>JAOWBW010000388.1:910068-1131755 GCA_026119855.1 Campanula takesimana | reverse complement strand
AGCTTAAGACGGAGAAATCTCTACTAAGATCTGAACTCACCCTCCTTAAGGAGCAGATCAAGAGCATGACTCCTCTTACTGATCGAAACCTTTTCTTAGAAGAACAAATGTCATATTTAAGTTAAAAACGATGAATTGGTTGCGCATGAGATAATGACCTTAAAACGGATCACCAATGAGTGGACGCATTCTCGTGTCACTATGGAACAAATACTAGAATCCCAATCTAGTGGTGATAAGAAGTCTTGGGATTCCAAACTAGTGACAACTTAAATGTGCATCTTGTTGTGAAAGAGATGAGAAATTTACCCAGCAAACTTTGAAAGAGTCGAAGGCTAAACATCATGTCTCAAAGGGTGTAGGACAAGAACCAAAGAAGAAACTAGTGTTCAATTATGTTTACCCTAAGAAGCAAACTGGCAAGGCAAAGTTGAAAGGTATTTGTTGGGTTTCCTAGTAACATGCGCAGCGGAATTTAGCGATTAAAATTTTAAGAAACCCAAAGCCATGGATCCGTTCATATGATTAAATCAAATACAACAAGATGAATAGAGGAATAACTAACCCTTGATGACTATGAATTTTCTCTTGGTCTTTGGTGGAGAAACTTGAAGACTTGATCACGATCACAAAGCTTGAACACGAACTTTGAAGATGATGATTTTCACCCTCTAGCGGTATCCACACTTCGAACGAATATCAAAGGATCTTTGATCTTGGTTGCTAGACCAATATTATGAAACACACTTTCACAATATAATAAAAGAACTATATTGAATTTATTTGTGAATTATTTTGTTCCTCAATCAAGGATATCTTAGAACAAAATAATATCTCTCTCAAACTCTTTGAGACTCACAAAATCTCTTGTTAAATATGGTCTGGCCGAATTGGGGTTTTTATACACAATTAAGACCTATTCCAAATAGGAATCTTGTGCCAAAAACCTTCCCAAATCGAATTAGGAATTTTCCTGTCGGCAGCACCAGGCGCCCGCCTGTAAAGGGCCAGGCGCCCGCCTGAATGACCAGAAGGTCCTTGTCTTTTTGGAATTACTTCAGGCGCCCGCCTGGTCTGAACCAAGCGCCCGCTCGGTAGACCAAACAGCTCAGAATGTTTCCAAAATTCCTCCAAGGTCCTTTTGACTCTAAATTCCAATATAGTCCTCTTATTAAAGATTCGTTCTATTGTGTGTGACCCTCTAGGATTATACTAAGTTGGCAATGGGCTCAAACATGATCCCATAAGATATGATTAGGTTCTAGCAAACCGTCATACCTACCCAAATAGTATAACTAGATACAAGTTCGCATTCCTTTAGAATATGTCACAATCCCTTTGTCCACGATGTCATTGAACACAAGTCATGGTCAAACAGTCAACTTGTTTTTGTTCAATACTTTCTCGATTCCGAATATGTTGATAATCCAAATGACATTGATCCAATCAATTCATTTGAGTCCGGCCGAACATTTCATCAACATCATTCCTACGAGAGGCCCAAGCTTGACATCTCTCCGTGGAGGGACAAATCCATTTAGCTTATTATTCTTCCCAACGGGAATCCGATTATGCCAATCATACCCTTTATAACTACCGTGTTAAGGTAGCGTTTGAATATGTCAAACACAATGTTCATCAAGTGGAAGACTATAATAACTTCATGTCTAAGGATTCAAATGACATAACTAATATGAGATATATGTTCGACATAGACCATGACATAAATCTCATACAGCGGGTCATGTCCAGTACCTTGTTCCAAACAAGTACCCATAAATCTAACATGATCATCTCATGATCATTTAGCCTTTATACTAGTGCTTAATAAGTACTAGGGACGGGGATTATTATAAGTAAGCATGAACAACAATAATAATCAAAACATCTCTTTATTGATATGAAATAAATGATAACAATTACAACGTTTATTAAACGTGCCTAGGGCACCACTACCAACAATCTCCCACTTGCCCTAGGCCCAATCTCCCATGTATCTAATACCCATGGACCTAACATGACCATCATGTTTAGCTTGTGGAAGTCCTTTTGTTAGCGGGTCCGCAACATTGTCATCAGTAGGTACTCTGCATATATTTACGTCTCCCCTATCAATGATCTCTCGAATGATATGAAAATGCCTAAGTATGTGTTTGGATTTCTGATGTGCTCTTGGTTCCTTTGCTTGAGCAATAGCACCATTATTGTCGCAATAAAGGTCTATTGGATTAGCAATACTAGGAACCACTTCAAGTTCAGTTATGAACTTCTTAATCCAAACAGCTTCCTTTGCAGCATCCGATGCAGCAATATACTCAGCTTCTGTTGTAGAATCAGCGGTTGTACTTTGCTTGGAACTCTTCCAGCTTACAGCTCCACCATTTAACATAAACACAAAACCCGATTGCGATCGGCTATCATCTTTGTCAGTTTGGAAGCTTGCATCCGTGTAGGCATTTACAACGAGATCATCTTCCATTCCTCCATAGACCAAAAACGAGTCTTTAGTTCTTCTCAAGTACTTTAGAATCGCTTTTACAGCTATCCAGTGATTTTCGCCAGGGTCGGATTGGTATCTACTTGTCATGCTCAAAGCATAAGATACATCCGGCCTAGTACAAATCATGGCATACATGATGGACCCAATTGCCGAAGCATATGGAACATCATTCATTTTCTCACGCTCATCATTTGTCTTAGGACATTGAGTCTTGCTTAGAGAAACTCCATGTACCACTGGCAAGGTGCCTCTCTTAGAATTTTCCATACGGAATCTTCTAATGACCTTGTCAATGTATGTACTTTGGCTTAAACCAAGTAGCCTTCTTGATCTATCTCTATAGATCTTAATGCCAAGTATATATGCGGCTTCACCCATATCTTTCATTGCGAAGCACTTTCCTAACCAAGTCTTCACAGACTGAAGTGTAGGAATGTCGTTTCCAATGAGCAATATGTCATCCACATATAAAATAAGGAATAGCACTATGCTCCCACTAATCTTCTTGTATACACAAGGCTCATCTTCGTTCTTGATGAAACCAAACTCTTTGACCGATTCATCAAAACGGAGATTCCAACTCCTTGAAGCTTGCTTCAATCCATAGATGGATCTTTGCAATTTGCATACCTTAGAATCTTGTTCAAAACCTTCTGGTTGTGTCATATACACATCCTCTTGGAGTTTTCCATTCAGGAAAGCGGTTTTGACGTCCATCTGCCATATTTCATAGTCATGATATGCGGCAATGGCAAGCAAAATTCTTATAGACTTGATCATTGCTACGGGTGAAAAGGTCTCATCATAGTCAATACCATGAACTTGCCTATACCCCTTCGCTACAAGCCTAGCTTTGTAAGTATGCACCTTCCCATCCATGTCAGTCTTCTTCTTGAAGACCCATTTGCATCCTATGGTTTTTTACACCTTCGGGTGCATCAATCAAATTCCAAACTTGATTGTCTTGCATGGATTGCAATTCGGATTCCATGGCTCCAAGCCAGTTGTCCGAATCAGGAGAAGACATCGCCTCTTGGTAGGTTGACGGTTCATCATTCTCAATGATTTCTACCTCATTACTATCCGTTACGAGAAATCCATATCTCTCGGGCTCGGATCGTGACCTACTAGATCTGCGAGATGCTTGTGTATTTTGAACAGGTTCCACAACTCCTTGTGGTTCTTGTTCTTGTTCCACTATTGGTTCAATGTTATTTTCTGGGTCTCGAATTTCTTCAAGATTTATTTTACTCCCACTGATTTCTTTGGAGAGAAACTCTTTCTCTAGAAAGACACCAGTTCGGGCAACAAACACTTTGTTGTCCTCTCGGTTGTAAAAGTAATATCCTTTAGTTTCCTTAGGATATCCCACGAAAATACATTTATCAGATTTGTGTGCTAGTTTGTCAGAGATGAGTCTCTTGACATAAACTTCGCAACCCCAAATCCTCATGAAAGATAAACTAGGTTTCTTTCCACTCCACATCTCATATGGAGTCTTGGAACCGATTTAGTTGGAACTTGATTTAGTGTGAAAGCAGCGGTTTCTAGGGCGTAACCCCAAAAGGATATTGGAAGATCAACTTGACTCATCATTGATCGAACCATGTCTAACAAAGTCCGATTCCTCCTCTCGGACACACCATTCCATTGTGGTGTTCCAGGTGGAGTCAATTGTGAAACTATTCCACAATTCTTTAGATGATCATCAAATTCTTGACTTAAGTATTCTCCACCTCGATCTGATCGAAGTGCCTTAATGCTTTTGCCAAGTTGTTTTTCTACTTCATTTTGAAATATTCTAAATATCTCAAATGCTTCACTTTTATGTTTCATTAGGTAAACATACCCAAATCTACTATAATCATCAGTGAAGGTTATGAAGTATTGAAATCCTCCCCTAGCATTGCTACTTAATGGTCCGCATACATCGGAATGTATCAACCCCAATAAGTCGCTTGCCCTTTCACCCAACTTGGTAAAAGGTGTCTTAGTCATTTTTCCAAGAAGACACGACTCACAAGTATCATATGACTCTAAGTCACATGAACCCAAAAGTCCGTCCCCATGGAGTTTTGAGATACGCTTCTCATTAATATGACCAAGACGGCAATGCCACATATAAGTATGATTTACATCATTAGGTTTAGATTTCTTATTTACATGATAGACATTATTTTCATTCTTGACATCCAAGACATAAAGGCCATTAAATGAATTAGCAATACCATAAAGCACATCATTTAAATAAATAGAAAATTTCTTATTCTCAATAAGAAACTTAAAACCTTCATTATCCAAACAAGAAATTGAAATAATATTTCTGCTTAAATCCGGAACATAATAACAATTGTTCAAAACAAGAATTAATCCGGAAGGTAAAGTGACTTCATAAGTCCCTACGGCTAATGCAGCAACTCTTGCTCCATTTCCCACGCGTAGATCTACTTCACCTTCTTTAAGCAGTCTCCTATTCTTTAGTCCCTGCACATTTAGACAAATGTGAGAACCACATCCGGTATCCAATACCCAAGAATCAGTGGTAGAAAGGAGAATATCTATCATATAGATACCTGAAGTCGACGCAGCCTTGCTGCTCTTCTTCTTCTTTTGCTCTTCCAAGAAAGCCTTGCAATTACGTTTCCAATGACCAATTTCTTGACAATGGAAACAGATTGCATCCTTTTGTGAATCAGGTTTTGCCTCAGAAGCCTTGGCAACCTTTGCCTTGCTTATCTTAGGTTTGACAACTTTTGCCTTACCCTTTCCTTTGGCACTAGCCTTCTTCCCATCATGAACCAAGAGCACGGGAGAACCTTTCTCCACAATTTTCATCTCTGCAGTTTTGAGCATCCCATGCAACTCAGAGAGATTCTTATCCATTCCATGCATGTTATAATTCATCACAAACTGATTATAACTTTTAGGCAATGAATTAAGAATGAGATCCGTGGCTAGCTCCAATGGGATTGGATAGCCAAGTTTCTCAAGGTGCTCTACATAACCTTTCATTTTAAGAAAGTGAGGACTCACTTGTTGCCCTTCATTCATTTTACTAGTAGTGAATGCAACAATGGTCTTGTACCTCTCTTGCCTAGCTTGCTCTTGAAACATGGTTCTCAACTCCACGCCTATCTCATAGGCTTCCAAATGTTCCAAACTTTGTTGGAGTTTTGAACACATAGCAGCAAGCATGAGACAACTTACATCTCTAGAATCATTACGATGTTTCTTGTAATTGTCTCTTTCTACCCTAGGGGCAGTAGGCGGTGGTTCAGCAGGGAGAGGCCCATCGAGAATGTACAACTTATCTTCTTGCCTAAGAACAATTCTTATGCTTCGGATCCAATCCATAAAGTTTGTACCATTCTCTTCGAGCTTATCCTTCTCAAGGATCGATCGCAACGACATTGATTGAGTGTTATTAGTCATAATCTACAAATATGCAAAATTTCCAAAATTTAATAAGTACCGATTTTCATTAAAGAGATAAATAATGTATTTTTTTAAACAAAATACTCCCACTAAATTATATAACCTTCTTATACATCCAATGTATAATATAATTTAATTGGGTTAAGATCCAACTTTAATTTAATTTCAAGTCCGCTAAGGCGGATTACACAAAATCAAATTAATTAGGTAGACAACTCTTGTCAATCATATCTCATATGACTCTTAATTCCTTTTATGAGATTCTTTTAGAAATCCAATTTCAAAAGCATGTTAAACCTCATCTTTGCCTAGGCCCAAAACTGTTTTGACGCCCAATTAAGTCTAACCATTTTAAACGCATAGTTAATGTGTCCCGCTAGGGCGTGCCCACATTATCTATCTTGCTCAAACATAAATAAATTTAATGCACCTCGCTAGGGCGAATCTACATTAAAATCACTCATGTACTAACAAGTGTTTTAATCATGGCATGAAAATAAAAGACTTAAAACTTTCTTTGAAGGTTCATCACATATAGCATATAACACATTTATGAGCACATAATATAAACATGTTACACATCAAGTTTAGCCACTAAATTAATCCCATTAATTCAAGCATAATATTTATGTGTCATTAGTTTCTCTATAATTATGAGGATGAGACTATTTCAACTTTGGTTATTATCTCCAAATCAAGACAACAAGAAGTGCGGTCGAACTAAGCCATTAGGCAACCACAATCCCGCACTAATTCAAGAAACCAAGAAAGTAGTCCATGTGGCCGAAACTAAGCAATAGATGGTCTCGATGAACGTAGGCCAATTGCATTCACAATTCCACATGGATCTCCAATCATTGAATCAAGAACTTTGTTTCTCAATTTTAGCAATTATGAACTCTTCATAATTCTAACTTCGTTTTATCTTTGAAACTTTGATTGCGATCAATTTTGGGAAACACAATCTCGATGAACGCAGATTAGCCATCCAAAACTTGAACCAATCTAGGAATCACAAGACTAAAACAAATAGGAAAATCAAACCCCAAAATCCACACACAAACCAACTACCCAAAACCCATTCCAAATCAGCAAGTCTGAAGTGGTCTTGTTACTGGTTTTGTCGGATTTATCGAAAAATTCCAGAATCAGATTTTGAACAAAATCAGAACATTCTGGCCTAGCAAGCGCGCGCCTGGTCCAGCACAGGCGGGCGCCTGAAGCGAGCGCGCGCCTGGTCCAGCGCGGGCGGGCGCCTGAATGGTCAGAATGGTATGGAATTTTCAAGTTCGAAAATTTTGTCTCAAAATTATTTTTCCCCGATTATTAAAACTTTGATCCAATCAAAAATCAATAATCGAAATAATTCAGAATCCACCATAATTTTTTATTGCGATTGAATCGTGCGATTAAGGTTCGAAAAACAATAAACCACATAAAATCACAAAACACATAAACATCATATAATCCAATATTCATATCATGCTTGGCACATAAACAATTTATATACACAACATGATCCAAGTATTGAATTAATCAACATGAACGGGGCTCTGATACCACTGTTGGGTTTCCTAGTAACATGCGCAGCGGAATTTAGCGATTAAAATTTTAAGAAACCCAAAGCCATGGATCCGTTCATATGATTAAATCAAATACAACAAGATGAATAGAGGAATAACTAACCCTTGATGACTATGAATTTTCTCTTGGTCTTTGGTGGAGAAACTTGAAGACTTGATCACGATCACAAAGCTTGAACACGAACTTTGAAGATGATGATTTTCACCCTCTAGCGGTATCCACACTTCGAACGAATATCAAAGGATCTTTGATCTTGGTTGCTAGACCAATATTATGAAACACACTTTCACAATATAATAAAAGAACTATATTGAATTTATTTGTGAATTATTTTGTTCCTCAATCAAGGATATCTTAGAACAAAATAATATCTCTCTCAAACTCTTTGAGACTCACAAAATCTCTTGTTAAATATGGTCTGGCCGAATTGGGGTTTTTATACACAATTAAGACCTATTCCAAATAGGAATCTTGTGCCAAAAACCTTCCCAAATCGAATTAGGAATTTTCCTGTCGGCAGCACCAGGCGCCCGCCTGTAAAGGGCCAGGCGCCCGCCTGAATGACCAGAAGGTCCTTGTCTTTCTGGAATTACTTCAGGCGCCCGCCTGGTCTGAACCAAGCGCCCGCTCGGTAGACCAAACAGCTCAGAATGTTTCCAAAATTCCTCCAAGGTCCTTTTGACTCTAAATTCCAATATAGTCCTCTTATTAAAGATTCGTTCTATTGTGTGTGACCCTCTAGGATTATACTAAGTTGGCAATGGGCTCAAACATGATCCCATAAGATATGATTAGGTTCTAGCAAACCGTCATACCTACCCAAATAGTATAACTAGATACAAGTTCGCATTCCTTTAGAATATGTCACAATCCCTTTGTCCACGATGTCATTGAACACAAGTCATGGTCAAACAGTCAACTTGTTTTTGTTCAATACTTTCTCGATTCCGAATATGTTGATAATCCAAATGACATTGATCCAATCAATTCATTTGAGTCCGGCCGAACATTTCATCAACATCATTCCTACGAGAGGCCCAAGCTTGACATCTCTCCGTGGAGGGACAAATCCATTTAGCTTATTATTCTTCCCAACGGGAATCCGATTATGCCAATCATACCCTTTATAACTACCGTGTTAAGGTAGCGTTTGAATATGTCAAACACAATGTTCATCAAGTGGAAGACTATAATAACTTCATGTCTAAGGATTCAAATGACATAACTAATATGAGATATATGTTCGACATAGACCATGACATAAATCTCATACAGCGGGTCATGTCCAGTACCTTGTTCCAAACAAGTACCCATAAATCTAACATGATCATCTCATGATCATTTAGCCTTTATACTAGTGCTTAATAAGTACTAGGGACGGGGATTATTATAAGTAAGCATGAACAACAATAATAATCAAAACATCTCTTTATTGATATGAAATAAATGATAACAATTACAACGTTTATTAAACGTGCCTAGGGCACCACTACCAACAGTATTGCCATGGATGAACCTGCTGCTGCGGCAAGCACCAGCAAGGTCGCTGAGTCTCCTTACCGCACTTACTTACCGCAAGGTCATTCGACCGCACCAAGGAAGTTGGCTACCGCAAGGAAACCAACGACCGCAGGTAGTGGCAACGTTCAAGTGGATGAATTTTGTAAAGGCGACCTCATCCATACCAGTAAATGATGTTGTGCTGAAGACTTCAACGAAGTTTGTTAACCCTCAGTTGAGTGGCTTACACCATTGTTCCGTGTGTGATGATTATGGTCACAAGGCTGCTGAATGTCTTTTAAGATTCACACCAAATCCCAGAAGGCTTAAACCCCCTTCTGTGAGGCAAGTGTGGGTTGTTAAAAGTTGCTAACCCTTTGGACCCAAAAGAATAAAAAGGGGACCTTGTTCTTAAATGTTTATTTTATAGGTCCTCTGCTTAATGGCTGGACACTTCAAGGATAAATCAAGTTTATGGTATCTCGATAGTGGCTGCTCAAGGCACATGACCGGAGATATCAATTTATTGGAAGATGTCCATGAAGAAAAAGGGCCATCAGTAACCTTCGGAGATAATAACAAAGGAAAGACTGTAGGATATGGAGTCATTCGAAAAGGAAAAATCACCATCCAAGAAGTCTCTCTAGTTGTTGGTCTACAACACAATTTACTCTCAATATCTCAGTTCTGCGATAAAGGATTGCAATGCCACTTTACCTCAAACTTCTGTCTCATCAAAGATGGCACATCCGGCGTCACCTTTCTTAAAGGGATTCGTAAGAAAAATGTTTATATTGTTGATTTTACTTCATCTTGCATTTCTTCTAATCTCTGTTTTGTAGCAAAGAATGTTAGCGAAAATAGTTGGCTGTGGCACAAAAGACTAAGTCACTTAAACTTCAAGTATCTATCCAAGATTGGAAGAGAAAATCTAGTTCGTGGTCTACCCAAAGTAGCTGATCACCACGATGAGAAGTGGACAGCATGTCAACTAGGCAAACAACCAAAGGCGTCTTTCTCCAGCAAGACGACACCTTCAACTTCAAGATGTTTGCAGCTGCTACATATGGATTTGTTTGGACCTGTTACTACCTCAAGTATTGGTGGAAATAGATATACCTTAGTTGTGGTAGACGATTATTCAAAATATACGTGGGTTGAAATGATGATCTCAAAGGATGATTTCTATGACATTTTGACCGCACTCTTTAGACAGCTCCAAACACAAAAAGAAGATGACATCGTTAGTGTTCGATCCGACAACGGTACAGAATTCAAGAACAATGGTGTTGCTCAGTACTGTGATGATCATGGTATTGACCACAACTTCTCTGCTGCTGGAGTTCCTCAACAAAATGGTGTTGTGGAAAGGAAGAATAGAACGTTGATAGAGGCCGAAAAAACAATGATTGCTGAAGCAAAGCTACATCAATACTTTTGGGCTGAAGCCGTCAATACAGCATGCTTCACTCAGAATAGATCCCTCATCAACAAGACCTACAACAAAACTCCTTATGAACTTTGGAGAGGAAGAACCCCCAACATAGCATACTTCAAGATATTTGGATGCAAATGCTTCATACTCTACAACGGTAAAGAACATCGAGGTAAATTTGCTCCTAAGGCCGATGAAGGTATATTTATTGGGTATGCTAAACACTCAAAAGCTTTTCGTGTATTTAATAAAACCACTCTTAAGATAGTTGAATCTGTCCATGTTACTTTTGATGAACATTCTCTCCTTGAGCCACATATGGCTCCAAATGTTGCTGATGATTTTGTTGAGCTTAATGAGACAGGTACAACTCAACCACAAAATCAATCAACTCAAGGAAACCCATCTACCTCAACTGCACCTCCATCTACCTCATATGAAGCACCAGAAACTACCACATCTGCTGCTACCTCAAATGGAGTTGAAGTTGAAATACCCATCAATGTGGAAGAAATCCCTCAAATTACTTATGATTGGGATGGCACAAATGATGTACCACTAGAAGATTTACAACCACCATCAACTCAACCAGATATACCTCAAGAAGTTCGTGAGGTTAGAGATCACCCAATTCAGAATATCATTGGTGATTTGCATTCTGGTGTTCGAACAAGAAGATCAAACTATGATGCACTTACCGCATTTATATCTCAAGTTGAACCCAAGAAAGTTGATGAAGCACTCCAAGACTCAAGTTGGGTTGTTGCTATGCAAGAAGAGCTCAACCAATTTGAAAGATGTAAAGTTTGGACCTTAGTTCCAAGGCCTCAAGATCAAGGAGTGATTGGTACAAAGTGGGTGTTCCGAAACAAGATGGATGAGAATGGAAGCATCACAAGGAACAAAGCTAGGTTGGTTGCACAAGGATACAGACAAGAAGAAGGCATTGATTATGATGAAACTTTTGCCCCCGTTGCAAGACTTGAAGCTATAAGGATATTTTTAGCTTATGCCTCTTTCAAAAGATTCAAGTTATATCAAATGGATGTGAAGAGTGAATTCCTCAACGGTAAACTTCAAGAAACAGTCTTTGTTGCTCAACCGCCCGGATTTGAAGACCCCAAATTTCCAAATCATGTCTACAAACTCCGTAAAGCTTTATATGGACTCAAACAAGCTCCACGTGCATGGTATGATACTCTATCTAAATTTCTCTTAGAGAAAGGCTTCAAGCGTGGTAAGATTGACACAACTCTATTCATTGCTAAATATCATGATCATACTTTATTAGTTCAAATATATGTAGATGATATTATTTTTTTCTCTACTAATGAATTGTTGTGTAAGCGATTTGAGAAGCTAATGAAAAGCAAATTTGAGATGAGCATGATGGGAGAATTAACATTTTTCCTTGGGCTACAAATTAAACAATGTGCTGAAGGCATCTTCCTCAATCAAGCAAAGTACACAAAGGACCTGATCAAGAAATTTGGACTTGAAAATGCAAAGGCATATGACACTCCTATGGCTGCTGGTAACAAGTTAGATAAAGACTTGAAAGGTAAGAAGGTTGATCAAACCTTATACCGAGGTATGATTGGTTCTCTTCTCTACTTAACTGCTAGTAGGCCAGATATCATGTTTAGTGTTTGCGTTTGTGCTCGTTATCAAGCTGATCCTAGAGAAGCACATCTTATTGCTGTTAAACGTATTATTCGATATCTATCTGGGACTATTAACCTTGGACTTTGGTACTCCAAAGATTCAAATTTTGATCTTATAGGTTACTCAGATGCAGATTATGCAGCATGTACAATAGACAGGAAAAGCACAAGTGGAACTTGTCATTTCCTTGGAAATCGACTCGTTTCATGGGCAAGCAAAAAACAAGCCTCAGTCTCTGTATCTACCACAGAAGCTGAATATATAGCTGCTGGAAGCTGCTGCTGCCAAGTGCTCTGGATGAAGCAACAATTGGTTGACTACGGAATCAACGAAGAAAATTGTCCAATCTTTTGTGACAATACATCTACCATTGCTGTCTCCAACAACCCTGTCATGCATTCAAAAACCAAACACATTGATATCAAGTACCACTTTCTCAAGGATCATGTGGAAAAAGGTAATATCCATCTAGAGTATGTGAGTACTGACAATCAAATTGTAGATATTCTCACCAAGGCTCTTGATTCGAAGAGATTTAGGTATCTTAGAGGAGAAATGGGCATGCTAGAACTTTGATTACTTGTCCATATATTTTGATTGTGCTAATGTCTTATGTTCTATCCAAGTTCAACACCAAGTAGGTCACGGTCAACACCCTTACCGGTAAAGCAATCACGGTCGATGCATTAAATTACAGCAGGTATACCGACCGCATCCTTGTTGATCGCAAAATGCTCCGACCGCATGAAAGATGAAATTTGTTCAAAGGGCTTTGGAGAAACCTACCGCATGAAAATGATGACATTGGTTCACTGCTTTAGAGAAGCATTCATAGGCCAAGGTAATATCTTGACCGCATGAAGTCACGGTCAAGCACCTGACCGCAAAAACGAGGTGACCAGGTAAGTGTTTCTAACTTAGCAAATATTAGGATCCTCCTAGTCATCCAAAGGGGTAATTTTGTAATTTCCTCTTTTCCCTCGTTTTCATTTAATTCAAATCATTTGCAATTAATTTTATTCCCTTATTTATGTCTGCCGTCACTATCCATGCATTTATGGCGAAAGGACATCTCTGGTCAAATCCCTGATTCTTGCAGAGTTAACCTCCCACTTCCTTCTCTGCACAAACCGTTCCACTACCTCCTTAACCTCAACCTCTCTGCAAATCACTTTTTCAGAAACCCTTTCTCTCTCTACATCTCTCTACTTTCTCTCTCTATAAACCCAGTTTCTTCTCTCTCATTTCTACTCGATTTTCGACTATAAATGGCACCAAAATCATCCCAACCAACGAAATCATCTAAGAAATCACAAGAACAAATTTCTGAAGACTCAATGGTATGATTTCTTGACTCAAAACTTTTCTATTTTCAGTTTTCACTTTTCGTTTTTGGCGGGTCTTTACAACCCTTCTTATTCTATGTCTGATTCAATCTCTGGGTTGTTATATGCTATGATAATGCTTATTCTAGTTCATTTCATGATTTCGAGTTCAATATAGTGTTTAGATTCAAATTCTAGTTGATAAATCTCCTTGTGCCATGAAAATTTTTCAAAGCTTTTGTTAATGTTCTTCATTTTGCCCTTTCATATTCTGGTGATTATTGTGTTTTTGATGTTGAAATTGATGATATTTTCGTGTTTAATCGGTTTCTGTGTTCATTTTGGTATAACTTTTATGGATTTTCGTGCCCTAAATTGTTTTCTGGGTTTCTGGTATGAACAGTGTTCTTCGTGTTCTTATGGTGTTCTTCATGTTCTTGAGTGCATCACTTTTTGATCCTTAAATTCATTTACACATAGTAATATGGTGTTTGTGCGTGTTTTTAGAATTGTCATTGAAATATTTCCAAGTGTTTTCGCCTACCGCCATTTCTGTCTACCGTATGCATGTCGACCACATCCTCTCGGTCATTCGACCGCATACTGGTTGACCGCACCAGTGTTACTAACTTCTAATTGTTTTAGGAGGAGCAATCATTTATTCCTGGCTGCGTTATTGATTATGAAGACCTCCAGAAAGATGCTATTGGGAGGCACTTGATCAAAAGAATGAAGAAATCAGACATACTTCATTATTTCACTATGAATCAATCCAGTCACTACCTTGCCGAAGTTGGAGAGTTTTATTCTACTGCGAAGGAAATCAAAGGAATAGATGAGCAAAACAACTCTCTTAACTGGATTGCTGCAGAAGTATACGGTCAGAAGATAGAGATTGACTACACTGATATTGCCTCCACCCTTGGTCTCGACATTGACAATGAGGCTCCTATCTCTCTATCTGACGATGAGTATGATGGATTGGCTATGAGATTGATTGGATCTACTGACGTGTGCAAGCCCTACCGCAAAACCTTTCCAGAGGTGATGTATTACATTGGTCACTTGGTTGGCCACGGTCTGCTCTGCAAGAGTGGTAACCATGGCAATTTCAATACCACTCAATGGAGGCTGTCTACTGCAATCTATCTGGGCAGGAAGATGAACTGGCCCAAGATTCTATATGATCTCCTATTAGATCACATTTCTGATTAAAAGAAGCTGTTGTCTGAAAAGGCCGCCACCAAATACAAGAAAAACTCACGGTTCCTTTCTCTATTGTTTAAATTCATTCCTGAACTCAAAAGGGATATCAACAGAGATAAAGATGCCAAAGTTCCCATCTCTCTATCCAAGGTCTTTGATATCAAGACCATGAGATCTACCTACCGCAACCGTTTTGGTGATGATCAATACCAGGAATACAGAAATCGTGAACCTGAGCACAAAAGAGAAAAATACATCCCTCCTGCCTACACCAAGGCTGCCAGAATAGCTTTAGGACTTGACGCACCAAGGAAGTCCTCATCTGTCCATGATGATGATGATGAAGAAGCTGAGGAC
Organism: Campanula takesimana; assembly: GCA_026119855.1. Classification (NCBI taxonomy): domain Eukaryota; kingdom Viridiplantae; phylum Streptophyta; class Magnoliopsida; order Asterales; family Campanulaceae; genus Campanula; species Campanula takesimana. The sequence goes on along the minus strand of JAOWBW010000388.1, from coordinate 1,116,748 downwards.
GAGGAAGAATCTAGAAGAAAGGTTAAAGGCAAAGGAATTGCCAGTGCATCGACCGCTCCTCCCAAACCAAGACCATTGACTGGAGTTGTCATCAAGGAACCTTCAACCGTTAAGTCTCCTTCCAAAATTCCTCCTGCCGCACCATTGAAAACCAAGTCTACCGCTCCCATCTCTACATCAACGGTCTCCAAGCCAACCGTGTCCTCTCCGACCGTTCCATCCAAATCCTTCAAGACAAAGTCTTCTGCACTCCCCGCTTCGTCTCAGGGGGAGAAATCAAAGAAAAGAGATTTGTCTCTAAGTCCTCAGCAAGTTTCCAAGAAGACAAAGGTTTCCAGACCTCCTTCATCGACCGTTTCTCCTGATTTTACCCCATCCGGTTCACTTACTCAGGGCGACCGTGAAGATGTTATTAAGATTGCTCCACCCCAGCGCCTGAAAAGGCAACCAATTTCTAAACCAACACTTGGTTTGGTTGATGAACCTACAGATGAAGAAGTAGAGGATGTATCTGATGATGGATCAAAACATTCTGATAATAATGCTGGTGATAATGTTGAGGTTAATAAGGGTATCAACGCTGATAGCCCGGTGTTTAGTGATCAAAAAGTTGACGACCAAACTGTTGGTAAGGATGAGTTTCAGGGTCACGGTCAAGATATCGACCGTGTACCCAGTGATCATGATGATGATGTGTTAGTTAAATCTCCTGCTCTCTCTCCTCCTCGAACTACTCAAGCCACGACCGCATCTGATAGCTCGGTCGATCCTTTGGCTCATCTACTGACCGCAGTTGAGACTTTAACGCAAATCAATCTTGATACTCAGAGTGAGGTTGCAAAGCTTGCTGGAAACCAAGTTAAATTACAGAATGAGGTTGATCTGCTCAAGGCTTCAGTTGTTGAGACCATTAAGGGGGAGAGTCAGAACATAACAAAGGCTATTCTTGAAAGCCTAGCTGCCATGAACCCCAACATTGCCTCGACCGCATCCTCCTCAACCGCTCCTCTTACCCATGCTGACCTCAAGGAAGAGCTCAAGTCACAATCTTTCGCTATTGACCGTTCTGTGGTCAAGATTATTGAAGGAGCTGGGTTGGAACTGACCAAGGCAATGACCCATGATAAGAATTTTTTGTTTGAGAAAATGGATAAAGTAAAATCCTCTCTCAAGGCAGAGATCAATGCCTGTATTTCTGTAGGATTGCTATCGGTCGCCGACAAGTTTGTACCAAAAATAGAAGCTATGAGGCAAGCCATGCAAGTCCACACTCAGAGTCTAGAAGGTCAAACTTCTAAAATTGATAGGGTTTATGAAATTTCTAACACTAATGTGCAGGAAGTGATAAGCAAAATTTCCACCCTACAATTGACCGTGGACAACCTTGCTAGCTCTCAAGCCTCATCATCTCAAAATCAGGCGACCGGGCATGGATGCATGATTGCTAGAGAAGAAGAAGAAGATGAAGGTGAAGATAGTTTTGAATTTCCAACTGTAAACAACTCAGACTTCCTGGAAGTAAATGACCTCAAGGACCCCATCATCATACCTGGAGTTGGCCTCTCAACTAAGCTTTGCTACTTTAAAGGAGATCCATATCTTGGTTAATCGCACCATTTGAACTGACCGTGTGTGGTCATGTTGAAACAATTTGTTAATGTTTGTCTCAAAACAATTTTTTATTTCTGTTATGTCTTTTATTTGGGTCTGTAAAAACTTTAATCTCTCTTTTGTCTGCACTCCCCTCACTTTAATGGCTATATTTTTGTGGAGTGCCTTTTGAATGTGCGTTTGATGCATTTGCATACTTATTGTTATTTTCTCTAAAAATGCATTCAAACCTTATATGTCTATCTTGCTAGGATTAGTATTTTTTTTTATCTTTTTAGGCTGATAGAAATCTATGATACTGGCTTAGAGTGTGCTTTGACTTGGGGCATGAAATTAATAAAATATTATTTTCTTGAAAACATGTTATTACCAAGTACAATGAATTAGCCTTTGTTATAGTAGGTAATGGTCTCAATCAAATAGGGGGAGATTGTTGGGTATGCTTATTATAAACCACTCCTATTACCTAGATTTGATTGATCCCATAACCTAATTTTATCTTTTGTGGACTTTAGGATATATTGTAAGAAGTGTTTAACTTCATTTTTAGAATAGTCTACTTTGATAGTATAGGCTTTAGATTGATAGGCTGAAAATTTTCTAAGTCTGGAATTTTAGTGGTCAAGACCTTGACCGTGGTAGACCACCTGACCGTGGAAGACCACTTGACCGTGAATCACTTGACCGGACGTCAGTGACCGTGAGCTTTGTGGCATACCTTGACAGGTCACATTTGATCACTCGACCGCAAGCCACTCGATCGTGAGGCATTGACCGCAAATGATGAAGTTGTCCAAGAACCCAAGTTTGTTTAAACTTAACCATGGTCAAACTATGGTTAGTTTAGAACGTTGCAGAACTTGGATCCCAAGTAATTCAAATTTGAATTCATCTAAGTGGGACCATCTCTTATCTGCAAAAAGGACAAACTTAGATTGAGCTCCAATCAGAATTCAACAGCTCATTGTCCTTCAACTTGTAGCCCAAGTAAATCCAACAGCTATTTTCTCATTCAAGGCTATAAATAGCCCTTAAGTTCTTCATTGAAGAGTGCTGAGATTCTAAGAGAGAAATTGCTGTTAAAATACTTGGTGATTGAAGATCATACTCAAGATTTCCAGAATCCTTTGAATCTTCAAAGAACTCACCTTCAAACCTTCAAAGATCTCCAGCAACATACAAGTCATCTCAAGCCTTGTAACACTTAAGATTCATTAGGCTCTACAATCACTTAGATTTTAAAGAGCTTCTGATTCTTACACACACACTCACCCCAATTGATCAATCACATAGATTGCATCAAAAGGGATACACTGGTCTAAGTCTAGGATTTATTCTTCATAGAAAGTAGGTGTTGATTCAAAGCTTCATCTCTGTAATCTGTACACTCAAGAATCAATATATACCTCTATTGAAAATCCAAGACTGACCATCTTGGTAAAGGACGTAGATCTTTTAACAGATCGAACCTTTCCAAATACTTGTGTCATTTTACTTTCTGCAAATTTACCTTCAAGTATTGTTCATCTTGTTCTTCACTTGTTCATATTAATCTTGTTTGTCTTTTAGTGTTTGATTTTTCAGATTTAAGAACGAATTGTGAATTGTGTTTGTTTGTTCTCCACATTGCCTAAGTTAAAATCTGACTAACTTATATTTTGCCAAAAACTTCTAAGACAACAACTTTCAATCTCTCAACCATCTGACCGCAAATCTCTGCCCGCACATCCTTGACCGCATCTTTCTTGACCGGAACTACCTGACCGTGAGAAAGAATTCTCTTAGAGATTTTCATCAAAACAGCCTTACCTTATTTCTATCGAAAACTTCCGCTGTGCATATTACATCTTGACCGCACGGTTTATTACTTGACCGCAAAATTCAAGATTGTAAGCACTTGGTTGAATTTTGAAAAAGGGTTGAAATTTTAAGTAGGCTATTCACCCCCCCTCTAGCCTCCTTTCATACCCTTGTTGTGTCTTTGGGACCAACACTTGAACACACCTATTTTCTGACTCTTAAGATGGGACGGAGGGAGGATATAATTTTATGGAGTATTGAAAAAGAAATGATTGGTAAAATACTCAAGCAAGAGTTTAAACTGTACTCCTTCCAACACAAAACAAATGTCGAAAACAAAGTTAAAATGGGGCTTACCAAATTTAAGAATAAACTCGAATGAAAGAAAGAGTACTAATCAGTATCATTAAAAGCTCATACTCCCTGTATCCTACTTCAAGAAGGTAGGATGACCAAACCGGCCCGGAACTGGACCGGACCGGAGAAGCCCGGAACCGGAGCGAACCGGCGAGTAAATCGGAACCGGAGTAACCGGAACCGGTGTAACCAAGGTCCGGTTAAGGTTCACATAAATGGCGAACAGGAACCGGACCGGCGTTTCCATAAAAAAAATTAAAAATCCCTTGTTTTTCAATAAATTTTAACATGTTTATTCATTATTGTATGATAAATTAAAAAATCCTTTGTTTTTAAATAAATTTTAACCTGTTTATTCATTATTGTATGATAAAAAAAAATATGAAAAAGGTAGCGTGGAACTGAACCGGAACCGGATTGTGATGTCCGGAACCGGTGTAACCAAGGGCCGGTTAAGGTTCACATAAATGGCGAACCGGAACCGGCGTTGGTCATCCCTACTTGGTCAAAAACAAAATTAAAAGAGCGTCTCATTTTAAGAGTCAAAATTCTAAAATAAAAGTTGGTATTACATGTCATACTCGCAACAATTATCCATTAACTCTTCTCTACCTCACTTTCTCTCTCATACCCAACTATCACCACTCAAAACACTCTCCGTCCCAGTTTAAGGTTCTTACTTTCTTTTTTAGTCTGTCTTAATTTAAAGTTCTTAGTTGATTTATTCCATAAAAGGAAAAGAATGAATAATGCTTTTTAGAATCTTGCCCACAAAAAGTTTATCTAATTACAAAAAAACCATTACTTACATAACTTACTTTCCACACATTTGCTTTATATGAATAGTGTTTGAACAATTATATCCTCTCCTCCCTACTTTTGTTGGCTCATTTTTCTCTGTCTTTTACTTGATCCCTTAATATAAGCGTGCAAAGTCATACTAACAACTTTAAACCGGGACGGAGAGAGTATTCATTCTTGTAAGAAACATTACATTTTACAAATCTCCTAGTCACTGATGAAACAAACATTTTCCAAATATAGCAACATTCTCAACTCCCTATATTTTACAAATGCTCTTACTTCACGTAGTATACTCTTACTTCACGTAGTATGCGTCCAGTATTTTTGAATATACAATTATTTTCGTATATGTAGATACCCCGGGGAACCACGGCTTGGCTAGAGCGGTGAATTATCCTAGGATGTCTAACTTGTTTTAGATTGTTTAGAGTCGCCACCTATGTTTTTAAAGGAACATAAGAAAAACCTAGAAATAGCCTAATTTATGTACAAAACCAGAGATTCGGGAGAGAAGGGTTCGGGGGTTAGGTGACGGAGTGGGAAGTACTTAAACACCCACTCCGCCCCGCTTATGCGGGTCTTGCTACTATTGGTGTTCTAATGCTAAATGTCCTTCAATTTATTAACAATGCTAACAATTATAATGTAAAGAAAGAAGGGGAAAAGAATGATTTTATTAATTTAATGCTAAATAGTTACATGTTGGACTAGTGCTAAATGATTACATTAAGAAATGAAATATAAATTAAATGAAGTTTGGAATGTCGGAATGTAACCTTGGCCAAACTTCAATAGTGAAGTGGCCTTTTGGTTGTATCCCTTTTTATGGAGATTACATACTAGTAAGACTAGACAAATAAAATAAGAGAAGAAAAGAGATGTTGTACCTTAGGAAAGAGGACTTCAAACTTGGACTTGAAAATGGTGTTGTTGTAGAGAAAATGTTGTGCAAACACTTTGTGTAGTGTTTTGTAGAGAAGGATTGTTGAGATGATTTGTGTAGAGTTTTTGTTCAAGTCTCAAAAATTGGGTCCTTTTCCAAGGTAGGAGATGATGGTTTTTATAGGTAAAAAAGAGAGGGAAATGATGGAGGGAAATTGGTCATCCATGTGAAATGGAATGGGCCAATCACAAATAAGATAAATGAATAAAAGAAAAATAAAAGAAATAAAAGAAATCAAATAATAAATGAAAGAAATATTAGTTTTTGGGAAAAGGCTTAGAATTTGGGATTGAGAGTTAATGAGAAAAGGGGGGATGAATGTGGATGTAAAAAGATAGTTTTTGTGATCAAGAAAAGATGTTTGTAAATAAGAAAAGGGAGGGAAATAAGGTGCAATCCGTTACTGCCAAAGTGGGAAGCGCGCGGGTCCGGCTTTTGGGGCGGGACGCGCGCGCGGCTCACTGGCAGTGCCGGAAGCGCCCGCGGGTGAAAAATGACAGAATGACCCTAAAAGTTAACTCTGTTATGCAGTTTAGTCCAAAACTAACGGAATCAGTTAGGAACTTAACCGAAGTAACAGAAATCAACAAAAATAAGTTAAATAAAAATACTTTGTATGCAATCGGGGTGAGAGGTCTAAGGCGGGGTGTCTACAGAGCCCCTCGGCGACGTGGATTGCGAAGCAAAACGCGTCGACGAAAGAAAGACAACCGCCGAGGACATCGACAAGAGAAAACAAAGACTCAATAAAGAAGGAATTTGAAATTACAAAGGATAGGAGTGCGCTCCCTGTGTGAGCGGCTTTCGAGGATGGAAAGGGTGTGGTGGCTTGAGGCGGCCCACCACGGCCACAATTTTTTTTTTTTTTTTTTTTTTTTAAAAAAAAGGTGTGGTGGATTGAGGCGGCCCACCACGGCCACAAAAAATTTTAAAAGGTGTGGTGGCTTGAGGCGGCCCACCACGGCCACAAAATTTTAAAAAGGTGTGGTGGCTTGAGGCGGCCCACCACGGCCACAAAATTTTAAAAAGGTGTGGTGGCTTGAGGCGGCCCACCACGGCCACAAAATTTAAAAAAGGTGTGGTGGCTTGAGGCGGCCCACCACGGCCACAAAATTTAAAAAAGGTGTGGTGGCTTGAGGCGGCCCACCACGGCCACAAAATTTTAAAAAGGTGTGGTGGCTTGAGGCGGCCCACCACGGCCACAATTGTGAAAGATGGGGGTGCGCTCCCTGTGTGAGCGACTTAATAACACACTCCCGTTTGCGAGCGGTTGATGACAAACTCCCGTTTGCGAGCTTTCAGAGGTAACATGCTCCCGTTTACGAGCAAGTTGGTAGAAAACGCTCCCGTTTGCGAGCGGTTTGATGACGAACTCCCGTTTGCGAGCTGTCAGAGATAACATGCCCCCGTTTGCGAGCAAGTTGTTAGAAAACGCTCCCGTTTGCGAGCGGTTTGATACACGCTCCCGTTTGCGAGCTGTGTGAGATAACATGCCCCCGTTTGCGAGCAAGTTAGTAGAAAACGCTCCCGTTTGCGAGCGGTTTGATGACGAACTCCCGTTTGCGAGCCGTGTGAGATAACATGCCCCCGTTTGCGAGCAAGTTGATAGAAAACGCTCCCGTTTGCGAGCGGTTTGATACACGCTCCCGTTTGCGAGCTGTGTGAGATAACATGCCCCCGTTTGCGAGCAAGTTGGTAGAAAACGCTCCCGTTTGCGAGCGGTTGATGACGAACTCCCGTTTGCGAGCTGTCAGAGATAACATGCCCCCGTTTGCGAGCAAGTTGGTAGAAAACGCCCCCGTTTGCGAGCGGTTTGATACACGCTCCCGTTTGCGAGCGAGTTGATGATTGAAATCTTCTGGGGAATGCTTGGTTGCTGATGACGTGTGGTTGCTTGATTTTATGGGGATGCAGGCATAGTTGACTGTGAATCACTTTCTGTTGGGGATGAAGTGCCTTGAGTAGCGGATGCCGTTTGGCTTTGCGGCGGTACCTGTTATGTGCTTTGCAGGTATATGTGCTTGTGCAGGGACATGCATGAAATATGATGATTGAGAGAAATTGTGCCCGTGGTGTGATGTGATCTTGAAAGCACCTTTGTAATGAGAGAGAAGTAAGAATGTAGAAAGTGATCTTGTGTGCGGTGTGATTTTGAGGAAAGCATTGGATGTATTCATACCTTCACTTACCATTGCCGCTTGAGTGGAGATGGATTCCTGATGTCCGCGGAGGATGCTTTGATGGAGAATGTCCATTCTTTAGATGTTGATGAGAGAATGCCCTTGATGTTGGGTTGGCGAGATGGCATTCTAGATGATGGGTTGGTCGTGCCAAAAGGCTGCCTACGTATCCCTTTAAGAGAATCAGACCAGCGTAGTTCAAGGATGATGGAGAACGCTGGAGGAGAGGCTAGGAGCAAAGCAAAGTAAAGCACATAATTTTGCACATAGAAGGAGAAAAAGAAAGAAAAAAATCTTTTTTTTTTTTTTTTTTTGTTTTTTTTAAAGATTAGAAAGGAAAGAATATGCACACATGTGAGGAAAAGAGATTTTTTTTTTTTTTTTAGGTTCGTGGGTGAACCATTTTAGCCATTGTGTGTTTGTAAAGCCAACCCAAGATCAAGTCATGTTCAGTCGAAGTCCGGATTGCCTCGCTTGAATTCTGTTGTCGCCGGTGTGCCCAACGAATATTGATGTCTAGCCCCAAGAGATTTGTTGATTATGGGGCTTCAAAAGGCTTTTGATGCCGAGATGATGGGTTGCTGATTGTAAAGCCCCTAGAATGCCTTTGATGCCAAATTTTGAGGGACTTGCATAGCTCCAAGATAAATAAGCTTTTGGCCCATTCGAGTAAATCGCCCTTTGTTGTTGTAGTGAGCAAGCCCCAAGAGGAGATCGTTGATGCCAAGCTTCGAGAGATTGCAAAGCCCCAAGTGTCGTGGGCTTGTAGATGGCGGGATGTGAAGACCGTTCATTGTAAAGCCCCAAATTATCTCGTGATTGGCTCGGCATTGAGAGCGGATGTACCGTTTGGTAGAATTCTTGATAGAGATCTCCTTCTTGCTCTTACTGGGGAGATGAATGGCCTCATTGTGGTCGATACCCAAATGGCTGAGGGCTTATGTCAAAGGATGCAGTAATGTCTTGCGGTGCTGTCGAGGTCGCGGATGATAAGGTCTTGGTGTGATAAAGTCCCAAATGAGTATGCTTGCTTGACTCTTCTTGAGTTGAACTAATGACGGATCTTCGGATGCAGCTAGTGCTGTGGCCCAACTTTATCTGAGCTGCACCTTGTGCTTTTGATCTTGGAGAAGGGGGTGCTGAATTGCAGAAACATTGGGATTGGCCGTGGCATTTCCCGCTATAACCCTGTTTTGATTAGAGTTTAGCATATTGAATCTTTTTCCTTTTCTCTAAGACTTCCTTCAAAATCTCGCTGTGAGTTCTAACAAAAATCATCAACTTCATTCATAACATCAGAGTCTTCATTTAAAACCAAGAGGCCTTTGATTTGATGTGTTGAGAGACCCTTGAATCTTGATTGTTCTCATGGAGCCATAAGACTACTCCCAAATTGCGTTGCTCGAGTATTGTTGCCCAAAAGACTGTCGGTCGCGAAGCCCTAATACTGCCCTTTGCTTGGATTACTGTAATGTCGTAGCCCAAAAGATTGTAGATTGCGAAGCCCCTTGAGACCTTCGGTGCCGAATTGAGGAAGCTTCCAATGTTGCACATGACTCGGCTGGGGATACTGCTGGGGAGTTAATTGCTCTTTGCCGAGGGAGCCTTTAAGACTTGACCGTAGCCCCTAGAGTGCCATCATTGATTGCGAGAAAGGTCCATCCTTGATTGGGGGAACGAGCACGGGCACACGTGACAAGAGGGCTTTTTGACATCCCTTTTGAGAGACTTTGAGGATAGTCTCACACATTTTTCTTGAGCATAGCCCCTAGGGCGTATTGATTGCCAAATGAAAAAAAAGAATCCCTTGTTCTTGAGTCACATAGCCCCTAGGGCGTCACCATTTGTTGAGCAAAGCAAGAGTGACTCGTCCTCGTGTGAGGGAATAAACATGAGAAGATATGGCAAGAGCTACTCCATTTCTTGGGAGCCTTTCGGCGTACATTAGAAGCACATACTTGAAGAAGCTTTGAAAACTTAGACACATGTTGTTGCTATTTGTTGCCCAAGCCAATTGACTAGCTAGGGATTATTTGTGCAACCTCGTGCCCTTTTATGATGGGCTCGTTCTCGGATGGGTCTTGGCTACCACGGGCCTTCTTTTCATGAACCCAAAAATGCACACTGCTGGAGAATGATGCCGATAACCCAAGACAACCTTTGACGGTGCTATATCTTGTCGAGCCTTTTGCAATCCTAAAGTTGACTCGGTGGGGAATTGACTTGCTGAGGAGATTCAATGTAGAACTTGTCTTCTTTAGAGGCCGGGGATCTCCATTTCTCTTTCCCTTCTCTCTCTCACTCTCTCATTTTTTTTATGACGCACACCCTGTTTTTTGCCTAGACCGCCCTTTCGGGTTTTCAATCTAGCGGGCATCTCTTTTGCGTCTTCATTTTTGACTCGATTAATGAGGAAGTGTGCATTGACTCTAGCTGAGGATGAGAGACATGTGATTTTTGCGGTGAAAACCTTTTGTCACTAAAGATGAGTGACATTGACTCGACTAGGGAAGTGTCCCTAGTATTGGCATGTATTTTTTTTATTGAATTGAATGACTCACGAAGGCAAGTAAGTCATTAAGAGAGAAGAGAAGGAAAGCCCCAATTTGATTGCAAGAAATTGGGAGTATGCAGAAAGAATAGAAGTCCTTAGACTCGACAAGGAACGCGAAATGATTCCAAATCTAAGAAAGTTGTTCAATCATTTTGGTAATTAATTCATTGGCAAATGAATCGTACAAAGATGTCTTGACAAGTTCGAGATGAAGGCCAATCACCATAACGCGCTAGGGCTAAATATATTTTCTTTCTTGCATGAGACCGGACCCTCAGGTTGCCTACGTTCCTCCAGTGTAGAGGCTAAGGTCACCGTAGTTCTTGTGGATTCTCCATTCTTCGGGATGGAATTGTTGCTTCGTAGCTTCGTCCTTTGTTGGTGGATGATGATGTTGATCTTGATGTGAACTTCTTTGATTGAGGGGGATTTTTTTTTTTTTTTTTTTTTGTGCTCTAACTTTTGCCTAGGTTGATTTGATGATTTCAACCTAGCGAGCTTTTTTTTTTTTTTTTTTTTTTTTTAATCCCCCTTTGAAAACTTTGCTTGACTTCTTCATGATTGTTGCTCCACCTTGTTTGTCTTGGCTTCGTCGTTGATGTTGGCGTCGATGTTTAGCCCCTAGGCGTTCAAGTGATGGTCTTGTTCTAAAACTTGTTTAGACATTTTTTCATCATTTTGCCAAGAATTAGATCGAACAACTTGGAAGAGTGTATAAGGACAAGAACGACTTTTATTTGATAAGAAGACTCGACACTTAACATGGGACGAGAGAAAACATTAATGCACACAAAAGAGGACTTTTGACTTTTTTTTTTTTTTTTTTTATTTCTATTACTAGATAGAGAAAGAGAAACGGAGATTGTTGTTGTAGTCCCCATTGTCGTTGTAGTGCTCATTGTCGTTGTAGTCTTCCACGTCACTACATTCTTCCATGTCATTGTTTGGGAACCCTTTGTCGTTGAAGCTTGTGTCATAGGAGGTCTCGGCCACTTCTCGGAGCAAATAGTCAATTCTAACCCCCGCATCATACATGCTTGAAAAATCGGAGTGGAAAGCCCCACTAAGATGAGTGCGGTAGTCCATTTTCAAACACTTCAAGAAGATGTCCATTTGTTCCTTCTTGGAAGGCCTATCAACCATCTCGGCTAGCTTGTCATTCCAACGACAATAGAAGTCCCCAAATGATTCATTACCCATTTGCACGGTGCTCTCCAATTCCTTCTTGGTGGGGCGGAATATGGAGTTGCCTTGATATTGTGACTTGAAGGCAAGCATAGCGGCATCCCAATTGAGGCAGGTGGAAACTGGAAGACCCATATACCAATCTTTTGCGACCCCCTCGAGAGTAAGCGGGAAGCATTGTGCTATTATTTGAGGAGACACTTTCTTTGGTAGCATGGCCCAAATGTAGGAGTCGACATGAGCGTTGGGGCAAGAGTTGCCGTTGAACTTGCCAATATCGGGCATCTTGAACTTTTTGGGAAGAGCCTCCATTGTGTTCATGAGGAGAGAAGCTTGATGAAGATCGGTGTTTGAGCCCTTGTGCAAATTTAGCCCACTAAGCCTTTGCTCAATGTAGGACATGAGAGTGTTGACCAAACCGGTATCAATGCTTTGGACCTTTCTTTCACTCGTGAGCCCTTTCAATTGGTTCTTGAGTTGAGCAACTTCTTTCTTGTGGGCCGTTTTCACATGCTCGTAACGGGCTCGCCATAAATCATCCTTGCGGCGGACATTCTCGGCTAGTGTATCAACTTGCCCTTTCAATGCTTCCACCATGCGGAATAACCCTTCGTTGGACACGGGAATGCCGTTGTCGTTGCCGTTCGAAGACATTGGACCTATGGAGAGAACACAGTTGATCTTAGGATGGCCCCAGAAACACCTTTTGAGTAATATGATTAAACCCACAAACAAGGAAAAAGACTCAACCACATAAAGAAAAACGACTCTTTTTTTTTATTTACAAAAGTCGGAAGGACGTGGTCCTTTTTGGGGTTTCTAGAAAAAATAGTGGAATCGTCACACTAGTATATAGACCTTCTCGCGGTCCCATATACTCATCGGATTCCACCACGCTTGTGAGACCTACATGTGTCGGGATTAAACTAAATTAATGTAGTAAATCATACATGCGGGGACGGATTTTTATTTTCGTCCAAAATAACCACTTTTGGGGACGGAGTTTTATTTCGTCCATTGCAACAAGTTGGCATGTATGATTTGAAGACATTAGTTTAGGGAAATCTCGGCACATGAAAAACCGACTTGGTCACGGAGTGTTAGACCCTAGACTAGAATTGTGTGGCTTGTGCTCGGCTTGAATATGAGGCTTAAAGGTCACCCCCGGCATGTAGTCGTGAACTACGCCACGGGCTGAGGTTGACCGCTTCGGAAGAGTCAAGGTCGGGTGGAGCTTGAAACTTCCTAGGACGGGCCTCGACGGGTTTGGGGTTGGACTTGTGCGACTCGATAGTGAGCAGTTGATAAGAATACGTGCATGTAGTGTGAGGTCTAACATGTGACAAAACATTTTTTTTTTTTAAGGAAATAAAAAAAAAAAACAAATAAGCACGTAATTTACAACTTTCGAATCACCCGTGTGACCGATAAAAATAAACAGAAAGTAAAAGAAATTGTATGCAGGCCCGGTGCCCACATACTGTCATTCTGTTCTGTTTCTGTGCACTGTTCTGTTCCGGGAATGCGCCCAGAAGCGCGCGCATTGGGTTGCCTATGCGGAAGGCCCGCGCGTGAGAGGAAGAAGGGCAGAGGCGCCCGCTTCTGGGTGAGAACCTGCAAATCAGTGGGTTCAAGGGATTGCCTTGACCCTTAATTAAGAAAACTTTCCCCTGCAGAATTTGTTAGCACTGAAATATGGAATTGAAGGACAAGAAGGAAGACGGGCGATTCTGGTAATAAGAGTCGGACGCGCGCTTTAGGCCAAGAAGGCCGGAGGCGCGCGCTTCCTACCCCTTTTACCAGAATGCCCAGAAAACAGAATAAAAGAACACCAAAAGTTAAGAACGCAAGTTTAACCCTCTAAATCGTCCCCAGCGGAGTCGCCACTGTAGATACCCCGGGGAACCACGGCTTGGCTAGAGCGGTGAATTATCCTAGGATGTCTAACTTGTTTTAGATTGTTTAGAGTCGCCACCTATGTTTTTAAAGGAACATAAGAAAAACCTAGAAATAGCCTAATTTATGTACAAAACCAGAGATTCGGGAGAGAAGGGTTAGGGGGTTAGGTGACGGAGTGGGAAGTACTTAAACACCCACTCCGCCCCGCTTATGCGGGTCTTGCTACTATTGGTGTTCTAATGCTAAATGTCCTTCAATTTATTAACAATGCTAACAATTATAATGTAAAGAAAAAAGGGGAAAAGAATGATTTTATTAATTTAATGCTAAATAGTTACATGTTGGACTAGTGCTAAATGATTACATTAAGAAATGAAATATAAATTAAATGAAGTTTGGAATATCGGGATGTAACCTTGGCCAAACTTCAATAGTGAAGTGGCCTTTTGGTTGTATCCCTTTTTATGGAGATTGCATACTAGTAAGACTAGACAAATAAAATAAGAGAAGAAAAGAGATGTTGTACCTTAGGAAAGAGGACTTCAAACTTGGACTTGAAAATGGTGTTGTTGTAGAGAAAATGTTGTGCAAACACTTTGTATAGTGTTTTGTAGAGAAGAATTGTTGAGATGATTTGTGTAGAGTTTTTGTTCAAGTCTCAAAAATTGGGTCCTTTTCCAAGGTAGGAGATGATGGTTTTTATAGGTAAAAAAGAGAGGGGAATGATGGAGGGAAATTGGTCATCCATGTGAAATGGAATGGGCCAATCACAAATAAGATAAATGAATAAAAGAAAAATAAAAGAAATAAAAGAAATCAAATAATAAATGAAAGAAATATTAGTTTTTGGGAAAAGGCTTAGAATTTGGGATTGGGAGTTAATGAGAAAAGGGGGGATGAATGTGGATGTAAAAAGATAGTTTTTGTGATAAAAAAAAGATGTTTGTAAATAAGAAAAGGGAGGGAAATAAGGTGCAATCCGTTACTGCCAAAGTGGGAAGCGCGCGGGTCCGGCTTTTGGGGCGGGACGCGCGCGCGGCTCACTGGCAGTGCCGGAAGCGCCCGCGGGTGAAAAACGACAGAATGACATAATGACCCTAAAAGTTAACTCTGTTATGCAGTTTAGTCCAAAACTAACGGAATCAGTTAGGAACTTAACCGAAGTAACAGAAATCAACAAAAATAAGTTAAATAAAAATACTTTGTATGCAATCGGGGTGAGAGGTATAAGGCGGGGTGTCTACAGTATAACCCTTCAATATTTTTGACAATTTCAATAACCACTCCATTTATTACTTACCTTAATAAGTCCATAGAATAATAATAATCCTACATAATTAAAAGTTTACACATCATATAAGTTTACATAAACATAGTAAGTAGAATTACAGAATTTTGCCCTAGGGCAGATTTGGGCTCATCCTTCTCAATAGCAGTAGGGTCCGACCTCCCCCCTTCACATTATCAGCATTTCCAAATTCATCCATCAGATCACGCTTCGGTCCCAAACATAGTTCCCTGCTCACTAATTTAACCTTAGGCTTGAAGATAGGAGTTCTCACACTATCCTTACTACATTCCGCAATAAACCCCTGAAACAGAACTTTTGTCAGTTAACATTTCACATAATATATTCAAGGAAACAATAGTAGAAATACTTAAGGAAGTAGCATTTACCTCGGAATACTTAGCAATTGTGATCCCCTTTCCCTTCCCATAAATCTCCCAATTTTCCCTTTATCCGTTGTTAAGTTGATCACACGGAAAGGACCGAATTTTATGTCCATATCAGATTGCCTGCCTTGTACTTTGAACAATGCTTGAATCCCAATAAGCATAGCAGTTTCGATAGGGATCGAGTTCCTGTCACAAATAAATATATCATTGCTTATAAGTTTATGCTTCCAATTTTCCATTTATATTTTCACATCATTTTCCCCAAATTCCCTTATATACATTGTACACAATTGAAACACCCAACTCGTAGGCTGTTTTCCCCATGAGATGTACACAATCCCTGTCCCACAGATGCAAATTTGAACTTACTGTGCTGCCAAGTACCTTGACTTGAATTTTGTACCTGAAATACCAGCTTAGATTAACAAACAAAGGAGGTGATTAAGATTAGGACACTAACTGAAATAAAAAACCTACCTCAGATTACCAACAGTTTCGAAAGAGTTGCAATCTTCTCAATAGAAACCTCCACCAACACAAACCATTTTCTTGGGACAGTTGTTGGAGGACACATAACACCAGTATTCAAGTAACTTTGAACATGAAAGCAAAAAAATACATTACATGCATCATGAACACGGATTAGCTGCTCTAGAGTCGGGATACGTTCCCTTGAAAGTTCCAGATCCTCCTCAATACTCAAAATTGAAGGGGAGGGACATGTTACATATTGGAGTCTCATTCCTTCCTAATTGAAGCAAACTGCATGCACAACATTTGGTTACTATTTTTACTCTTTCTTTATCACGGAAAATGGGGATTACAGAATCATAGGCTTACCTGTCACGATAGTGGACAATCTCCTTCAAATGCCCTTTGTAATGCATCTTTGAAACGTGATACGTGTTTGACACCCGAACTTCTACTTTATATTTTTTACGCCGACATAGTTGCAATACAATAACAACCCCTCCGTTATGGTTCTCAAGATATCCATTCAAGTGTTCCGCAGCATCGCCCCACACAGTGCATGGCAAAGTACTTCCCCTAGTAACAAAATTAATTAGTCATCAAACTGTCAAGTACAGATATTAAACAATAACCCTCGCTTAAATCCCGAACATTGAGAAATAATCCATCTTAACCTGCAACTCTAACTATTTTTCCGCGACGTGCATGTAAATTCTACGTGCAAGATTAACTTATAAAAAGCAAACGATTTTAAGCTGAATCACAATTCACAACTCTAACTTCAATGCCCTAATGAAAATTTGACAAAAGTGAGATTTGAATGTTAATAAACTAACCAATGGATCATGGTGCAAATCGAGAAGAAACAGGAAAATCAAGGAAAAATAACAATCTGAGTTAAAAGCATAAACAAATTTCCTGTTAAGAAACATCCAACACTCAAATAAGAGTAGCAACCCAAAATCAATCAATTAAAGGGTTAAAATGAGGCACCTTTGTATCACCACTACTATTCCTCCTAATATAGCTCTTCTATTTGGTACAGTCTCTAACAATACAAACCGAGAAAGAAAATATGATTCGATCGTCATTATTAAAGGTGGGCGTTTGGCTGGTATAGTTAAATTTGCAAGAAATAAGACACTCAAAAATTTAATAAGTTATTTTCTTAACTAAACCTGTAAATAAAACCTTATAATACCCTTGAAACCATTTAATCGCTCAGCCACACTCTCCGGTACGGCTACCTTGTTGGAGTCATTAGGTGACTTTTACGGTCGCCCTCCCAACTCGAACCGGGGCTAAGCGATCTGCAAAAACTGTGTTCCTTCAATATAATAGAAAGCCTCAACGGACCAAGTAAGACATAAGAAGAGAGTCCTAATTTATTTCACCGATAATTGAAGGCAACTTTCGGGGCTTCTTGCTGCAAAATTTGACATGGGCGAGAAGATAATTACAGGAAATTGTATGTATATGAGAAGTTAGAAAGAGAAGGTACCAAGTAAGACATAAGAAGAGAGTCCTAATATAAAGAATTGTACCATCAAAAGAGCTGGTGCAGCTGGGACATGAAAAAATCAAAGGAGCACAACCATACAAAATCTGCAAGATAGAGCTAGTCAATCTCTCACTTCAAATAATACTTCGTTTATCAAACAAAATAAAAATAAACTCAAATAGAAGCAAAATAAAGCAGTTACCTTTGATACAGAATAAAAGAACCCAACTTGGGTTCCTGACTACAATTGAAGTATTAGTTAACAAAATTGCTTGAGCAAATCTAACTTAAAAAAGCAAGAATACAATAAGTGAGAAATATTTCATAAAACCCCTAAAATTGAAGTCAGAATAAATCCTAATGAACTACAAAATGTGAAGCTGAAGAAAATATGTGAAGTCACTAACAATTTGAGGAGGGTAAATTTGTATAAACCCTAATAAACACAGAAGAGGCGAATGGAATAGACAAATCGAGAGAAGAAGAGAATTTACCTTGAATTGAAGGCTTCAGAAGATACCCTTGCTGCTTCTCAACGGCACACCAAGATGGATTAGACGACGCTGCAATCCAACCTTGCCGGCTTTTGGACAATATCGAAAAAACCGGCCAAAGCTGCAAACAACACACATTAATCAAATCCCACTTCAAAATAATTAAATGCCAGATCAAGTTAATTAAGTCAATTTCATAAAAATCAAAGTGAAATAGACAGACATCGTGGCTTGTTTAGTGAATTGACAAATTTTAGATCAGCGGACGTTGAAATTTCGGCACCAACAAACAATCAGCGACGTCGATTGGTTTGCTTACCGGAGAAGATGGTCATTTTTGCAGCGGATCTACCCAGATCTAGGGTGACCTGCTACAAATTTCCTTTGCCGGCGTCGGACGCCTCTTACGGTGCGGAGACGGTGCTGGGAGCTGGAATAGAGGAGCTGTGATGAAAGAGGGTTGCCATGGTGGTCGTTTATTTGAAATTCAAACTGGGAATGAAGAGAGAAGCATGGGGATATGGGGATGAGCACATGTGTCAAAGATTTGGGGAAGGAATTTGACGGTAAAGGCGTCGATGTCAATGGCGTTGGCGGTGGGGGAGGAAGAGAGAGATGGAGAGGAGGACGGATTTGGGGAGAAGGAGAGTGTATGCGTGTGTGTGGTTTTCTAGAGAGAGAAAGATGGAGAGAGGGAGGAGAAGAGAGTAGGGTTAAGAAATGAACCCATCGTGCAAATTTCCCAGAGTATCCCTTGGCAGCTGAATGAAATGACGGAAATGCCCCTGCGTTTGGGAGGGAGGTTGCCCATCCACGCATGCCATCATTTTTCAGGAAAAATTACATCATATGCCACAAAGTGAAACGACGAAAATGCCCTTCGAATAGGCAAAACCATTTGAGCGCCAAGTTTGGCACTCCTGTTATTATATACTTATAGATAATAGAGATAGAGATAGAGATAGAGATATAGATATATATATATATATAAATATATATATATATATATATATATATATATATATGTGTGTATATATAGAGATGGGAGGGGCTAATACCACTACAAATTTGCTTATCCACTACACTCATTAAATTTTTAATGAACTAATCAATATCTTGACATAATTGCCCTTGAATTCACCTTATTTTAAATTGAAAAGACTTTCCAAAGTTATCATTAGTATTTTCTAATGTAATATCTTTTTATTTTTATGGGATTGCCTATTTCAATTTATAATTATCTTGAATAAAAAAATGCACACAAATAAACAGTAAATATTATTTGCTAAAAGAAAACAATACATGAGGTTTTTTAAAAAAGTAAAGCACACCTAAATACGTGTGTTCAATGATATTTAGATAACAAAAATTAATTGCAATCAGAAATAAATGGATGATAAATTGTTGATGGATTTTTTTTATTGAATATTAATAAATTAGAATTTATTTTTAAGACTGTTGCATATCTGCAAAGGATTTCAACAATAAAACTTAACTTGATTCAAGCTTGTTTTTCTAGTTGTAATAAGAAACTATGAAAAATGCTACTCTTTGCGTGTCAAAATGAATATGAGTAAACGACCAAAATGACCCGCGTACTATGCCTAAAACATCAATTTAACCTCCGTACTATTTAAACTACCAATTTGACCTGCGTACTATTGTAAAATTAACCAAATCAACCTACTTTCCTAACGGTTGTTATATAGTTAACGGGTTCATCTTAGTAGGCAAGCAGATCGAACAATCAGCGCTGACGTGGAGGTTGACCGGTCAATTTTATGACTCACGGACTTATCACGTGACTTAGCAAATAGAAGAAAAAACAAAAATTGAAGGATTAAGTATACATCAGATCCGGACTTGATTGATATTTTGCGATGAACGTAGTTGACATTTCCATCTCCGAGGGTGAATCCGGTAATGGGTTTTTTAGTGATATTGGTAATTTGTTGTTTCTAATTCTCGCTTTCGCTGGGCTATTCTTCTTGTTCTGTCGATCCCAAGTTTGTCCCGGCCGACCCGATGGGCTTACTGGGCCAATGGATTTCAGCAGGTCCAAATCCAAATTCCAGGAAGTACCGGAAACCGGCGTCACTTTTGTTGACGTCGCCGGAGCCGATCAAGCAGAGTTAGAACTACAAGAAGTTGTCGATTTCTTTGAAAACTCCAGATAACTACACTGCATTAGGGGCTAAGATTCCAAAAGGGTGTCTTTTGGGCGGCCCACCCAGTACCGTAAAAACCTTTTCATGTGCAGCTTCTGAATTCTTAGAATTATTCGTGGGTGCTAGAGCTTCTAGGGTTAGGGATTTGTTTGAAAAAGCAAATTCGAAAGCTCCACGCATTGTGTTTATTGATGAAATTGATGCTGTGGGAAGACAAAGAGGGGTTGGAATGGGTGGAGGTAATTATGAAATAGAACAGATTATTAATCAGTTGTTGACTGAAATGGATGGGTTTTCGAGTAATTCCCGTGTGATTGTATTGGCTGCTACGAACAGGCCGGATGTTGTTGTTTCTGACTCCACGTCAGCGCTGAGTGTTTGATCTACTTGCCTACTAGGATGAACCCGTTAACTATATAATGGCCGTTAAGACCATCTACAATGGATTCAACACCATTTTCCATTCAACACCCACTTTATCACTCCACATCATCTTCTCTCTCTTCCAACACATCCATTCAACACCCATTCAACTTTTACACCCTACAATGGTTTGTTTAATCCCCTATTCAACACTCTTCCCACTCATCATCCTATACCCCACCATTTAAATTTTATATTCTATTCTTTATTTTTATGATTAGTAAAATAATAATAATAATAATAATCAATTATAATTTTTTAAAAAACATCAAACTTAATTATTTTTTTGTAATTGTAATTAAATAAATATGAGGGTTTTTTGAGTGTTGAAATATATTATTATTAGGATCCATTTCACTAAAAATATGTTTTTTTTTGGTATCCAAATCAAATGAAACTTGCATCTATTTATAGAGAAAAAAAATTATGAATTTTGGTGTAAAAAAAAAAATAAAATCATTTACTGTAAAATAATTGAGATCAAATAATTAGGATGAGAAATTAAATCGAAAATTCCATAAAACAATGAAAGTCCGCCAAGTGTCACAACCAGAAAAAAACAAAAAAAAAACGCCTGTCCTTCGCCGCGACGCGCGTTCTTTGGCGCGTGTTCTGCACGCGCCCGCCCTGCCCAATACCTTGGTGTTAGTACCCGATCTGAAGTTAGAGGACTCCTTAGACATTTAGGAGCCTCCGAGGACCTTTTAGGAAATTATAACCTGACAGGGACTTATCCGACAGCTTTCCAGAGTTCTAGTTGGACAAAATCGCTTCTAAGTCGAAATCCATCAGGATAATGGACAAATCCCGAGAACAAAGTGATAAGATTTCACTGAGATCTAGATAACGACGTGATCCGGCAAGACTGGCCACGCGGCCACTTCTTCCCCAGGCCGGGCGGCTACTCCTTCCGACTCCTATTCCCTATAAATAGATGCCTCCAGCTCCAAAGATCGAGAACGAATTCATTCTACGAGTTTTACAGTCAAAACTGATGGGAAAACTCTTAGTTTAAGCCTTTTCGGCACCCTCGAAGCCTCTTCGAATCTTCAAGAAGCTTCAATCATAGTTCTTGCCGATCAAGGTAAGTCCTCTTCCTTTTCTTATTATGTTCTTGTTATGTTCTTAGGCTAGATCTATATTATGCATGTTTTCATTATGTTTATGCATCCATATTCATATGTCCTTCATGCGTTCTTCATGTTCTTAGTCTAAACTCATAAGATATGCTATATTTAGGGTAGCGATCTTCATGTTTATGTGTTCATTCATATTTATTCATGATGTTCTTGTTATTATTGTAGATCTAAGACTTATCCATGCGTAATGTATTAGATCTAATGTTTTAATCCCTATTTATGTGCACATGCCATAGCCAATGATGATCTTAGGGTTTCATCAAACCCTAATACGATCTAGGAACTATTTCTAATTCTAATCTTCCCCCTCTATATGCATGATCCCGCTTCATCTCTCCCCATTCTAATTCATCAATGAACTACACCGACCTGAGCTTCTTATGATGAGAAGAATGTAGGCAATCTTCGGATCCGGTCTCAAACACTAACACACACACACACATTGATCATGATAGAAAGACCGATTCGTCGGGCAATAGGAGTGATAACATGAATATTCTTCTTCTATTGTAATTTGACCCCCGAACCCTATTATTCTCATAAATGGTTTTCTCAATGTTTTAACAACAAATAAAACAACGTGGCGACTCTCGATTTCAAACTCGCGTATTCACAGTGGCTACTCTGATGGGGACTTGTTTTTGAAAACCTTTTTCAAAACTTAAGAGGGTCTAACTTTCATTTACTTCGTGATTTTGTGTGTGATCTAACTGCCCCGCGCACCCCTTTTCTGCAAATCTGTTTCTAACAATTTTCTGCAGGTTTTTGTGTTTATAGCATGTTTAAATGTTCTAGATCTACTCTATTATGTTCATTTTATGCTTAAATGCTATTACTATTAATTGTTATGCTAGTAGACTTCTCTCGCGCATCGCATATCATTCCTAAAAATACGTAATCAAATAGCACACTACCATTAGTCCGTGTCACACTGCACACTCTACTGGATACTCCGCTGAGTGCACAGATTTTGGTGATCCTGTCGCCTCTATCTTCGTGGCACCTGGGCTATCTAACTCATCGTGTTCGCTCCCGAGCCGTTGAGGTTAATCCTTGTTTATTTCTAAACCATGCACTTTGATCGAGTTAAGAACACTTATCAAAACAAGTAATCCTAATCTTAACTAAAATCATTCATCATGTTGCGTGTGTCTACCCTAGATCAACTAGTCAACCCTCGACTCATCTAGGTCAACCCTAGTTAACCTCTAACCTTCCTAGGTCAACTTACTCAATGCCATCCCGTCTAGGTCAAGCTTTGGCCAACCGACCTACCTCTTGACCCGTCTAGGTCAACCCGTCTAGGTCAACCTAGTCTACCCTAGATCAACTCTAGTCAACCTTCGACCCATCTAGGTCAACCTAGTCTACCCTAGATCAACTCTAATCATCGTTCGACCCGTCTAGGTCAACCTAGTCTACCCTAGATCGACTCTAGTCAACCCTTGACCCGTCTAGGTCAACTCTAGTTAACCTTTGACCTTTCTAGGTCAAACTTTGGCCAAATTTGGTCAACCAACCTACCTCTAAGCCATCTAGGATTCCCCGTCATCTAGACCCATCTAGGTCAACCTTTGACCTCCTAAGTCAACTTCGACCCGCTTAGGTCAACCTACCTATCATTGACCCATCTAGGTCAATTTACCCATGTCCCGGCTCGCTTGGGTCAACCCTACCTCAACCAACTTAGGTTAACCCATCACCTTGACCCACCTAGGTCAAACCTTCACCCATCTAGGTCAACCCGCCATTTTTCACCCATCATCGACCCGATTAGGTCAAATCCTTCATCTTTAATCCTACCTTTAGTCAACCTAGATAACCTTAGATGACCTACCTCTTGGCCTACCCATGTCAAACCTTACCCGATTCACTAAAGTCAAAAACCACCCTTACCTAGGGTCCCTCCACCTATACCTAACCAAGGACTGAGTCATCTCCCATTACTTTTAGACCTCTACGGTCGCCTTCTAATACTTATGGTTTTCAAAATCACTGACCTCTTCGGTCACTATCTCACTCGTTTTACTTAACCCGAACTACGGTGACCTGAGCCTCTCATTGTGTGGGACCTCTCCTGCATAGTAAGGGGAACGTAGGCAGCTCCGTCCCGGTCAAAATTTTGGTCTTTTCATTCAAAGAACATTTAAAAAAATACGGAGATCGAGTCTTTTTATAAAAAAAATGATTTTATAAAGATGCCTTGTCATTAATTATGAGTCTAATTTAATTCAAAGACTTAACTTCTCCACCAACCACTACAGAATCCTGCATCATGTCTGCCGAAGGGATCATCACAGTCACAACCGAAGCTACCACCCAAGGTCTCGAAACAACTCTCCACCCCAACACCACGCTCAATGAGCAAATGGCCCACTTCAACGCCATCCTCAACAAGCAAGCGGTCTATCTTGACACCACTCTCAACAAGCAAGAAGCCTTCTATGAGACTCTCCTCGACAAGCAAGCGGCCCAATATGAGACTATCCTCAGAGAGCAATCAACCCTCTCCCGAACTCTTCTCGATGAGCAAGAAGCCTTCTTTGAGACTGTTCTCCTCAAACGGACAGACCGCTTCCAGAAGGTGGTGTACAAAGCTCTAAAGGACACCGAGGAACATCTCCGGTCTAACATCTATGGCATCTACGAGTATCTCAACCGCACTCTTCCTCATGCTCAGTTTCAACACCCGTACGCTCCTCAAAGGTATGGACCACCACAGACTTCCCCCACTGGGATGCCTCCTGTGATTACTCATCAGCAAGGAATACCAATGCGTAAACCGCCCTCCAAGATGGTCCGTGACAAGCGTAAGTTTGATGATTTGGGTATGCCATTAGATGAATGCTTCGAAAATCTAGTTCAAGCCGGCAAGTTAGCTCCTCTTCTCGACTTTAAACCAAACTTTGCAAGACAAGACTTGGATCCCTCCAAATACTGCAAGTATCACCAATACATCGGACATGACACCAAAAAGTGCTTCCAACTGAAAAGGACGATCCAAAGCCTCATTGATAGTGGAGCCATCATCCGCCAAGGGAATAAATGGGTATAAGCAAAGTCCAAGCAAGCAAGAAGTTACACCGGGGCTACCTCCTTCTAAAAAAAAAAGTCTTTCAGTCTTCGTAGGTTCTAGGGAGTCTTTTAGTCAAAGTCCACCTCGGACATTAATCTTTTGTTTTTACTAGCAAAAGTCCGCTTTGGACATTAGTTAGATTGTTAAAGTCCACTTCGGACTAGTCAATTCGAGTCTTTAATAAAGTGTCTTTATTTCTTTTCTCTCTAGACTTGAGACATAATCTTGTATATACATCAACTCCTTGGAAATTGTATTAATCTCAATTATCAATTGATTGCTATATCTTTATATGATGAATTAATCTTAAATCTACTCGTTAATGAAGACTCATTAAAAGGTAAATGGACCCACAAACCATTATAGATAACTAAACAAACAAATAATCTCAAAATAACAAACGCTTTGATCAATCGAACTGTTTTCTCTTTTCTATTTGTCCTCTCTAAACCGACCCTCATATACAACTTGTGTGCACCCAATGTGTACACTCCATATATACACTCCTTGTGTACACCCACTGTGTGCACCCTCCATATATCCCTTGTGTACACCCACTGTGTGCACCCTCCATATATACCGTCCTCGTGTACACCCACTGTGTGCACCCTCCATATACACCATCCTCGTGTACACCCAATGTGTACACCACCTATATATCCCTCGTGTACACCCACTCTGTGCACCCTCCTAAATACTCCTAATATACACTTCCATCTTCCCATGAAGAAGACGACGACTGCAGAGCTGCTCACCATCGAAGAAGCGTCCGCGCAATCATGAAGGCTGCCTGTTACCGTCACAACTACAACATGGCGGCGCACTGGGGCTGTCTGTCTCCCCATGATGATGTCAACGAAATGCAAGGGGCTGTTCAAAACCTCCTCCACAAGTTCCACCTCCCAAAGACGAAAGCGAACTAGAGGCTCATCTTGGCCCATGTTTCAATACGTAATTATGTATAAAAAAATAATAATAAAGCTCGCTAGGTCGAAACCCACAACGGGCAGCTTAGGCAAAAATTAGAGCAAATGCACAAAAAAGAAGCCCGCTAGGTTGAAAACCCGCAAGGGCGGCCTAGGCAAAATAAGGGTGTGCACAAAGAAATAAATCAAAGCAAAGAAAAATAGAAGGGGCTATCATCATAGAAAAGTAAAAGTCCCACTTTCTTTTCATTTCATATTCTCTAATTTTCTCTCTTTTAAAAGGAGTTCAATCCAACTCGACGATAGCAGTCCAAAGCGACAACTACAAACGAAGCGGTCCAAAGCAACAAGCAACAATGGAGCAACCACCATTCAAACCCGGTATCATCATCAATCGGATCATCCTCAAACTACGCAGACCTGATCCTCTTACACCGAGAGGAACGTAGGCAACCTCATGGTCCGGTCCACAAAATATATGCAACCCACCTCGAGCCAATTTTCATTATTTTCTCGCTTCCCCATACACTATAATTTCTATTCTCTTTCTCGATTAATCAAGACGTTTATTATTTCGAGACTACTTGTCTAAAACATAATCATAAGATACGTAACTAATCAACGAGGTCCATTCTCGAGCAATCAAAAGACAATTCTGAATGAAACAAATTTCAAATGTCTCGACAAGTCTTCTGTTCTGCAATCTAGGAAAGAGCTAAACACTTACTTTCTGTCAAGCAGGGGCTTCCTTCCTTTTACACACATACTTCCCGTAAGGTTTAAATGTGAGAACTTCCTCTCGTTCTCTCTCTCTCTTTCTTCTCTCACCATAACGAAAAGGCTCCTGCAAGTCGTCCATACAATTCTGTCTTTTTATTTATTTCGAGTCGACTGAAATTTAAAAATAAATGACGCTAAAAGAATATACCCACCTAGATTGAAAACCCACAAGGGCGGTCTAGAGAAAAAATAGGGTGCGTCTAAAAGGAGGTAGAGTCCCCCACCTTATACCCTCATCAAACTGGGGCTGTCTCAATGGAATTTGTCCGACTACCGGTACTCCAACAAAATCTTTCCCCGCAGAAAGTCATCTTTTTCCATCGAAGTTCAACATGGATGACCTATTTCTAATGACCTCACCAAACTGGGGCTGCCCCAATGCAACCGGACTGACTACCGATGTTCAAGTGAGATCACTCTCCAACAAGGCTACTCCCCACAGAATGTCATCTCTCTCCACCGGCTCTCAACATGGCTCACCTCTTCAAAGACCCCCCATTCAAACTGGGGCTTCTCCAAACAAAGTTAGGACAACTGCCTGACTACTCAGAAATCACCGGCAACCCGATGGAGTCTCACTCACCCGAAGGGTTACCCTAATGAACGAATCTAATGAAGGACAAGTACTTGAATTAATTAGGCGGTAATTAATCATAAGGCATCTTTACAAAGTTGTTACATTTTCAAAAAGTGTTTTCTATCACGACACGTTGTTAATAAACCCGCACACTCGGTCTCCACTAAATTTACAAAATGTCTTTTGTCTCATCCCCATGAACTGACTCGGTCCTCACCATCTACCCTACAATTTAGGATACCCTTGGGTCTTGCGTCCCGTCTCCCATAGGTCAAAGCCCTAAATCTCCTTTAGGCAACTCATACCAATAGAAGACAAATAGTTTATTAACCCAACTAGGGTACCCTTGGCCCGTTCAATGCGCTCCTAGATTGCTTACATGCTATTTACATGTTATTTACATGTTATTTACACGCTACTTGCTATTCTACGTGCTACTTGCTACTGTACATGTTACATAGTACATAAATGTTTATACAGTCATCCATCAATATATACTATGCTATTGTCTGTGCTCTACGCTAAAAAAATGCAGAAACTAAGAAGACGATCCACTAGCATTGCCTTGAATCCTCTTTCGAGGATGTCCGCCCGGAGCACCATCGTTGTCACTAGAAAGAGGAGAACCGCCATATTCTGCCACCTAGCGGAGGCCCTTCACCACCTTCCTGTGCAATCTCCGGATCACCGCCCGCGAGCCCGACTCACGGCAAGCCATGACCTCATATGTCTAATTAGTCACCTAAGACAAAGGCAGCACGAGTATGTCAAAGCAAGTCCAAATGATAGGATGACTAAATATAAAAGTGGGATGAACAGAGGAAAGGGTAAGGTACATGCACTGAGATGACCTACCGTGATCTGAAACTCCAGAGCTACCTTACTCTCCTCATGCTGCACCCATTAAGGGTCATCATCACCGTCTACATGATCATACAGAGGGACTCTAAAAACCCTATCAAAAGAAGGACCTGCTGGACCCGGTGCTACCGACTCAACATGCCTCTGCCCCATCTCCGCAGTCTCTCCTCTATCACAGCGCTTGAGCCCCAAGGCGCGTCCCAACAAAGTCATCATACGAGGCTCCCTCTACCACAAACTGTCTAGCATCAAGGCCCTTGGTCAACCTAACCCGGTCAGACAAAGACATTGAAACAGTCATGGACCATGGAGGATCCACCAAAACCAAATAGACACTACCTACTCCATCCTAGGGACCTACCCTCTCAATCAAGTAGAGGGCATCTCTATCATGTCCAATCAACAACCTCCGCTAGCCTGTCGCCTCTGTTGGGTTTCGTAGTAACATGCGCAGTGGAATAAAGCATTTAATTTTTTTTATGAAACCTAAAGCCATAGATCCGCTCATATGATTATATCAAATACATACAATATGAATACTAGAATACTAACCCTTGATGCCTTTGAATTTGGTCTTTAATATTGGTGGAGAATTCGAAGCTTGATCACGAGCAAGTAAGAACACGAACTTCGAAGATGATAAATTTCACCCTCTATCGGTATCCACACCACGAATGAATATCAAGAACACTTGATCTTGGTTGCTAGACCAAAATTGAGAAACACGCTTTCTCAATTGTATTTTGACTATATGGAATTATGTGATGATATTATTGTTCTTCAATCTAGAGATCTCTTAGAACAAGAAAAATAATCCTCTCAAAACTCTTTGGAGGCACTCATAATGTTATCACAATTGCTAGGACTGATTAGGGCAACTAGAGATAGGTTTTATACTTGTTACACCTATTCCAAATAGGAAACAAGTGGTCAAACCCGCAAGAAAATGGAACAGGAAGTTTCTGGCCCGAAGCCGCCTTGCCCGACCGGGTATAGCAATGTACCCGACCGGGCACAGCATATAGCCCGACCGGGTACATAAGGCTGCCCGACCGGGCGCTCCCCTTTTCCAGTTTTCCGGTTTTCTCCTCTAAAACCCTAAAAACCCTTAAAAGTCCTTTGACCCATAATTCTAATTAAGTCCTTTGAGATTCGTTCTAATGTGTGTGACCCTATAGGATTACACTAAGTTGGCAATGGGTTCAATCATAAACCCATAACATATGATTAGGTTCTAGCAAACCGTCATACCTACCCAAATAGTATAACTAGATACAAGTTCGAATTCCATTTAGAACATGTCATAATCCCTTTGTGCACGATGTCATTGAAGACAAGTCATGGTCAACAAGTCAACTTGTCTTTGTTCAATACTTTCTCGATTCCGAATATGTTGATAATCCAAACGACATTGATCCAATCAATTCATTTGAGTCCGGCTGAACATTTTCATCAACATCATTCCTACGAGAGGCCTAAGCTTGACATCTCTCCGAAGAGGGACAAATCCATCATAGCTTATTATTCTTCCCTACATGAATCCGATTATGCCAATCATACCTTTTATAACTACCCGGTTAAAGGTAACGTTTGAATATGTCAAACATAATGTTCATCAAGTAGAAGACTATAATAACTACATGTCTAAGGATTCAAATGACATAACTAATATGAGATATATATATGACATTGACCATGATATAGATCTCATAAAGCGGGTCATGTCCGGTACTTAACAAGTACCCATAAATCTAACATGATCATCCCATGATCATTTAGCCTTTATACTAATACCAAACAAGTACTAGGGATGGAGATTATTATAAGTAAACATGAACGACAATAATAATCAAAACATCTCTTTATTAATATGAAATAAATGATAACAATTGCAACGTTTATTAAACGTGCCTAGGGCACCAACACCAACAATCTCCTACTTGCCCTAGGACCAATCTCCCATGTTTCTAATACCCATGGACCTAACATGACCATCATGTTTAGCTTGTGGAAGTCCCTTTGTTAGCGGGCCGCGACATTGTCATCAGTTGGTACTCTGCATATATTCACGTCTCCCCTATCAACGATCTCTCGAATGATATGAAAAGTCCTAAGTATGTGTTTGGATTTTTGATGTGTCCTTGTTTCCTTTTCTTGATCAATAGCACCATTATTATCACAGTAAAGGTCTATTGGATTAGCAATACTAAGAACCACTTCAAGTTCAGTAATGAACTTCTTAATCCAAACAGCTTCCTTTGCAACATCCGATGCAGCAATATACTCAGCTTACAGCTCCACCATTTAACATAAACACAAAACCCGATTGCGACTGACTATCATCTTTGTCGGTTTGGAAGCTTGCATCCGTGTAAGCATTTACAACGAGATCATCTTCCATTCCTCCATAGACCAAAAATGAATCTTTAGTCCTTCTCAAGTACTTAAGAATCGCTTTTACCGCCATCCAGTGATTTTCACCGGGGTCGGATTGATATCTACTTGTCATGCTCAAAGCATAAGATACATCCGGCCTAGGACAAATCATGGCATACATGATGGACCCAATTGCTGAAGCATATGGAACATCATTCATTTTCTCACGCTTATCTTTTGTCTTAGGACATTGAGCTTGCTTAGAGAAATTCCATGTAACACTGGCAAGGTTCCTCTCTTAGAATTTTCCATGCGGAATCTTCTAATGACATTGTCAATGTATGTACTTTGGCTTAAACCAATTAGCTTCCTAGATCTATCTCTGTAGATCTTAATGCCAAGTACATATGCGGTTTCACCCATATCTTTCATTGAAAAACACTTTCCTAACCAAGTTTTTACAGACTGAAGTGTAGGAATGTCGTTTCCAATGAGCAATATGTCATCCACATATAGAATAAGGAATAGCACTATGCTCCCATTAATCTTCTTGTAAACACAAGGTTCATATTCGTTCTTGATGAAACCAAACTCTTTGGCCGATTCATCAAAATGGAGATTCTAACTCCTAGAAGCTTGCTTTAATCCATAGATGGATCTTTGCAATTTGCATACCTTAGAATTTTGTTTAAAACCTTCTGGTTGTGTTATATACACATCCTCTTGTAGTTTTCCATTTAGGAAAGCGGTTTTGACATCCATTTTCCATATTTCATAGTCATGATATGCGGCAATGGCAAGCAAAATTCTTATAGACTTGATCATTGGTACGGGTGAAAAGGTTTCATCATAGTCAATACCATGAACTTGCCTATAACCTTTCGCTACAAGTTTATCTTTGTAAGTATGCACCTTCCCATCCATGTCAGTCTTCTTCTTGAAGACCCATTTACATCCTATGGTTTTTACACCTTCGGGCGCATCAATCAAGTTCCAAACTTGATTGTCTTGCATGGATTGTAATTCGGATTCCATGGCTCCAAGCCATTTCTTCGAATCAGGAGAAGACATCGCCTCTTGGTAGGTGGTTGGTTCATCATTATCAATGATCTCCACCTCAGTACTATCCGTTACGAGAAAACCATATCTCTCGGGCTCGGACCGTAACCTACCAGATCCGCGAGTTACTTGTGTACTTTGAACAGGTTCCACAATTTCTTGTGGGATTTGTTCTTGTTCCACCATTGGTTCAATGTCATTTTTTGGGTCTCGAACCTCTTCGAGATTTACTTTACTCCCACTGATTTCTTTGGAGAGAAACTCTTTCTCTAGAAAGACACCAGTTCGGGCAACAAATACCTTGTTGTCCTCTCGGTTGTAAAAGTAATATCCTCTAGTTTCTTTAGGACATCGCACGAAAATACATTTGTCAGATTTGTGTGAAAGTTTGTCGGAGACAAGTCTTTTGACAAAAGCTTCGCAACCCCAAATCTTCATGAAAGACAAACAAGTTTTCTTTCCGCTCCACATCTCATATGGAGTCTTTTGAACCGATTTTGTTGGAACACGATTTAGTGTGAAAGCAGCGCTTTCTAGAGCATAACCCCAAAAGGATAAAGGAAGATCAACTCGACTCATCATTGATCGAACCATGTCCAACAAAGTTCGATTCCTCCTCTCGGACACACCATTCCATTGTGGTGTTCCGGGTGGAGTTAATTGTGAAATTATTCCACAATTCTTTAGATGATCATCGAACTCATGACTTAAGTATTCTCCACCTCGATCTGATCGAAGTACCTTAATGCCAAGTTGTTTTTCTACTTCATTTTGAAATATTCTAAATATTTCAAAGGCTTCACTTTTATGTTTCATTAGGTAAACATACCCAAATCTACTATAATCATCAGTGAAGTTATGAAGTATTGAAATCCTCCCCTAGCATTGCTACTTAATGGTCCATATACATCGGAATGTATCAACCCCAATAAGTCGCTTGCCCTTTCACTTAGCTTGATAAAAGGTGTCTTAGTCATTTTTCCAAGAAGACACGACTCGCAAGTATCATATGACTCAAGGTCACATGAACCCAAAAGACTGTCCCCATGGAGTTTTGAGATACTGTAGAAATCCCGCCTTGGACCTCTTACCCCGATTGCATACATAGTATTTTTACTTTACTTGTTTTTGTTAATTTTTGTTACTTCCGTTAAGTTCCTAACTGATTCCGTTAGTTTTGGACTAAACTGCGTAACAAAATTAACTTTTGAGTCTTTTCTGTCATTCTATCATTATTAGACTCGCGCGCCTCCGGCACTTCTTGTGGGCTGCGCGCGCGTCTCGCCCTAAAAGCGGGACTCGCGCGCTTCCCATTTTGGCAATTACGGATTGCAGTATTTTTTCCCTCATTTTCTTGATCACAAACACTCCTTTTTACATCCACATTCATCCCCCTTAGTTTTGTAACCCCCAATCCCAATATTCTAGCCATGTCTTTAAAACTAAATATTTCTTTTTATTATTATTTGATTTTATCTTTATTATTTAATTTCCTTTATTTTCTTATTGGTTGAAAGACCATCTTTTCCTCTCTTTTCAACCTATTTAAACCTCTCATTTCTACCTTAGAAAAGGACCTTGAACACTTTCTCTTTACACAAACTCTACACAAACTCTACACAAACACTCCCAACAAGAGTTTTAACAACAAAACTCTACACAAAGTTCTACACAACCATTTCTCTACAACAACAACACTTTTAAGCCAAGGTTTCAAGTTCTCTTTTCTAACGGTACAAGTTCTCTCCTTCTCTTTTATTAGTGTCTTACTAGTATGCAATCTCCATAAAAGGGAATACAACCAAAAGGCCACTTCACTATTGAAGTTTGGTCAATGTTACATTCCAACATTCCAAACACTAATTAAATTCCATTTCATCTCTTATGTAATTGTTTAGCATATTCAACATGTAATCTTTTAGCATAAATTAATTAATAAAATTATTCTTTTTATTTCCCCTTTTCTTCTCATCTCAATTGTTAGCACATTTTTTATATCAATAAATTGAACGACATTAGCAATAGAACACCAAAAGTAGCAAGACCCGCATAAGCGGGGCGGAGTGGGTGTTTAAGTACTTCCCACTCCGTCACCTAACCCCCGAACCCCTCATCTCAAGAATCTTTGGTTTCGTAATCAATAAAAAAGGCTATTTTCTTAGGTTTTCTCGCGTTCCTCTAAAACGTGGGTGGCGACTCTAAAACACAATTAGACATCCTAGGGTAATTCACACGCTCTAGCCAAGCCGTGGTCCCCCGGGGTATCTACAGTGGCGACTCCACTGGGGACATAGAGGGTTAAACTCGCGTTTTTCATTTTTGGTGTTCTTTTATTTTATTTTCTGGGCTTTCTGGTAAAAAGGGTAGGAAGCGCGCGCCTCCGGCCTTCTTGGCCTAAAGCGCGCGCGTCCGACCCCTTCTACCAGAATCGCCCGCCTCCCATCTTGTCCTTCAATTTCATGTTTCTGTGCTAACGTTTACTGCAGGGGAAAAAGTTCTATAATTTAGGGTCAAGGCAATCCCTTGAACCCGCTGATTTGCAGGTACTGCCCAGAAGCGGGCGCCTCCACTTCTCTCAGTCTAACGCGCGCGCCTCCCGAGTAGGCTTCTGAATGCGCGCGCTTTTGGGCATTTCCCAGAAACAGAAACAGTGAACAGAATGGACAGTTTTGATAGTGTGTGGGTACTGGGCCTGCACATAATTGCTTTTTATTTTCTGTTTCATTTTTATCGGTCACACGGGTGATTCGAAAGTTGTAAATTACATGCTTATTTTTTTTTTATTTCCTTTGAAAAAAGAAAAAAATATTTTGTCACTTGTTAGACCTCACACTACGCGCACAATTCTTATCAACTGCTCACTATCGAGTCGCACAAGTCCAACCCCAAACCCGTCGAGGCCCGTCCTAGGAAGTTTCAAGCTCCACTCGACCTTGACTCTTTCGAAGCGGTAAACCTCAGCCCGTGGCGTAGTTCACGACTACATGCCGGGGGTGACCTTTAAGCCTCTCTTTAGCCGAGCACAAACCACACAATTCTAGTTAGGGTCTAACACTCCGTGACTCAAGTCGGTTTCCATGTGCCGAGATTTCCCTAATCTAATGTCTTCAAATCATACATGCCACTCGTTGTTTTGGACGAAATAAAACTCCGTCCCCAAGTGGTTATTATGGACGAAATAAAAATCCGTCCCCAAGTGGTCATAATGGACGCAAATAAAAATCCGTCCCCGCATGTATGATTTACTACATTAATTTAGTTTAATCCCGACACATGTAGGATTCACAAGCGTGGTGGAATCCGATGAGTATATGGGACCGCGAGAAGGTCTATATACTAGTGTGACGATTCCACTATTTTTCTAGAAACCCCAAAAAGGACCACGTCCTTCCGACTATTGTAAATAAATAAATAAAAAAGAGTCTTTTCTTTACGTGGTCGAGTCTTTTTCCTTTGTTTGTGGGTGAATTTGTTTTACTCAAAAGGTATTTGTGGGGCCAACCTAAGATCGACCGTGTTCTCTCAATAGGTCCAATGGCTTCCAACAGCAACAACAACAAGGGTGAGAACATTCCCGTGTCCAATGAAGGGTTACTCAACATGGTGAAAGTATTGAAAGGGCAAATTGATATACTAGCCGAGGATGTTCGCCGGAAGGATGATTTATGGCGAGCCCGTTACAAGCATGTGGAAATGGCCCATAAAAGAGAAGTATCCAAACTCGAGGACCAATTGAAGGGGCTCACGAATGAAAGAAAGGTCCAAGGCATCAATACCGGTTTGGTCAACACTCTCATGTCCTACATTGACCAAAGGCTTAGTGGGCTAAATTTGCACAAGGGCCCAAGCACCGATCTTCATCAATCTTCTCTCCTCATGAACACAATGGAGGCTCTTCCCGAAAAGTTTAAGATGCCCGATGTTGGCAAGGTCAATGGCAACTCTTGCCCCGACGCTCATGTTGACTCCTACATTTGGGCCATGCTACCAAAGAAAGTGTCTCCTCAAATAATGGCACAATGCTTCCCGCTTACTCTCGAGGGGGTCGCAAAAGATTGGTATATGGGTCTTCCAGTTTCCACCCGCCTCAATTGGGATGTCGCTATGCTTGCCTTCAAGTCACAATATCAAGGCAACTCCATATTCCGCCCCACCAAGAAGGAATTGGAGAGCACCGTGCAAATGGGTGATGAATCATTTGGGGACTTCTATCGCCGTTGGAATGACAAGCTAGCCGAGATGGTTGATAGGCCCTCCAAGAAGGAACAAATGGACATCTTCTTGAAGTGTTTGAAAATGGACTACCGCAATCATCTTAGTGGGGCTTTTCACTCCGATTTTTCAAGCATGTAGGATGCGGGGGTTAGAATTGACAATTTGCTCCGAGAAGTGGCCGAGTCCTCCTATGACACAAGCTTCAACGACAAAGGGTTCTCAAGCAATGACATGGAAGAATGTAGTGACATGGAAGACTACAACGACAATGAGGAATACAACGACATGGGGGATGACGACAACAATCTCCGTTTCTCTTTCTCTACCTAGAAATAGGATAAAAAAAAAGAGAGAGTCAAAAGTCCTCTAATGTGTGCATTAATGTTTTCTCTCGTCCTATGTTCGAGTCCATTGAGTCATCAAATAAAAAGTCGTTCTTGTCCTCATACACTTTTCCGAGTTGTTCAATTAATTCTTGGCAAAATGATGAAAAAATATCTAAACAAGTTTTGGAATGAAGGCCATCGCTTGAACGCCTAGGGGCTAAACATCAACGACGGCATAAACAACGAAGACATCAACAACGACGAAATCAAGACAAAGAAAGGTGGAGCAATGATCATGAAGCAAAATTTTCAAAAAGGGGATAAAAAAAAAAAAGCTCGCTAGGTTGAAATCCTCAAATCAACCTAGGCAAAAGTTAGAGCACAAAAAATAAAAAAAAAAAAAAATAAAAAAAAATCCCCCTTCATTTAAAGAAGTTCACAACAACAATATAATTCCACCAAACGAAGGACGAAGCAACAATTCATCACGGCGAATGGAGCATCCACAAGAACTACGGTGACCTGAGCCTCTACACTGGAGGAACGTAGGCAACCTTCGGGTCCGGTCTCATGCAAGAAAGAAGATATGTTTAGCCCTAGCGCGTTATGGTGATCGGCCTTCATCTCGAACTTGTCAAGACATCTTTGTACGATTCATTTGCCAATGAATTAATCACCTCAATATTGAACAACTTTCCTAGATTTGGAATCACTTTCCATTCCTTGTCGAGTCTAGGGCTTCTATTCTTTCTACATACTCCCAGTTTCTTGCAATCAAACTGGGGCTTTCCTTCTCTTCTCTCTTAATGACTTACTTGCCTTCGTGAGTCATTCAACAAATATATACAAAGTCAATACTAGGGACACTTCCCTAGTCGAATCAATGTCACTCATCATTAGTGACAAGAGGTCTTCACCGCAAAATCACATGTCTTATCTCCTCAGCCGGAGTCAATGCACACTTCCTCATTAATCGAGTCAAAAAAAAAAAGAACGCAAAAGAGATGCCCGCTAGATTGAAAACCCGAAAGGACGGTCTAGGCAAAAAACAGGGTGCGTCATAAAAAAAAATGAGAGAGTGAGAGAGAGAAGGGAAAGAGAAATGGAGATCTCAGAATTCTAAGGAAGACAACTGCACAAGCTCTACATTGGATCTCCTCAACAAATCAATTCCCCACCGAGTCAACTTTGGGATTGCAAAAGGCTCGACAAGATATGGCACCATCAAAGGTTGTCTTGGGTTATTGGCATCATTCTCCAGCAGTGTGCATTTTTGGGTTCATGAAAAGAAGGCCCGTGGTAACCAAGACCCATCCGAGAACGAGCCCATCATAAAAGGGCACGAGGTTGCACAAATAATCCCTAGCTAGTCAATTGGCTTGGGCAGCAAATAGCAACAACATGTGTCTCAGTTTTCAAAGCTTCTTCAAGTATGTGCTTTTAAAGTACGCCGAAAGGCTCCCGAGAAATGGAGTAGCTCTTGCCATGTCCTCTCATGTTTGTTCCCTCGCACGAGGATGAGTCACTCTTGCTTTGCTCAACAAATGGTGACGCCCTAGGGGCTATGTGACTCAAGAACAAGGGCTTCTTTTGCTTCATTTGACAATCAATAAGCCCTAGGGGCTATGCTCGAGAAAGATGTGTGAGGCTATCCTCAAAGTCTCTCAAAAGGGATGTCAAAAAGCCCTCCTGTCATGTGTGCCCGTACTCATTCCCATAATCAAGGATGGACCTTTCTCACAATCAATGATGGCACTCTAGGGGATACGGTCAAGTCTTAAAGTCTCCCTCAGCAAGAAGCAATTCACTTCAATGTCCCCAGCAACATTTGAAGCTTTATACCGAATGGTCTCAAGGGGCTTCGCAATCTACAATCTTTTGGGGTCCGGCATTACAGTGATACAAGCAAAGCGCAATATTGGGGCTTCGCAATTTACAAGCTTTTGGGGCAGTGGTACCCAAGCAATGCAATTTGGGAGTAGTATTATGGCTCCATGAAAAGGATCAAACTTCAATGGTCCCTCAACACTTCCAGTCAAAAGACCTCTTGGTTTTAAATGAAGGCTCCGATGATATGAATGAATTTGATGATTATTGTTAGAACTCACAGCGATATTATGAAGGAAGTCTTAGAGAAAAGGAAAAGGATTCAATATGCTAGACTCACCCGGCTGAGTTATAGCGGGCAATGCCAATATGTTACCTCTATAAGCAGAGTTACGGCCAATCCCAATGTTTCTGCAATACAGCACCCCCTTCTCCAAGATCAAAAGAACAGGCTGCATCCGAAGATCCGCCGTCGGTTCAACTCAAGAAGACTCGAGCAAACATATTGTTCGAGACTTTATCACACCAAGACCTTATCATATGCAACAACATCACCATCTCCCACGAGACGTCTCCCGAAGACCGTACTACATTTTCAACATGGACCTTTCGCCATTTGGGTATCAACCACAAAAGGGCCATCTATCTCCAAGTAAGAGAAAGAAGGAGATCGCCTTCAAAAACCCTACCCGATGTGGCATCCGCTCTAAATACAAAGCTAAGCCGATTTGGGGCTTCACATCGAAAGGTCTTCACATCCCGCCATCTACAAACTTGATAAGCCCATGACATTTGGGGATTATCAATCTCTCAAATCTTGGTATCAATGATCTTCTCTTGGGGCTTGCCCACGTCGACAACAAAAGACAGTTTATTTGAATGGGTTAAGAGTTGATTCATCTTGGGGCTTCATAAGCCACTCAAAGTTCAGCATTCGAGGGGCTTTACAGTCAGCAACCCCTTGGCATCTCGGCATCAATAGTCCTTTTGAAGCCCCATAAACGACAAATCTCTTGGGGCTAGACATCAATTTTCGTTGGACACCACGGCGGCAACATTCAAGCGAGGCAATCCGGACTTCGATCGAACATGACTTGATCTTGGGTTGGCTTTACAAACACATAATGGTTAAAATGGTTCACCCACGAACTAAAAAAAATAAAATAAATATTTTTCTCACGTGTGTGCATATTCTTTTCTTTCTAATTAAAAAAAAAAAGATTTTATTTTCTTTTTTCTTTCTTGCGCAAAATTATGTGTTTCCTTTTTGCTTTGCTCCTAGCTTCCTCCCCAGCGTTCCCCATCATCCTTGAACTACGCTGGTCTGATTCTCTTAAAGGGATACGTAAGCAGCCTTTTGGCACGACCAACCCATCATCCAGAATACCATCTCGCCAACACTCCTTCAAAGGCAAGAACAATTCATCACCATCAACATCATCATTCTCCATCCAAAGCATGGACATTCTTCATCAAAAGCAGCAACATCCTTCAGCAATCCATCCCCAATCAAGCGGCAATGGTAGGTGAAGGTATGAACATCATTCATCTCAAGCAATCTCCGCTTTCAAAAATCACTTCACACACAGAATCACTTTACTTCTCTCTCATACAAACTGCTTTCAAATCACATTGCACCACGAGCACTATTTCTCTCTTCATTTCACACTTCATGCATCTTCTTGCACAAACACATATACCTGCCAAGCACACACATAACATGTACCACCACGAAGTTAACAGCATCCGGTACTCAAGGCACTTCATCCCCAGCAGAAAATGGTCCACAGTCAACCATGCCCGCATCCCCACGATAAAGTCAACAGCAACTGCAGCTCTAGACAGCAATTTGGTCCACGGTGATCCCGCAATTAGAAAACGGATCCCGCATCAGCAAACGGATCCCGCCATCAGTAAACGGATCCCGCCTTAGCAAACGGATCCCGCCTCAGCAAACGGATCCCGCATTCAGCAAACGGATCCCGCATCAGCAAATGGATCCCGCTTCAGCAAACGGATCCCGCATTCAGCAAACGGATCCCGCACTAGCAAACGGATCCCGCATCAGCAAACGGATCCCGCATTCAGTAAATGGGGCCAAGTTTCTCAAGATGCTCTACATAGACTTTCATTTTAAGCATGTGAGGACTCACTTGTTACCCTTCACTCATTTTGCAAGAAGTGAATGCAACAATGGTCTTGTACCTCTCTTGCCTAGCTTGCTCTTGAAACATGGCTCTTAACTCCACGCCTATCTCATAGGCTTCCAAATGTTCCAAACTTTGTTGGAGTTTTGAGCACATAGTAGCAAGCATGAGACAACTTACATCTCTAGAATCATTATGATATTTCTTGTAACTGTCTTTTTCTGCCCTAGGGGCATTGGCTTCTGGTTTAACAGGAAGAGGCCCATAGAGAATGTACAACTTATCTTCTTACCTAAGAACTATTCTTAGGCTACGGATCCAATCCATAAAGTTCGTACCATTCTCTTGGAGCTTATCCTTCTCAAGGATCGATCGTAACGAAATTGATTGAGTGTTGGTAGTCATTATCTATAATTATGCAAAATTTTAAAATTTAATAAGTACCATCTTTCATTAAAGAAATTTATAATGTATTTTTCCAAAAAATACTCCCACTAAATTATACAACCTTCTTATGCATCCAATGTATGATATAATTTAAATGGGCTAAGATCCAACTTTAATTTAACTTTGAGTCCACGGAGGCGGACCGCTCAAAACTAAATTAATTAGGTAGATAATCATGTCAATCATATCCCATATGACTCTTAGATCCTTTTCTGAGATTCTTTAAGAAATCCAATTTCAATAAGCATGTTAAATCTCATCTTTGCCTAGGCCCAAAACTGTTTTGATGCCTAATTAAGTTCAACCACTTTAAACGTATAGGAACCATTCAATTTAATGCACCTCGCGGAGGCGAACCCACATTAAATTAATGAACCTCATCTTGCTCATTCATGAATAAAATTAATGCACCTCGCGGAGGCGAGCCCACATGAATTCACCCATGTACTTACAAGTGTTTTAATCATGGCATGGCAAAAAAGACTTAAAACTTTCGTGAAACCAAGAAGTGCGGCCGACACTAAGCCATAAGGCAACCACAATTCCGCACTAATTCAAGAAACCAAGAAAGTAGTCCATGTGGCCGAAACTAAGCAATAGATGGTCTCGATGAACGTAGGCCAATTGCATCCACAATTCCACATGGATCTCCAATCTTTGAATCAAGAACTTTGTTTCTCAATTTTAGCAATCATGAACTCTTCATAATTCTAACTTCGTTTTATCTTTGAAACTTTGATTGCGATCAAATTTGGGAAACACAATCTCGATGAACGTAGATTAGCCATCCAAACTTTGAACCAATCTTAGAATCACAAGACTAAAACAAATAGGAAAATCAAACCCAAGATCCACACCCAAAACCCAAATCCCGCCCCCGCGCCAAACCCTAGGTCCGGCGGGGTCAAGGAATGGGTCCGGTCGGACCTCTCTGAAAATCCCAGATTTTTAAAGTTCCAAAATTTATCTCAAAATTGTTTTTCCCGATTCAATTAGGATTTGGTGTTCTTGGTGATCCAATCACCATGATCATCAAAACCTTGAATGAACAATTCATGAATCCTTGAATTATCAAAACTTTGATCCAATCAAAAATTGATAATCCAAATAATTTTAAATCCACCATAATTTTTATTGCGATTGAATAGTGCGATTAAAGTTTATAAAACAATAAACCACATAAAATCATATAACACATAAACATCATAATCCAATATTCACATCATGCTAGGCATATAAACACACAATTTATATACACACAACATGATCTAGTATTGAAATAATCAACATGAACGGGGCTCTGATACCACTGTTGGGTTTCGTAGTAACATGCGCAGCGGAATAAAGCATTTAATTTTTTTATGAAACCCAAAGCCATAGATCCGCTCATATGATTATATCAAATACATACAATATGAATACAAGAAGACTAACCCTTGATGCTTTTGAATTTGGTCTTTAATCTTGGTGGAGAATTCGAAGCTTGATCACGAGCAAGTAAGAACACGAACTTCGAAGATGATAAATTTCACCCTCTATGGGTATCCATACCACGAACGAATATCAAGAACACTTGATCTTTGATGCTAGACCAAAATTGAGAAACACGCTTTCTCAATTGTATTTTGACTATATGGAATTATGTGATGATATTCTTGTTCTTCAATCTAGAGATCTCTTAGAACAAGAAAAATAATCCTCTCAAAACTCTTTGGAGGCACTCATAATGTTATCACAATTGCTAGGACTGATTAGGGAAACTAGAGATAGGTTTTATACTTGTTACACCTATTCCAAATA
Organism: Campanula takesimana; assembly: GCA_026119855.1. NCBI lineage: Eukaryota > Viridiplantae > Streptophyta > Magnoliopsida > Asterales > Campanulaceae > Campanula > Campanula takesimana. Next base: position 1,075,125 of record JAOWBW010000388.1, on the reverse strand, counting down.
GGAAACAAGTGGTCAAACCCGCAAGAACACGGAACAGGAAGTTTCTGGCCCGAAACCGCCTTGCCCGGCCGGGTATAGCAATGTACCCGACCGGGCGCAGCATATAGCCCGACCGGGTACACAAGGCTGCCCGACCGGGCGCTCCCCTTTTCCAGTTTTTCCAGTTTTCTCCTCTAAAACCCTAAAAACCCTTAAAAGTCCTTCGACCCATAATTCCAATTAAGTCCTTTTAGATTCGTTCTAATGTGTGTGACCCTATAGGATTACACTAATTTGGCAATGGGTTCAATCATAAACCCATAAGATATGATTAGGTTCTAGCAAACCGTCATACCTACCCAAATAGTATAACTAGATACAAGTTCGCATTCCATTTAGAACATGTCATAATCCCTTTGTCCACGATGTCATTGAACACAAGTCATGGTCAAAAAGTCAACTTGTCTTTGTTCAATACTTTCTCGATTCCGAATATGTTGATAATCCAAACGACATTGATCCAATCAATTCATTTGAGTCCGGCCGAACATTTTCATCAACATCATTCCTACGAGAGGCCTAAGCTTGACATCTCTCCGAAGAGGGACAAATCCATCATAGCTTATTATTCTTCCCTACATGAATCCGATTATGCCAATCATACCTTTTATAACTACCCGGTTAAAGGTAACGTTTGAATATGTCAAACATAATGTTCATCAAGTGGAAGACTATAATAACTACATGTCTAAGGATTCAAATGACATAACTAATATGAGATATATATTTGACATTGACCATGATATAGATCTCATAAAGCGGGTCACGTCCGGTGCTTAACAAGTACCCATAAATCTAACATGATCATCCCATGATCATTTAGCCTTTATACTAATACCAAATAAGTACTAGGGACGGAGATTATTATAAGTAAACATGAACGACAATAATAATCAAAACATCTCTTTATTAATATGAAATAAATGATAACAATTACAACATTTATTAAACGTGCCTAGGGCACCAACACCAACAGCCTCAAGCACAACTACGATTTACAACTCCGATCTAGGGAATGGTACAACTTTACCAAGCCTGTAGCTCTTACATCCAAGTCCACCTGACATCCAAGCAGTGGGGTCATCGCCGTCATGCCAGCATTAGCAAAATTGGTCTGTGACAACCCATACAAAGTAAATGCTTGGACAGTCACCTCTACATCACCGCCTCCGGCCTCGATATCCACCAACATCACCTCATACCGCCTCCTAAGGCCGCCCAAACATACCCGCTCCTGTTATCGATGCAATCAAACCCGATCAAGCTCGGAAGACCATCCACACTCCCATTAAAAAGCAAAGTATCTTCACTCCACACTAGGGCTACCTGTGAACCGCAACCCGGTCAGAGCCGTGAAGTCCAAGGAGAGTCACCATAACCTCTCCCCAACCAAAGTGGAATGTATGGGTGGTATCCCACAAATGCTCCCGTAGTGCCATGAACAGATCAGTGCTCTTGGTCAACTTTCCCCGACCGGACAAGCTCTCGAAGAATGTTCCCAAGCCGGTGGCCCGCACCTTGCTCTGTACAGTCTGTGGGATCCTCTCCTACAAGCTATGCACAATGCTACATGAGCCCCTCGACTTCAAAGGCGGCAATACAACCCGCAAGCACAAACTTGTATGCACAGCAAAGGTATGCAATCAATCCAACAATTTACTTCATGATGCATGCTCATATATGAACTGCTGCATTTTTATTCTAGGAGAATCCCCAAAATTCCTAACGAGTACTATAAATATCTCACAACCAAAACCATAGTCTAACTAGGACAAGTCAACTCCAAACAAGTCCAAAACATTTCAATAATTAACGACAAAAATATGACTTCATCCAAAATAAGCTTTCTCAACGAAACACTAATGTACATTACTTCCCTACACTCTAACGAAAGTCAAACAACACAAAAAGCATTTTTAACAAAGTCAAAAATCGGTCAAAGATTACAACATTTTCGGACCAAAAGTGACTTAACATAAGAATTACGTTTTTCAACAAAACCACCAAAATCAATACATTATACAAATAAATCAATCAACTTGGGTCAAAATCTACAAGTTTCATGAAAACCCCAATTAAAAGTCATTAAACCCTAAGTACAAAATTAATCAACCAAGACCCCATATATTGGGTAATTTGCAAACAAAGCACCTCAACTTAACACCATCCAAATCCAAAACCCCATACCTTGGGTAATCCATAACCAAATTAACAATAATTTATTCGAACCCCCCACCTTTGGGTAAATCACAATCAAACCTTCTCGTTCGAAGTAGTTAATAATCAAAACTTCTCGTTCGAAGTAATTAACAACCAAACCTTCTCATTCGAAGTAATTTACAACCAAAACCCCATATCCTGGGTAACTTATAATTAAAACCTTTACAATCAAAGAAAATCCACTTAAACCCCAAACCTTGGGTAATCCACAACTAAATCCCTTACGTTCAACAAATTAATCAACAAAACCCCATACCTTGGGTAATTTACAATTAAAACCCCAAACCTTGGGTAAAGTACAGATAAATCCTCCATCTTTAATATCAACATGCTTAAATCCCAAACTTGTGTCATTTACAATTAAAATATTCACAAACAACACACAATCTACTTAAACTCCAAACAAGGGTAATTACCATATATAACCATTCAAACCCCAAACTTTGGGTAATTCACAATCAAACCCTTCATGCAAGGTAAATTCCAATCAAGTCCCTCACTCAAAAATAACTCACAACCAAGTCCTACACTAAGAGCAATTCACAATTAAAACCCTCTACGGTTAATATTTAAAACCCCGAACTTGGGTAACTTACAATTACAAGACTTACAAATCAACAAGAATTAACTTAAAACCCGAACTTGGGTAATTTACCATCAAAATCTTTACAATCAAAGTAAAATACAAATGAACCCCAAACCTTGGGTAATCTACAAGTTAAAACTCTTTGCAATCTACATAAGGTTCATTTAACCCCAAACTATGGGTAAAATACAACTAATTTTCTACAAAATTCACTTAACCCCAAACGTTGGGAAATTCACATCTCTAAACTCAAACAATCAAAACTCAAACCTTAGACTATAGGTAATTTCACTCAAAATACTCAATACTTAAAACCTATACAAAAGGTATCTTACACCAAAACAAATCCCAAATCGGTCCTGAAGGCCTCCAAAATTCCAAATCAATCTATAATTAAAGGTCGGAACCTCCTTAAACCCTAAAGATTATAAATTGAAGGTCAGAACCTCCATAAACCCTAATTGGGTTTGGAAGACCTCTATAAAAATTACCAATAGGGTTCGGAAATCCTCTACAAAATTTCTAAATCAATCTAAAATCGGGTTCGGAAATCCTCTACAAAATTTCCAAATCAATCTAAAGTTAGGTTCGGAAATCCTCTACAAAATTTCCAAATCAATCTAAAATTGGGTTCGGAAATCCTCTACAAAATTTCCAAATCAATCTAAAATTGGGTTCGGAAATCCTCTACAAAATTTCCAAATCAATCTAAAATTGGGTTCGGAAATCCTCTACAAAATTTCCAAATCAATCTAAAATTGGGTTCGGAAATCCTCTACAAAATTTCTAAATCAATCCATAATGAAAGGTCGGAACCTCCGTAAACCCTAATCCTCCAAATCAATCTATAAATCGATTACGTGCGCTCTATAGGAAGTTAGAATTCATCCCTAATTCTTTTCTCGATTCTTAAAACTTCTTGTCGAACCGTGCGTATGGCCTTCCCTCCTTTCCCCAATAGAGTCCATTTGCAATGACTTTATTACTTCACGAATGTTTGTTGCTCTCAAGCGGAAAGACAATGTCTGGTTTCTTTTTTTGCTTTTCCTCACCAGTAAGGTCCACGTGACTTTATTGTCTGACGAATGCTTGATTATCCCCAGCAAAGGACGGCGTCTCGTTTCTTTCTTTCCCCACAGGTCTTGAACTACGACTGGCTTGATTTCACCTAGATACGTAGGTATCCTGACATAGGTTCAGCCGCTTGACCAACTTAGTCACCTTCTTACCTTTCTCTCCCACGATTTGGAACGCATGTCTCAGATCGGTTCCTTTCTAATCAACGACCCTCTATGCCTTGCAAGAAGCATCGCCGAGGGGCTACTGTTAGTACCCGATCTGAAGTTAGAGGACTTCTTAGACGTTTAGGAGCCTCCGAGGACCTTTAGGCAATTATAACCTGATAGGGACTTATCCGACAGCTTTCCAGAGTTCTAGTTGGACGAAATCGCTTCTAAGTTGAAATCCATCAGGATAATGGACAAATCCTGAGAACAAAGTGATAAGATTTCACTGAGATATAGATAACGACGTGATCTGGCAAGACTGGCCACGCGGCCATTTCTTCCCCAGGCCGGGCGGCCACTCCTTCCGACTCTTATTCCCTATAAATAGGTGCCTCCAGCTCTAAAGATCGAGAACGAATTCATTCTACAAGTTTTACAGTCAAAACTGACGGGAAAACTCTTAGTTTAAGTCTTTTCGGCACCCTCGAAGCCTCTTCAAATCTTCAAGAAGCTTCAATCATAGTTCTTGCCGATCAAGGTAAGCCCTCTTCCTTTTCTTATTATGATCTTGTTATGTTCTTAGGCTAGATCTATATTATGCATATTTGCATTATGTTTATGCATCCATATTCATATGTTCTTCATGCGTTCTTCATGTTCTTAGTCAAAACTCATAATATATGCTATATTTAGGGTAGCGATCTTCATGTTTATGTGTTCATTCATATGTATTCATGATGTTCTTGTTATTATGCTAGATCTAAGACTTATCCATGCGTAACATATTAGATCTAATGTTTTAATCCCTATTTATGTGCACATGCCATAGCCAATGATGATCTTAGGGTTTCATCAAACCCTAATACGATCTAGGAACTATTTCTAATTCTAATCTTTCCCCTCTATATGCATGATCCCGCTTCATCTCTCCCCATTCTAATTCATCAATAAACTACACCGACCTGAGCTTCTCATGATGAGAAGAATGTAGGCAATCTTGGGATCTGGTCTCAAACACTAACACACACACATACATTGATCATGATAGAAAGACCGATTCGTCGGGCAATAGGAGTGATAACATGAATATTCTTCTTCTATTGTAATTTGACCCCCGAACCCTAATATTCTCATAAATGGGTTTCTCAATGTTTTAACAACAAATAAAACAACGTGGCGACTCTCGATTTCAAACTCGCGTATTCACACTTGGCGCTACGTGGCAAAATCGGCTGACCACTTTCTCATTCAACTTGTGTTGAATCCATTCAACAAAACTTCCATTCAACCCCCCATTAAACAACCATTGCACTCATTCAACACCTCCTCCTTTGTTTAATGGCCATTCAACACCCCAAATTTTAACCATTGTACATGGTCGCCGTTAAGAAAGTAGGTTGATTTGGTTAATTTTACAATAGTACGCAGGTCAAATTGGTAGTTTAAATAGTACGGAGGTCAAATTGATGGTTTAGGCATAGTACGCGGGTCATTTTGGTTGTTTGCTCAAATGAATATTTATTTTTCATTTAAGGGGTACTTTACAATGGAGAAAATTGAATAGTGAAAATATATAAATATCCTTGCTCTACAGTAATTTTGATTTTATTTTCCTTTTGAAATATATAATAAAATGTAAAAATGGTGAAATAAAATTTAAGGGTGATACTTAATTGAATTCAGGATCATAGAAGGCAATTAATAAAATGTAAAAAATGGAATCAAGTTGTGATTTCAATTAATAATAGTTGTTATTTTAAAATCATAGAATGCAAGTATTCCATGTGTGTGTTTTAATGGTAGAAAAAAAAAAGTAACCTCGGGTATTTGTCTTTTATATTTTTCAGCTAATATTTGTCTTCTTTTCTTTTGCACTATAATGGAATCCCATAATAAAGAGAAATATTGTAGAATTGCTAAATAAATGATAATTTTGCATGGAAAGTTTCTCAAAGTTTAAAGTAAGATGAGTTTAAGGGCAATTTTGTCACAATGTTGATTAATTCATTAAAATTTTAATGAATGTAGTGGAAAAGCAAATATTGTAGTGGCAATAGCCACTCCCTATATATAGATATAGATATAGATGCATTAAGTTTTCACAAAATTTAAAAAGTAACAATTATTATATAAATATCAATTTACATGCAAAGTTGACTACCTATACCAAATTAAAGATGACACCATATTTGCCCTTTCTAGATGGAGATGGCAAATTAACGGTCATCCACAAGTATCTCCACTAACGGTCATCTAAAACCTACGTGGTACACTAACAGTCATCCATAAGTATCTCCAGCAAAGCAGTATACTTCAGTTATTGTGAGAGCCCGCGCTCGAAGCCGCACACCGAAAATGATCGCCCGTGAGGGAGATTCAGGTTTGCCTCGCGCTGATGCGCTCGGTTTCTCACAAATGGTTTCCTCTCGAAGTTTTAATTATATTTTGCAAGAGTCGCCACCTCACTTTATTTTAGGAAAAATGAAGACAAAACCTTTTATTTGAGAAAGTGGGTTCGGGGGCTAAATTACGAGAAGAGAAGAGGTTAGGCACTCTCCTCGCCCGTGATGGTCTCTAGCATGCATGCCTCTTAAGTTCATTTTATGCCTTGTTTTTATGCCTTAACAAAAAAGGTGATTTTGTATACCATAGAGTCCTCCTATTCTAGGTATGTTTGCTTAAACTCACAAATGAGAGTCGGTTTAGTTGGACTCTCACTTGGCTTTGAAAATGGTTTTTTAGCATTCATATCAAGTAAAGGAAAGCACAAAAGGGGTGGGAGATTATTATGTACAATGGTGAATAAATGGGAAACAAATCCCATGTCAAATGAATGTCCAAAAGTCTGTCCCAAAACAATTTAGGGACTGCTGTCCATCCCTCTTTCTTGAACCTGCTCTTATTGTAGACACCCCGCCTTGGACCGATCACCCCGATTGCACATTTGATCTTGTGTTTCTCCCCATTTTAAGTGTTTCTCGTTAGTTTCTGTCACTTCCGTTAAGTTACTGACTGACTTCGTTAAGTCCAGGGGCTAAACTGAATAACAGGGCTGACTTTCTAGTCCATTCTGTCAAAATCGCCTTCTCTGAGTCGCGCGCCTCCGACAGGAGGATCCAGCCGCGCGCGCCTCCCGCCCCCAAAGCAGGAAGCGCGCGCCTCTGGGCGTCGGTTACAGATTTCTGGCCAGGATTCTCTCCCTTGCTCAATTTACAGGATTTTGCCCGGGCAAGATCTCTTGGTGACTGAGTTTTGGCACCAAAAACATATCTCTTTCACCTATAAAACCCCCCCTTTACCTCCATTTTCAAGGACCCTGGGACCTTTGGCTCTCAATCTTACATTCTCAATAAGAAACCAAATTTCCTACTTTTGAAGCATTTTCCAAAGGATTTCTCCAAAGAATTCAACAAGAAGTGTTTGAAGTCTCTTGAAGTCTAGGTAAAGCCATTTCTTTCCCCTTCTCAACTTCATCTCTTTTCTCTTTCTTTTTGTTTTATCAAAGTGCAATCACCCAAATCATTTTGGGACATGACTCTAATGATCACCTCATCTCATTGAGGTTGGTTAAGGAGTTATCTCCTACATTCCAAACTCTATTTTAAAACCCCCTTTTTATGATTTAAAGAAGAAGAAGAAGAACGTTTATCATTCATGTAGATTTTGATCAAGCAAGACCAACTTTAGTTGGGCGAGATGGGTGTTTCGGTACTTCCCATCTCGTAACCTAACCCCCGAACCGCAAAACAAAGAATCTCTGTTTTCGTAATCAAATTTAGGCTATTATCAATAGGTTTTTCTTATGTTCCTCAAAACATAGGTGGCGACTCTAAAAACAAGTTAGACATCCTAGGGTAACCCATGCGCTAGAGCCTAAAGCCGTGGTTCCTCCCGGGGTATCTACACTTATGCTTACTCAATCTGGAAGGTAAAGGTTATTAAAACTTCCTAACACATCAAGAATCAACCATGATTTTTCCTCTGATTTTAGAAGCATTTTATGATGTTAAAATGAAGCATAAAATATGACATTCACAACAGCCAGATCTGACAAATATGCATATACTCATAAAAGATCCACTTTTTGCATCATGAAAACGGGGGAATCATCGAAAACACTACACATGAAAGTCGTTCCTAACATATTGAAGTGTAGATATGGAAGGTTTCAAGTCCATAAAGAAAGTATAAATCACAAAAAACACCTCTGACATTTTCATGTCAGAGATGAACATGCACAGATTTGCAGATCAAGAGTCTAAAAAATAAATGGAAAGACAAGTTTATACTCATGGTAAAAATGTGATGTCTGCATTCTCACCTTCCTCTGTTTTTCGAGAACAAAAAATCTTTACTGGTCTAAGACCAAAAAACACGTTTGATATATATAAATAGAGCAACAAGACAGGTAGGTACAGATTGACAGTCCACTGGAAATCTATGAAAGGCATGAAAACACTCATGAAAACTCACTCAAATTAGATGATATAAGCATGAAACTTCTTGTGAGAATCTATCTACATGTTAGAAACACGAAACCACACCTATTCATGCTTCTAGCTCAGATTACATGATTGTTAACATGGAGAGAAAACGGGGTATGGACAGATTTGGGGGTTTTAAGGGAAGTATCATGTTTATCTTTTGGAAAACCTCCCCAAATCACTTTGTGTGAACACTAGCATGAAAACATAAAAAAAATGTACATTATTTACAGTAGGAAACAACTCAAAAGTCAAAGATCATCATGGATATTTATTCAAGTAAGAGATGTCGCAAGAAACCATAGTCATTACATTTGTGTTTATCAAATGGGGGTCTAGCCTAACAAGTGGCTAGACATCTTTACAAATCACATGAGGATATACATTTTACATAGATGAATCTTTCAAGAACAAGAGATTACCTAGATTTGCTTCCTTTGCTTCCAAGGGAAGACTTTTTTGGTTGATTTTCTAGGAGTGATTGTGTTTGTGATTGAGAGAGTGTTTGAGTGAGTTTGTTTTCTTTCTTTGTATAAGTGTTTAGGATGAGATTATGGTGGTGATATGATGATGTTGTGGTGGTGTATGTACTGAGTTTTTGGAGTAAAGAGAGTGCTTGGATGGTGGAGAGAATATGGAGTGAAGTGTGTAGCTTGTGTATGAATTGTGTGTGTTTGAGTGTGTGTTGGGGGATGTATATGGGAGGAGAGAGGAGGTTAATGACCATCAACTACCCCTCCATTACTAGGGCTTCACATCAGGTGCATTATCCCCGAATTCGGGGTTGCTTGGAGGCTAAAAAGTCTTGAATTGAAGTGCCAAAAATGATGAGAATTCTGCACTCTGTCTGCCCAGAATAAGGGTGACGTACGGCAGCCTAGGAGGCGTACTTATCCCTTGGTGGCGTACGGATGGGGTGTGGTGGCTGATGAATCCTTGGCTGCTACTTGTTTTTTTCCGATTGGGTCTTTGCCATTTGAAGTGACCAGCCCCCTTTAACCATTTGTTGGATGTGGGTTGGCTATAATCATTCCATGTTTGAATATTTTGCAACGTAGATGACCATTTTTCCCGTTTCGGCTTTCCGCTCCGCAACTGCTCCGTCGTGCGCGCTCCGGTGTCCCGGTTGTCCGCGGGCCCAACATGAAAGTTGCTTAAAATAATCTGGTGGTCACGTACGTCTATCTGAAGCATGTTTATAAGCAAGCGATGAAAATAATTTATTTTTAATGTACAGAAAGGATGATAACGAGCAGTTCTAGGGGTGCGGGCCCCATTTCGGTCCCGCAGCTCAAAAATTGAAGTACATGTTTGTTTAATTGTTTTTTGGCTCTGATTATGAATTTTAAGTCCGTTATTCCATTCGATGCACCGATAAGGCTCACAGCACTCTTGCGTAGCCAAATCTGGGGCTCTAGGTCAATTTTAGGGTTTAGACCATTCAAAAAGGGTTTGTTGGAGGGTGCGAGATCGGGGTGTCTACAGAGCCCCTCGCCGAATCTCCTTATAATGTAAAGGGGATTCGACGATCACTAAAAGATAAACAATCTCGTCTAGGGTGTAACGGCTGGGTCCAAAGTAGGACTTCCTGCGTATCTCTTTCGAGAATCAAGCCTCCGTAGTTCTAACTCAAACAAACATTCAAACTAAACACAAACAATGGTCGGTCCCGGATTCCCGATTTACCTACGTATCTCTTTCGAGAATCAGATCAATCGTAGTTCAGGTTTATTAAAACAAAAACAAGAAATTGATGAGGATAGCATTGAGATGCATTGTCTATTTGCTGGGGAGGAGATTGACATGAGGAAATGTTTATGATAACAAGCGACTGAGCTCAATTGCTTAAACTGCCTACGTATCCCTTGTGGGAATCAAGTCACAGCGTAGTTCTGGGGAGAAGATCAGGATGGAAATCATAAATGGAGAACATACAACATTCCGCGGTCCAGGATGGATAATCATAAATGGAGAACGTAAGACACTACGCAAAGGTACAACCCGGGCAGGCAGAGAGACCTAAATTATAATCAATCAAAGGTACAACCCGAGCAGGCGGAGAGACCTAAACTGTCATCATTCAAAGGTACAATCCAGGCAGGTGGAGAGACCTAATCTGTCATCATTCAAAGGTGCAACCCGGGCAGGCGGAGAGACCTAAATTATCATCATTCAAAGGTACAACCTGTTGGAGATTATGCCCTAGGCCCTTGAGAAAGGCCTTACGTTACATCATGTTCTCATTTGTTATGGAGATAAAAACCTTGGACTATTATATGTTTTACATGTTTATTATAATAATCCCCATCCCTAGTACTTATGAAGGACTAGTATAAGTTTAATTGATGATCATATGATGATCATGTGTATGTGATACAAATTGAGCTTATGGGTACTTGTTGGAGAACAAGTACTGGACTTGACCCACCTATGAGATTTATGTCATGGTCAGATGTCATAATTAATCTCATATAGTTATATCATTTGATATCCTTAGACCTGAGATTATCATGGTCTTCCACATGATTAACATTATGTTTGATGTACTCAAACGCTACCCTTAATCGGGTGGTTATAAAGGCTACGATTGGCATAATCTGATTCTTGTAGGGAAGAGTGATAAATCAAGATTGAATTTGTCCCTCCTCAAGAGAGATATCTGCTTAGGCCACTCGTAGAGCGAGATTGATGAAATGCGTGGCCGCGCTCAAATGAATTGATGTGATCAATGTCATTTGCTTATAATCAATCTACTCAAGATCGAAAAAGCATTGAACAATATAAGTTGACGTGGACCATGACTTATGTTCAATATGATATCGTGTGACAAAAGGATTGTGATATGTTCTATGAGGATAACGAACTTCGTTAAGTTATATTAATTGGGTAGTCATGATGGCTTGCTAGAGTCCGCTCATGACTTATGGGTTTGACCTTGTGTAGACACCCATTATGGATGTTCATTCATAATCACACTACTTCTGTGTCTCGCCTTTGATTTGGGTCAAAACTCGTTAAGTTGGACATGTTTTGTTAAGTTTCTGACTGACTCTATTAGTCAGGGGCCAAAATGAACATTAAAACTACTGCAGAGGGAAAATAGTGAATTCCAGCACTGAGATGCCTCGTACGAGACATTGATGTCTCGTACGAGACATCCCCCTTGACAGTCGGGTTTTTGGTCAGTTTCCTTGTTGATCTTAACCCCTTTTCTTGGCAAACACTTAAGCAATCCGGGAAAACCTAATGGACGATCCTAGAGTCCAAAAATACCTCTGTGGGAATCAAGTCTTGGATTCCCATCACAACTTACCTTCTTGGCCAAAACCCTAGGTCTAAAACTCCTATAAATATAAAGTTTCTTGAACCGAAAAAAGGCTAGAATCCTCATTCACCCAAAAACCACTCCAAATCTGATCAAAGAGGTCCCCATAATCAGTCCATCTTCCTCACCCATGAAATTCAAGCCTCCAAAATACCACTCAAGCCAAGTTTATTGGAGATTCAAGGCCTTTAGTCAAGGCCATCTATAGGATTCTTGAAGAACGCTTAGGTAATATTCTTTATTTTTCTATCTTCTCATCTCCTTCGTTGTCTTTGAAGTAGTGTGATTCCATTAAAGGATCAGCCTAGAGCCTCTCAAATCCATGGAGACGGTCTCGAAGCACATGATCCGACATCCCAAATAAATAAGCAATTATTTATTTGTTTCTTTTCTCTTTTACATACATTTTGCATGATTTTAAAACAATGATGATGATTTCTTAGCAAGACCAATCCTAGATTGGGTGAATTGGGTGCTCCTTGACCTTCCCAATTCATAACTTAACCCCCGAATCCAGATATCTCGGTCCGTGTTCCGACAACAACATGGTGGCGACTCTCAAACAATCAAAAAGGGTAAATTGAAGGACGAAAAGGTACCTTGAAGTCAAACAAGACCCACAAAAACCCGCGCGCAAACAGTGGCGACTCCGCTGGGGACAGAGCACAGTAAGTGGGTTAGACTTGCGTCGAAAGAAATCATCGTTGTTTCAAAATTCTACATTTTATACTGAATCTGTTCCCCCGACTGAGATGCTTCGTACGAGGGATCCCTTGTCTCGTACGAGACATCTCAGCTCTGCCCGGCTGATCTGACTCTTTGGTTTGAAAAAGAATTTTCGTTCGATTCAAACACGTATACAGGGTTTCAGATCTGCTCCCCCCTCTGTTTCTGAGTCTTAGGACCTCCCTAACGACAAAGAAACTCCCCATATATTATAAAGCTAACCTTTGTTTTGCAGGAGTACTTGCTAAATGTTTTATTCTCTGCTTTGGTTATGTTTGCCTTATGTGTGAACTACGACGGCCTGAGTTCCTCCACAAGAGGGAAACATAGGCAGCCACTTGGCCCGACCATTGCATGTTTTCATTTTTACTTTCAAAAAAAAAAAACTCTCTATTTTATCTTTGATACCTAGATCTTGACTCTCACACACATGCACACATGTAGAATAATTTCACTACATACCCTATAAACCCGAGTCCCAATCGGAGGACGGATGTCGGTCAGCACCCCCATTCTAACGAATGGCCCTCGCCGGTCTCTCCATAGATGGTGTACCCACTCTGTGACACGCTCCTAGACTGTGTTCATAGGGAGCCTTAGCCGTAAGCCTTGCATCAACCTCATGCATACATACTAGCTAATAAGACACTCCTCGAGACCGGTTGGTTCGATTCTTAGGGTTGTTTTAATCTTTGCCCAAGATAACGCATCTTTACAATCTGTAATCCTCCCTTGTGAATATGACGAATGTCCCTTCGGTAAAATATTGAACAAAGGATTTTGAAATCATGGAGAACCTCTCTACGGAAATCCGAGGTTGTGTTTTCCTACTTTCACTATTCTGTGCGGGATTATGGATGCCATTTTGGCTTAGTTTTGACCGCACCGTTTAACATGTCCCTTTCGGTTGTCCCTTAAAATTCACAAGGTTTGATTGCATTAATGCATTGTTTAACAAAGTGCAAAAAAACTACAGAATCACTTAGGTTTGGTTAATTGAATGGTGGATTCCGATGAGAATATGGGACCCTTGCCCGAATTGTCCGTTTGGGAGAGTGCAATACAAGTGAAAAACAAGGGGCTCATATTCTAGGGTGACAGAATCCACTGTTCCAGGACGAACTAGAGTAGTAACCTCTCAAAATGGATTAAATTCCATCCGACCAATAGGGTTAAAATCTGTAAATCTGACTGTCTGGTTAGATGCCTCATACGAGACATCCATTGTCTCGTACGAGACATCTCTCCTTTTCTGTGAATCTGCTGTGTTGGTCAACCCTGTTTCATAAAAGCCGACTTGTTGGGACCCCAGCCTGGATTTGACACAGTTTTTGCACTCTAGGTCCGTCCGATCAGCAAGGTAGCTCCATACTCCCGACACAATCGCTTCAGTAATTTACATCCGTGATCCCACGACCAAGAGACTAGAAAAGGTTGCAGTAATGGCCGGTACCCCCATCACTGACTTGGAGACCTCCAGAGCCGTCATTGCACGACTTGAGCAGCAAGTCAGAGAACAAGCCGAAATTGCTGCCCGTGAGAGTGATCGTCACGCCAAAGACATAGACACCGTCCTGCAAGAGCTCCAAGAACTCAAGAAGAGGAATAAGAAGTCGAAAACCCCCTCCAAAGATGGGGAGTCCCATGCTAAGAAAAGGAATAAGAGGGATGATGACTCCGACTCTGATTCAAATACATCCGACTCTTCCTCCTCCTCCGATGACGATGATACTAAGGCAAGTGATAAGAAAAAGAAAGCTAGCGATGACACTAACTTCATCAACTCCGCCACTGCTAAGTTTCTCGAAAAGAGGTTTGCACATCTTGGTCTAGCAAAGAGCTCCATCGTTCCATTTGACCCCATTGCGCTCCGCAAGTCAATCACTAAGCTACCACGAAAGTTTCGCACTCCTGACATAGCCAAGTTCAACGGCACTACCTGTCCTTGTGTTCATGTTGAAACTTACAGTTGGGCCATGCTTCCGATGAAAGTAGATGACACCGTTTTGGCCCAAATCTTTCCCCAAACTTTAGAGGGGGCGGCGAGGGATTGGTACATGTCCCTCCCCTTATCCACAAGGACCGATTGGGCTACCGCATGTGAGGTCTTCCAAAGGCGCTTCGAGGACAATACTACTTACCATCCCACTAAAAGAAACCTCGAGCAAGTACAATAAGGTACTAACGAGACATTTGGTGACTTTGTCAAAAGGTGGAGAGCCAAGCTCACCGAGATCGTTGATAGGCCAACTACGGACGACCAAATGCACATCTTCCTGAAATCACTCCGTAATGAGTATGAGGACCGCCTCTCTGTTACTTTCTTCCTAAGCTTCTCTGAACTTCATAAAGCCGGTCTTCGACTAGATGACATCTTCAAAATTAGGAAAGAGGCTAAGAGAGATAGTGGATACCACTACCCTAACAAAGGCTCTACTAGCAAAGACACATCTGTCAATGCCATCACTTTCAATAATCAAGGAAGGAGCAACTATTCCTCCGTCCCTCCACCCAACAA
This sequence comes from Campanula takesimana, assembly GCA_026119855.1. Taxonomy (NCBI): domain Eukaryota; kingdom Viridiplantae; phylum Streptophyta; class Magnoliopsida; order Asterales; family Campanulaceae; genus Campanula; species Campanula takesimana. The sequence continues at coordinate 1,060,001 of JAOWBW010000388.1, read as the reverse complement.
GGAAAAGAAGAAAGAGAGAGTCTACAACAAATTGGAAGGTATCACTCAAGGAGAGCTCTTCGACATACTTGTAGAAGCCGGTAGGGTCGCACTAAGGAAGCCTCCTTCTACTCCAAGGGAACTCCCACCGAATCATGCCCATCATCTCTACTACAAGTTCCACCAGTTCAGTGGTCACGACACCAATACTTGCAACCACCTCAAAGATGTGATTCAAGATCTCATAGACTCTAAGCAACTAGGGGTTCCTAATATAGTGACAAACCCTTTCCCAACTGTGGGAGGAGGGATCAATGTAATAGAAATAGCTAGTGAGAAAGAGGAGACTACTCGCCTAGTCCCAAATGTGAGCGAGAGAACTCCAACTTGTCTCATAATCAAGTACAAAGTATGGAAAATAATGACTTTGTGCACAAAGGGGAAAACTTGCCATACTTCATGTTCCCTGAACCATGGATCGACCATAGGGGGAAGCGCCAACTGGGCTTCGAAATCTTCGGTGACTGTGATCCATACTCGCTTTAAACAGAACCAATGCAATTCTCATGGCTACCTCAAGAATTAGGGGGTACCAAGGCCGAAGCATTCAGTGAGTGGGACTTTGTGTTGGGAGAAGACCTACTGTGCCAATTTCTCAACCTTTGCAAGCTAGAGGACACTCAGATTAATGCAATAGACAAGGGGGACGCTCCGAACCAAGACTACACCAAGCTCATCAAGAAGAGTGACGAGCCTATCCAGAATTGGTACACAACTGGGGGACCCATAGCAAGTGAAGACTTCCTGATCAAAGAATTAGGATGTACTCCCCATCCCCATAGAAAAAGAAAATTTATAACTCTTACCTTAGAGTCAGATACCGCTACCGATGAGCTCACCCAAGAGGACTTGGATGCCATCGCGGAACATGTATTCCCTTACTTTTTTAATGAAAAAATAGATCTTTCTGAGTATCCTGAGATTGCTAGCGTCCTAAATGATGAATTAACTAATAACTCTAACGAATTAGATAATAATGAGTCATATGACGAGATAGATCAAGAAAAAGAACAAATCTTAAAAGAAATAAATAAGCAAGTAGGTCTTCGTGGCGGAAATGGTCCTATTGACGCCGAAGAAATGCAAACAGTTAATCTAGGGATGGACGATGATCCGAAAGAGACCAAGATTGGCAGTTTCTTCAAAGGGGAAGACCGACAAGCCCTCATAGCGCTTCTCCGAGAATTCGTAGATGTGTTCGCTTGGTCCTACAAAGATATGCTGGGGCTAGCCAATTCGATTGTTGAGTACAAGATACCGCTGCTTCCCGATTCAAAGCCAGTCAAGCAGAAACTCCGCAAAATTAAGCCAGAATGGTCAGTACAAGTTAAACAAGAGATAGAGAAACTCCTGAGTGTTGGGTTCACCAAAGTGATAGAGTATCCAACCTGGTTGGCTAATACTGTACAGGTTTCCAAGGCAAATGGAAAAGTCCGTTTCTGCGTTGATTTCTGTGATCTCAACAGAGCATCTCCGAAAGACGATTTTCCTCTTCCCAACATAGACATGCTCGTTGAAAATACTGCGAAATACGAAGTCCGCTCATTCGTAGACAGATTTGCCAGTTATAACCAGATCCTCATGGCCGAGTAGGACTAACACAAAACAACGTTCACCACACCTTGGGGGACGTTATGTTATACAGTCATGCCATTCGGACTCAAAAATGCCGGAGCCACTTACTAGAGAGCTGTAACTGCGTTGTTCCATGACATGATACTTAAAGAGATGGAGGTGTACATTGATGATATGATCATACACTCCAAAGGCTCCGATGGGCAACACTTCGTCGACCTCAGAAAGTTCTTTGAGAGGTTGAGACACCACAAAATGAGACTTAATCCGGCCAAGTGCACATTTGGGGTAGTGAAAGGAAAGGTCCTTGGGTATATGGTCACTGAGCGTGGTATAGAAGCAGACCCCGTTAAGATCAAAGCCATCATTGACATGCCTCCACCTAAGACGAAAAGAGAAGTCAAGGGATTCATGGGTCGCCTTCAGTACATTAGTCATTTCATTAATCAACTCACGACGATGTGCGAGCCCATTTTTAAGCTCCTCAAGATGAATGCATCCTTAGAATGGACCGAAGAGTGCCAAGAAGCCTTTGAAAAGGTCAAGGAATACTTAGTGAGACCGCCAGTGTTAGCTCCACCTCATAAGGAGAAACCGTTGACCTTGTACCTCACAGTCAATGATACTGCATTAGGGGCTATGCTAGCACAAGAGCAACCCGATTCGAAGAAAGAGAATGCCGTGTACTTTGTCAAGTTTCGCTTCCAAGGGTTGAATTGAATTACTCTGCATTAGAAAAGTCATGTGCTGCACTGGTATGGGTAGCTGAGAGACTAAAGCCGTACATGGAGGCATTTCCTGTACAACTGATCGCAAGAATGGACCCAATGAAGTACATCTTCGAGAAGTCGCATGTCTCCTCTAGGATAGCAAAATGGTACTTCATGCTCGCGGGGTACGATATCACTTACATCACACAGAAATGTTGGTCCCAAAGGGCAACAAGGGTATGAAAATAGCTAGAGGGGGGGGGGTAAATAGTTGTTTTAAAAATCTTTTCGTACCCTTGATAAACTCAATTGCAAATGCGCACTTTATCAAGTAAGCGTTATGAAATGCGCCTAAGTGAGTGAGTGAAATGCACAGCGGAATTTAGTAATGAAAATAGGCGCAAGGTGTGATAAAGGGGCGCACACACACTCTAAGTATTTTGGCTCAAAGTGGTTGAAATAAGGAACTAAGGCAAATGAAATAACAACACAGCACAATTCAGATCAAACAATCTACAATGAGTAAACAAGCAAATAGTGAGTGAAAATAACTTGAAAGTAAATGACAAGATAATAACACAAGCTATTTGGAGAGGTTCGATCAATGAAAGATCTACGTCCTCTACCAAGATGGTTAGTCTTGGATTTCTAATGGAGATCTTATATAATGAGTGAGTGTTACAAATTACAACTTTTGAGCTTCTACACTAACTCAAGATCTAATATTCTATGAATGAACAAATCCAAAACAATAACCGGTGTATCTCTAAAAGATGGATCTAAATGATCAAACTTAAAGAGGTGCGTGTGTGAATTTAGTATCAAGGCTCTTTAGATCTTTATGATTTAGAGCACAATGAAACTAAAGTGTTATAGCTTGAAGATCTGGGCTAAGGATGAAGGTATGAAGATGTTCTTGAGGAAATCTGGAAAAACGAAGGCAATCTTCAAATCTTCAACAAATGCTTTGAGAGAGAAATTCTTGAAGTTCTTAGCAAAACTCAGCAACTTCAAAATGTTGAAGTTATGGGGTATTTATAGTGAACTTCAAAAAACTAGCCGTTGGAAATCCTTGTGGATAAGATGTGCTGTCACTCGTTGATTGGAGCATGCATATATTATGGCCACTTTGACACTCAACATAAATATGACCGTTATGGACACGTGTCAACAGATTAGGCGCATATGTATCTTTTAACCACCGTTGGATCATTGGCGTAATTTTGAATTCTCTTCAAGTCTTTGAATCTTCAATAAATCACTGAGTGTTGAATAAACACTTTGAGGCGCGTGAGCCAGAGGAGCGCATGGCGCATTAAAAACATTAGAGGCGCATGAGCTATAATCTAGGTGCATGGTTGCTGCGCGTGATCAAGAGGCGCATATACTTTCACAGGCGCGTATGAGTAGCGCGTGAGCAAATGGAGCGCATGGCGCATATAGGTACATGGAGCATAGGCGCATGGTCACTTGGCTCAAACTCAGAATGTGATTTTTCTTGAATCTTGATCTTCTTGCCCTATTTCTAAGCCTATTCTATAACAATGGACAACCTAAAAAATGAAGTATAAATACTTCTTACATGTGGGTCTAAAGTCCATGAAATAAAACTTAGGTGATGGATCAATCAAATCTAATAAATCCTATTACATTAAAACTGAGATATATGTGGGCATACCCAACAATTTCCCCCCTATTTGATTGATGCCATTACCTACTATATCAAGGACAAACATTATACTTGATAAAAACATATCCAAACGAATGAAATTGGTAATTCATGTCTCAAGTTAATGCACACACTAGTCCAAGATATAGATTTCTAATCTATTCCAATAAGAATAAAGAATTACATATGGAAAGATAGAAACAACAGTTTAACACATTCAAAATGATATATGAATTTTAGATTTGAAATGTGTTTAAACCAAGTTTAAACTCAATGCATGAAAGTATGAAACAATTCAATATGATGCATATGAATTTAAACAATATTCATTGTTCTACAAACAAGGAGTTTGAGTGAACAAGGTTTGATAATAAGTGATGCATTGTTCTCATTAAAACTTGGGGTGTAGGAGTTACAAATTACAAGTTTTGAATAGAACAAAACAAAAGGTGCTAAAACAAGTAAGCACAAAATCACTATCACAAAAGAGGTTTTATTAACAAAAAAATTCTAACTTACAATCAAAGAAAGCTAAGGATTAGGAGGCGCGTCGTCTTCCTTCAATCCTTCTTCAATTTCAGAAACGGAGCGCTGGATTTGTTTGGAAAGTTGATAGGCGCGGTTCACTAAACCATGAGTGTCCGTGACGCCGTCTCTGAGGTAGCGCAAATGACCAACATTGGTGTTTTGATATTCATCAATGGTGCGTTGAGTAATAGCTTGCTGTTGAGCGACGTTTTCAGCAACGTTCTGAAAGTTTGCTTCAATAGCAGCCTGCGCTGAAACAATGTTAGAGGAAATTCTATCTGAGCGCCTGTCTGCGCTGGAGTGTGCGGCATTGAAGTGGGTGACAACTAACTCCTTCAAGACTTCAATCTTTGAAAGCAGGGAATTAATGTCAACAGGCGCGCTAGGAGCAGGAACAGGGCTGGAAGAGGGCGCATGTGATCCAGGCGCATGTGAATCAGGAGCAATTGGAGCAGCGCTGGGTTCATTATTTGGTTCTGCGCCATAGACAGATAGTCCCAGGATTTGTAGCTCATCCTTAACTTCGTTGAGCTTATCAACAACGCTCAGTAACTTATGGCTATCTCCAGCCACCATTTCAAACAATTTCCTTATGTCCCCCACTATGTTCAACTCTACTTCCTTTATAGCGTTTATAAAATCTTGGCCATCGGTGAGTTGGATGCCAGCGCTAATTCGCTCGTGAAGAGAAGCAAGAGTGCCTTTGAATAAATCGTTCATCTGATCAATAGCATCATTCCACTGTTGAGGGGTCAGGAAGTGTTTGTCCTTGATGTTGGCATCTATGCGCTTTATCTCCCCTTAATGGCAGCAATCTCATCAGCCTGCTGGGTAAGCATTGAAGTATGAAGCTCTAATTGTGAGTTCATTTGAGACTGGCCTTGCTGGAGTTGCTTCAGAAGAGAAATAACCACACTCATATCAGGAGTGAGAGGAGGAGGCGCAGGAGTAGAGGGGCGTGGAGTAGGAGCGCGGGGAGGAGATGGAGTATATTCTGCACTTGAAGAAATTTCTTCAGGATGAGGCGCAGGAGTCTTTGGGCGCACAGAAGATGGTTTGCGCCTTAAAGGTTCTGGCTCCCCCTGAGGTTGATCCTCAATATCTTCACCAAATAAATCTGCAGAGATTTTATCTCTGACTTGTTGTCGATCAGAAGATGGAGGCGCATGAACAGTTGGAGGTGCATCAGGAGCAGTGCGCGTGCATCAGCGCTAGACCCTGCGCCTTTGCGCCTTTCAGATTTAGATAAATCAGCAGCCTGTTTCATTCTGAATTCTTCATCCCCTTTCAACTGCGCTTCCAGTCTACTAGCTTCTTTAGCGCGTTTCAGCTCCTTTTCTTCTTCAGTGTCGGTTCTGGGGCGCTTAGCAGGTCTGCTCGGTTCTTCAGCAATCCCTTTGCCTTTGCCTTTAACTGCGCCAGGAATAGGTCCAGATTCTGCGCGTGGCGCTACTGTAGCTTCTTCTTCACCATCTGCACCAGCTGCTTCTTCATCAGAATCAGTGGCTTCATCTACCAACTGAGCTCCTTTAACCCTTGGCGCGCGCTTGGCCATGCGCTTTCTGCGCCTTTTCATCACTAAACTGTCCTTACCAAAAATAGGGACATCAGTGGTTTGGTAGGCTGGGTTCTGAGCGAGGAAATTTGCAAGAGCGGGATAGGAGAGAAAGATCTTTGTTAGGATACGGCAGTGAGTCTTGAACTTCGTCTTTCCCTCAGCCTTGTTTTTATTATACTTGTCAATCTGGTCCTGAAGATTCGTGAATAAGATATGAGGCCAGTTGAGGATGGTCTTTGCCATAATAGCAGCTGTGAATTCCCCTGTTCCATGGTAAATCTGTTGACATTTCCAGTTTTGAAGATAATGGAAGTGCCAACCAGATGCGCAATATGCGCCAGTAAATCACCACCATCTCTAATTTCCACAGTCTTGATATTGTTTTGAAGAGTAGGGATCTTGAGAAGAGAGCGCGCCATAATATTTTGGGCAGCGTCTGAATAAGAACTGATTTTTCCAGCAACACTTAAAGGGCCAGTAGTGTTGAAGTTGACAATCTTTTTGATAGTACCAGCAGACATAGTGATTTCAACATCTTGAACCACCGTGCGTATCCGATAGCGCACCATCCCTTCTACATCAGTTGGAATTTCCACAAATTTAGCTGTGGAGAAGAATTCATCAACTAGGAGCGGTGAGTAGAAAGGTTGCTCCAGAGTGAATAAGGGAAGGAGTCCAGCAAGTCTGATATATTCCATAACATCTACACCCATGGGATCAGCAGCTAGCTCATTTAAATCAAAGGTTTCACCAGGTCTGAAATTATTGAGATCCTGAAAAGATAAACATTGAAAGGAATTAGTGTGAATCAGGCGCATAGAATCATAAATAAGCAAAGTGAGGACTAGGCGCATACAAAATTTTAGGCGCATAAATAATTAGGCGCATAGAGTCATGAGCGCATAAGAGAGCACAGTGAATCTAGGCGCATGATTATAGTAGGCGCATGAAATTATGAGGCGCGTAGAAATACATGGCGCATATTTATGGTTCTATGAAATATACTAAGAGAAATTTGAACATAAAAATTGACTAAGTATGAATTTGGGGCGCAAAGTAAGTGTAGGCGCATAATGTTATTAGGCGCATAAAGGATTGAGGCGCAACACAGGTAAGCGCAAGAATTTCTTTTAGGCGCATAATATCAATGTGCGCATAATCATACTAGGCGCATGAATTCATATATAGGCGAATTACTTATGTAGAAATTTAAACTTAGTATAAAAACTCACAAACACATGCAAACATACATATGCAAGTTTTCAGAATCAAAACGTGAATATTTTGAAAAACAAGTTTTGAAAATTATGAAACCCAAGTCAAGCAAAAATAATGAAGAACACGAAGAATATGCCTTGAGTGCTCGAAGAACACCAACAACACCAAGAACACATAATTCGTGAAACTTCACCAAATCAAGCATACAATATATCAAAATGACCGCACGAAGACAAGGATACAAAAATGTAACACAAAACAAGTAAAATCAACAACGAATCCAGTAAATGGATTCAAAGATCCGAAAAACCGAAAAGTAAAAAAAAATAGAAGATCTTCAGATTTGCGAAATATAATGACTTGATCGTTGAAAGATTAGCTATAAAGACTCGAAATAAAACAATGAACATAACCTATCAAACGATTTTGAAAACGGATCACCGAAGCAAGATTTATCAATAAAATGCAATCTCGGTTTTTGAAAAGAAGAAAAAAAAAAACAACACAGATAATGACGAGAAAAAAAACAGAAATTTAAAGAGTTTTAGAGTTTAAGAATCCATACCCATTTCGTCTTGAATAGATTTCGAAGCTTTCTTAGGACCCATTAATGAAATTAGAGGAAGAAAAGAGATATATATAGAGAAAGAGAAAGAGAAAAAGAGAGAGAGCAGAGAGAAAACGTGAGAGATAGAGACTGGGAGAGAGAGAGTTGGTAGGGGGGTGTAGGGAAAAGATGGAGTTGTGAGAAGAGAGGAGGTGAAGGGAAGTATATATAGGTTATGATTAAAATTTACACTGATATGGAAATAATATGGTTAAAATTTTAAAAAGATGGAAGTTGAAAGGATGTGCATTTATGAGGGATTTTCAATTTTCGGTCTCATCATGATATGAGGTACGGCGCATTAATGGTGAGGTGATATATAAAGGACAAAAATTTATGAGGGATATTTGGATTTGAAAGCATTAAATGCAGAATGACCTAAAGTGTCATGATGTGACATTTTGGGTAAAAGAAAAACTGCTCCACTTTCCCTTTAAGTGTATGAGCAATTTTGACTAATTTTTGCACAAACCCCAAAAAACATCTATTTTGGTGTAAGTTTGGTGCAAGAAATATATCCCCAGAAAATAAATTTTTTTCGAAAAACGTAAACGAGGGAAAAAATTTAATTGCACAAGTACCCTTGAACAATTATGGAATGTCAAAGGACAAAATTCCAATAATAATGAACAGAATAACCATACCTGGTACTTGTGTATTGAATACGTTCAATCATTGATATTAAATTTTGAGAATTGATTGAGCCGCAATAGTTAATGCGCGCATGAAGGGGCGCATTACTCATCAGGCGCATTACTCATCAAGGCGCGCAAAGATGGTGAGGGCGCATAACAAGTTTGAAGCGCATTGGATGCTAGGCGCGCATGGATGATAGGCGCGCAGAGATGAGCGCGCAAAATTACGAGTTGTGGCGCGCAGTTAGTAAGGCGCATAGATGGCGCATAGTTTCCTTGAAACTTTGAAAAATTGATCTAATATTTGTACCTAATATACTCATAACTCAACACAACATAAAATCATTAGTATTGACAAAACTTATGAATTTAGTTGAGTTCAAGCATACCCATTTCACCTCTCAAAACATGAACCGTTTCGCGTCGAGTGCTTTCGTTAAAATGTCGGCGATTTGATAGTCGGTTTCCCACGTGTTTCCAAATGTATATTGCCTTTCTCCACGTGGTCTTTGAGAAAGTGATATTGATGTCGATGTGTTTGGTCTTTGAGTGCATGAACAGGATTTTCAGACAAACCGCAATTGTTGATGTATTGTCGCAGTAGATGGGACAATTTTCTTCGATGATATCATAGTCCACCATTGCTGCTTCATCCAGAGTATTTGACAACACAACTTCCCGCAGCGATATATTCGGCTTCGGTTGTTGAAAACAGATACAGAAGCTTGTTTCTTACTTGCCCATGACACAAGTCGATATCCGAGGAAATGACAAGTGCCACTATTGCTTTTCCTATCAATTGTGCACGCTGCATAATCCGCATCTGAATAACCTACAAGTTTAAAGTTCGAATCTTTGGTGTACCAAAGTCCAAGGTTAACAGTGCCAGAGAGATATCTTATAATACGTTTCACAGCAATTAAGTGTGCTTCTCTAGGTCGGATTGATAACGAGCACAAACACAACACTAAATATAATATCAGGCCTACTAGCACTAAGGTAAGGAGTGCTAGCCAATCATACCTCGATAGAGCGTTATCAACACGTTTACCTTTTAAATCTTTGTCGAGTTTGTTGCCGGTGGCCATTGGAGTATCGTATGCTTTATCGTTCTCAAGTCCAAACTTCTTGATTAAGTCCTTTGTGTATTTGGCTTGATTGATAAAAATGCCTTCACTCATTTGCTTGTTTTGAAGCCCGAGGAAGAATGTGAGTTGTTACTACCCCTATCTGAAAATGAGTTTATTAGGGCTTTCCCCAATATACAGGACTTTTGTGGAATTAGAAACCTTGCAAAGACTTGTCCCGGATTCCCAAAATAGCTCAATGTTCTAGAAAACATTAATATGGACATTTAGGGTTGCCTTGTATGAACAGTAAAACCCTAGCTTGAATTTCAAGTCAGCGCGCAACGATGGCCACGCGGCCACTTTCGCCGCCGCCCTCAATATTGGCCCATGCGGCCACTTTCGCCGCCGCCCTCAATATTGGCCACGCGGCCACATCCGCCCCTGATGATCTGGACCCTCAGATCTTCCCCCAGTTTACTATATAAACCAATCTCATGCTATTGGTTTAGGGGGATCCGAATTTGAGAGTTCTTAAACACAATTTTTCTCTCTAATTAGCATTCAAACCTCCAAGAAGATCAAGGTTTATTTCTTGCCAACATAGGTAAGTTTTCTAACTTATTCTTCACGTTCTTGCATTATTTCTAATGTAGATCTTTAATATTCATGTTCTTGCATGTTTTATTCATAGTTTCTTCATATGCTTCGCATGTTCATTCATATGTTCATATATGTTCTTCATATGTTCATCGTGTTCATAGATTAAAACCTTATTTATGCCATATTTAGGGTTGCGATCTTCATAATTACATGTTATTTCATAGCCGATGATGATCGAGGGTTCATCAACCGAGGATGATCTAGGAACTACTTCTAAACCCTAATCTTTAGGTAATTCCCCCCTCATTATGCATGATCCGATTCTTCTGCCTATTCTAATTCTCTGCGAACTACGCTGACCTGAGCTTCTCACGTTGAGAGGAACGTAGGCAATCTTCGGATCCGGTCTCAAACACTAACACACTACTAACACTGCATCATGATAGAAAGACCGATCAATTCGGGCAATAGGAGTGATAACGTCCAATATTCTTCTCTTGTTGTAATTTGACCCCCGAACCCATTAAACATGCTTTTTCAATGTTTTGGCTTTAATTAAAACGGCGTGGCGACTTTCATAATTTTAATGTTGCTATGAATATTCCCAAATTCAAACCACACGTATTCACAGTGGCGACTCTGCTGGGGACTGCTTTGAAACTTTTTCAAACTTAGTGGGTCTAACTTCGTCACATCATGATGCTTGCCATGTTCACACATGCATACACTTGCCATGTTTACACATGCACACAACCTGCCATTTTTACACATGCACACACCTGTCATGTTTACACATGCACACACCTGCCCATACACACTTGCCATGTTTACACATGCACAACCTGCCATGTTTACACATGCACACTTGCCATGTTCACACATGCACAACACTTGCCATGTTTACACATGCACACACCTGCCCATGTTTACACATGTCCACTTGCCATGTTTTACACATGCACACACCTGCCATGTTTACACATGCACACACCTGCCATGTTTACACATGCACACTTTCCATGTTTACACATACACCTCACACTTTCCATGTTTACACATGCACCTCACACTTTGCCATGTTTGACATGCACCTCAACACTTTGCCATGTTTGCACACGCACCTTGTATTTTGCCATGTTAATATGTGTACCTTGTATTTTTTCAATACATGTATTTTTTTGTACTTTCCCTATAGTACTAAGGTCAAACAAACCTCTGCTATGCTCCCTTGTACATTATTTTCCTTCTCTTGCATTGCATTGCTAGCATCATTCAAACATTCAAAACTTCTCTCTTTTCTCCTTAAAAAGAATTAGTTTCTTGCCCACACTACCACTAGTCCGTGTCAGCACTGAACATGTCCCTACTACCCGGAGTTTTCGATGTGCGGGAATTTGTGCGCTACTGACGCCCTCTTTTCGAGTCAACCGTCTACTCCACTCACCGTGTACGTTCCGCGAGCGGTGGGAACCTTTAACCTAACCCGTGTCAACCCACACATACAGATTAGAACACTCCTCGGACCACCCATTTAGGATGTAAAATAAATGCAAAACTTTTCGCAAATAAAATGTGCATTGCATCTAGGCGACCTCTAAGGTCCATCGCTCACCCCGTGGGCCATCTATCAAAATTCCTCATCTTGGCCTATCATCTCGGCCCGCTCTGGCCAAAATCCCACCATCCTTTGGCCTCTTAGGTCAACCTTATCCGCCTTTGACCCCTTAGGTCAACCGTTGACCTCCTAGGTCAACCTTTGACCGCCTAGGTCAACCCTCTGAACCTTTAACCTCCTAGGTCAACCTTTGACCCCCTAGGTCAACTTTCTCCGCTCTTGACCCCCTTAGGTCACCTTTGACCCCTAGGTCAACCTTCTCGCTCTTGACCCCCTTAGGTCAACCTTACCAACTTTTGACCTCCTAGGTCAACCTTATCCGCTTTGACCCCCTTAGGTCAACCTTTGACCTCCTAGGTCAATCTTTGACCGCCTAGGTCAACCTTCTCAACCTTTGGCCCCCTAGGTCAACCTTTGACCGCCTAGGCCAACCCTCTGAACCTTTGACCTCCTAGGTCAACCTTTGACCCCCTAGGGTCACCTTTCAACCTCTGGCCCCCTAGGTCAACCTTTGACCGCCTAGGTCAACCCCCTGAACCTTTGATCTCCTAGGTCAACCTTTGACCCCCTAGGTCACTTTTTTTCCCGCTCTTGACCCCTTAGGACAACCTTTGACCCCTAGGTCAACCTTCTCCGCTCTTGACCCCTTAGGTCAACCTTTGAACCCTTAGGTCAATCTTATCCATTTAAGTCAACCTTCGACCCCTAGGTCAACCTCATTTGTCTTTTTAACCTCTTAGGTCAACCTTGACCCCCTAGGTCACTTTCTCCACTCTTGACCCCCTTAGGTCAACCTTCGACCTCTTAGGTCAACCTTTGACCCCATAGGTCAACCTTATCCGCCTTTGACCTCTAGGCTACCCTTGACCTCCTAGGTCAACCTTATCACCCTCGACCTCTTAGGTCACCCCCTCGACCTCTTAGGTCAAACCTTGACCGCCTAGGTCAACTTTATCCGCCTTCGACCTCTTAGGTCAACCCTTGACCTCCTAGGTCAACCTTATCTACCTTTGACCTCCTAGGTCAACCTTTAACCGCCTAGGTCAACCTTACACCCTTTGACCTCTTAGGCCAACCTTTGACCCCCTAGGTCAATATTATCCGTTTAAGTCAAACCTTTGACCCCCTAGGCAAATCTTATCCTTAAGTCAACCTTTGAGCCCCTAGGTCAACCTTACCAACCTTTGACCTCTTAGGTCTACCCTTGACCCCCTAGGTCAACTTTATCAACCTCCGACCTCTTAGGTCAACCCTTGACCTCCTAGGTCAACCTTATCACCTTCGACTCTTAGGTCACCCCTCGACCTCTTAGGTCAACCTTTGACCACTTAGGTCAACCTCATCCGCCTTTGACCTCTTAGGTCAACCTTTGACCCCACAGGTCATTCTCATCTGCCTTTGACCCATAGGTCAAACCTTGGACCCCTTAGGTCAACTTTATCACCCCTCGATCTCTTAGGTCACCTTTGACCACTTAGGTCAACCTTATCCGCCTTTGACCTCTGAGGTCAACCTTTGACTCCCTAAGTCAACCCAATCACCTTTCGACTTCTTAAGTCAACCTTTGACTCCCTAAGTCAACCCAATCACCTTCGACTTCTTAAGTCAATCTTTGACCCTTAGGTCAACCTTATCCGCTATTGACCTCTTAGGTCAATCTTTGGTCCCATAGGTGAACCCAATTACCTTTGACCTTAACCCGCTTAGATCAAACCGTCATCCTGACCCACCTAGGTCATTATTTGACCCACCGTTGTCCATACCAACCTAGGTCAACCCGTCTCGACCCGTTTAGGTCCGCACTCCATCCTCGACCCATCTAGGTCAACTCGTCCGTCTTAGGTTAAAACTACCCTTTACCTTTGACCCATCTAGGTCAATCCTTGCCCGCTTAAGTCGACTTGCCCGTCTTGAATCTATATACCGACCTCCCTAGGTCAACCAACCCGAATAGGTCAACCAACTAACATTCGACCCGCTTAGGTCAAACCATGTTTATCCCACTTAGATCATCCCATAGGCAACCGCCTACAACCCGCTATCTTGATTCATTCACCATATAGGTCATCCAACCCTTCTCATTTAGGTCGACCTATCCATTACCCATCTAGGTCAACCCACCATTATCGTCGCATTCTAGCTTGAACCACTTCTTGTCTGAAACCTTAGGTCAATCCTTAGGTCAAATTTAGGTCAAACCATAAGTCAAACCATACCCGACTCAATCAAAACCACTCCTATAGGTCTTCCTCACCCATGCTTGACTAAGGACCGAGTCATCTCCTGCTTTTGACCTAAGATCGCTCTTTATCTTAAAAAGACTCTATCAATTGACCCCTATGGTCACCTCTCACGTCTTTTTAAAAAAGTCTAACTTGATTCGAACTACGGCGACCTGAGCCTCTTATTGTGTGGGACCTCTCCCTCATGATAAGGGGAACGTAGGCAACTTCGGCCCGGTCAAACTTTCAATTTTTTACCGAAATGCATTTCAAAAATGTGGAGACCGACTCTTTTCCAAAAAATGATTTTTATAACGATGCCTTATCATTAAATACGAGTCTAATTCTTTCATGACATAGAGTTCTGCATCATGTCGGCTGCAAGGAACATCAAAGTTGCAACTGAAGCTGCTACCCAAGATACCGAGACAATCCTCTACACCGGTACTGATCTCAATGAGCAAGCGCTCCATTTCGAGACCATCCTCAACGAGCAAGCAACCCTCTTCCGGACCGCTCTCGACGAACAAGAAGCCTACTTTGAGACTGTCCTCCTCAAGCAAGTCGACCGCTTTCCAAAAGGAGATGTGCAAGTCTCTAAACGACACCGAGAAGCGCCTTCACTCTGATATTTATTGCATTTATGATTACCTCGGCCGATTTCTCCCTCTTGCTCAATTTCAACACCCGTACGCTCCTCAAATGTACGGGCCGCCACAGACTGTCCCCGTCGGGATGCCTCCTATGACTACTCATCAACAAGGGGTGCCGGTACCTAAATCACCCTCAAAGACAGTTCGTGAAAGGAAGGACGAGCGCGAATTCGACGACTTAGGTATGCCGTTAGCCAAACTCTTCAAAAGTCTAGTTCAAGCCGGCAAGTTGTCTCCTTTGATCAACTATGAACCAAGTAGGGTGAAGCAATGCTTGGATCCCTCCAAACACTGCCAATACCACCAGTTAATTGGGCATGACACCGAAGATTGCGTCCAATTGAGGAGAAAGATTCAAAGCCTCATTGACAGCGAAGCCATCACCCGCCAACGGAATACATGGGCATGGGCAAAAGAGGAAATTGGGGCTACCTCCTTTAAATAAAAGAAAAGAAAAGGGTCATTCAGTCTTCGTAGGTTCTAGAGTGTCCTTAGTTAAAAGTCCACCTTGGACGATTTTTGTTTCTTTAAGTAAAAGTCCACCCCGGACTAGTCAGCTTAAATCTTTTAGTTCCAATAAAGGGTCATTATTTCTTTTTTTTCTCTCTAGACTTGAGACATAAGCTTGCATATATTAATTTCATGAAAATTGTCTTATTCACCATTTTCGCTTGATTGCTATATCTTTATATGATGAATTAATCTTAATCTTACTCATTAATGACGACTCATTAAAAGGTAAATGGACCCACAAACCATTCACATAACTAAGTAAATGATTAATCTCAAATAACAAATGCTTCGATCAATTGGGATGAACGAATCACTTTCCCTTCTCTCTACATTCTACCCCGTATACTCTCTCTATACACTCACCATTTGTACACACTTCATGTACACTCTCTATATACACCTTCTCCCATACACTATCCTCATACGCCTCTCATCCCACCATTAGACCCCTTTTTATAAGGTCGTGACAAAGAAATGGACTGCGGTTGCTCATCATCAAATAGACATCCATGCTGCCACAATTTAAAGGATTGGTTTGTTTCCCATCATGAGTACTACATGCCGTTACACTGGGGCTGTCCGTATTCCATCACAAATGTAAGACAAGTGCACGAAGTCATTCATGCCATTAATTGGTGCACGTGATAATCCAATGGAGCTCTACCGATGAAAATCAAGGGGCTAGGATGCCCACCGCCAGCAAAAGGTCGCTTGAACTATAAGGAAGCTACCTCGCAATCGAGAGAGGCGAAAGCAAACTAGGGGCTTGTCTTGCCCAATGTTTCATGTACAAATATAAAAAAAAAATATGGCTCGCTAGGTGAAACCCAAAAGGGCGACCTAGGCAAAAGTTAGAGCATTGCACAAAAAGAAGCCCGCTAGGTTGAAAACCCGAAAGGGCGGCCTAGGCAAAAAAAAGGGTGTGCACAAAGAGATAAAATAAAAAAAAAAAGGAAAATAGAAGGGCTATCACCATGGAAAAGTAAAATTCCCATTTTTCTTTTCACCTCAAATGTTCTATTTTCCTTTCTTTCCTTACAAAGTAGATAAACGGCAGCAACCCATGACAACTACGATGGAGCAATCCACTGCAACAACTACAAAGGAGTAATCCACCGCAATGAGCTACAAAGAACAACTCACCTCAAACGAACCTCACACCCCTAAACTCAAAACCCAACTTCATCGTCAACCGGGCAACCACTCAAAGCCAAACATAACCTACCTTGGTCCAACTTTCTTTCTTTTCTTTCCTCCCACACATACCCACTGAAACCCGACACCATCGTCAAGCGGGTCATCCCCGAACTACGCGGACCTGAGCTTCTCACATTGAGGAGAACGTAGGCAACCTTAGGGTCCGGTCCAAAAATACACAACCCACCTCGTAGCCAATTTTCCTTCTCTTCTCTCTTCACCCATATTTTACTCCTGACTTCTTCACTCACAATTGATCAAAACATTTATTAATTTGAGGCTACTTGTTTACCAATTAACCATAACTCATTAACTAATCAACGAGGTCCATTCTCGAGCAATCAAATGAGAATCTTGAAAAAACAATTTTCAAATGTCTCGACAAGTCTTCCGTTCTACAATATAGGAAAGAGCTAACACTTACTTTCTGTCAAAGCAGGGGCTTCCTCCCTTTTGTACATATATACCCTCAGTTGCTCAAAGAGTCAAAATGTGAGTACTATCTCTCTCTCTCTCTCTCTTACTCTCCCCAAAATGCCCCGCATGTTTTCAAACAATTCTTTTTTCCTTTTCTGAGTCAATGAATGATTTCAAAAAAAAAAAATATATATATATATAAATAAAAAAAAAAAAAAAAAAAATGACGCAAAAGAGATGCCCGCTAGATTGAAAACCCGCAAGGGCGGTCTAGGCAGAAAAAAGGGTGCGTCTTAAAGGAGGTAGGATACCCCGCTCTACACCCTTATCGAACTAGGGTTTCCCCAACAGAATGGGTCGACTATGTTGTTTCTCAGAGAATATTGAGGCTTCGATAAGCACAATACTTAGAAGAAGGGCATCCCTCATCATCAAGCTCGACGTAGAATTTCTCAAAGGAGGAAGGGTACCCGCTCACCAAATTAGAAAGTCCCCGATGGAATGCGTCGACTATGTGGTTTCCCAGAGAATACCGAGGCTTCAACAAGGATGTACTTGGAAGATGGACACCCCTCATCGTCAAACTCGGCACGTGAAAAAACTATTTGAATTGGTTAGAATCGTAATTAATTATAAAGCATCTTTATAAAGTCATAACACTTTCAAAAGTTTTCTCTTCCACGACACTTTGTTTATAAACCCGCACTCTCGGTCTCCACAAAATTTGTATAAACCTCCTCGGTCCACTCTGAGACCCATCTTTGTGATTCTTGAACCGACTCGGTCCTTCACCCTATTTTCTACACAATAGGATACCCTTAGGTCCCAACCTACCTGGTTCAAAACCTTAGGTCCCAAGCCTACCCGGTCAGTCTTGCCTAAGTTACACCATAAACTCTCTAGGTCCCGAGCCTACCCGATCAGTCTTACCTAGGTCCAAATCTACCGGTGAGTCTTACCTAGGTTACATCATAACCTCTTAGCTCGACCTTCCGCAAGTTCGTAGCATGACCCCTTCGGCTCAAACCGGTTCTACCCAAAACTTCAGACCTTAAACCAGTTAACCAAAGCCAAATCCTTAGGGTGACCCATTAGGTCCCGAACCTACCGGTCCCGAGCCTACCCGGTCTCCTAGATCTCAAACCTACCGAACACATACTCATCCTTACCTTGTCTAAGCAATAGCTCTCTTATCCTCCTTGTTCCAACCTTTTAGGTCTACTCAGTCTAACCTGTTGAGCGATCCCTTAGATCCCAAGACCATTCGAGTCTACCAAACTTATCCTTGAAGTCCATGATATGTCTGGTCCATACCTTAGGCCTCGACCCCTAAACCTTTAGGTTACAAGACTTTCTACCTTTAGGTCTCTTACCTTACATCTCCACCCTTGGAACTCTTTAATTCCCAAGCCTACTTGGTCCAATTAAAAGCGACGCATCTACGTCTCCCGACTCCTGTCATATCCAAGCCATGGCCCTACCACTCTTAAACCTACCAAGTACCAACCTAGTGTCACTCCTTAGCTTCAAAAGACTTCCTAGTCTGACCTTCAACCCTTAGGTCTCTAACCTACTTAATCCGAGCCGAGTCCAAACCTCGCCACCTACGAGGTCCACCCTTGAACTCCATGGATCTCAAACCTTTCTTCCCCACGAGTCCAAACCTCAAACATGCTCGAACGCATAGGATCTTCCGCATACCGTGACATGCCATAAAGATATCAAAAACCCGTCCGGTCAAAACTCGTGCGGGTCCCATCCCTAGCCTACCGTCACAATCGCCGAACGAGTTTGGTCACTCGCAATGACCTCTAAGATAAACTTCGGTCCTAAGCATACCCAATCCAACTTAGGCACCTATTGTACTCGAGCAAAGTCTTGGACACTCAATCCCTTTACCTAAAGCGCCAACGTGGTCACATATCCAGACCATCTCCCGCACATGGTTCGCACCTAGCACACCTTTAGACCCAAACCCGCCATGTCCGCCTTACACCCTTAACTGGTCCCAATCCGTTGCTCCTTGGCCGACCTCAAGCCTGCTTGATCCTAACCTATAACGCGGTTTATCTAGGACAAAAGACTTACCCGCTTGAAAGCCTTATGTCCCAACGCTACCCTGCCTAGCCTTCGATCTCCTAGATCTCACGCCTACCATTCCATTAGGCCCCGGTCTCCTCAACACATGTCTGAGTCTTACCCTAGCTAAACCCTAGAACTTTAGCCTAGGCCTAATCTATCGAGCCTATCCAGCCACGAGGTATCAAGCTCATTTGCCCCAAACCGCAACACTCTTAGACCTCAAACTTGCTCGGTCTAAACCAAGACAAACCTTCAAATGCTTTTGGTCTCCAAACCCTAGCCTTAAAACTAGGTAAACACATTCTCTAAACCCTAGCCTCGAGCCTAGGTAGTCATATCATTCTCTCTGAACCCTAGCCTCAAGCCTAGGTAATTACATCCTTTCAAACCCTAGAAAGTTACATCCTTCTTAAACCCTAGCCTTGATCCTAGGTAGTTACACCTTTCCTAAACCCTAGCCTCAAGCCTAGATAGTCACCTTCTATTCAAAGCCTAGCCTAGGTAATCGTATTCCCTCTAAACCCTAGTCCCAAACCTAGGTAATCGCCTTCTCTCTAAACCCTAGCCTCAGCCTAGGTAGTTACCTTCTATTCATAACCCTAACCCCAAGCCTAAGTAATTACCTCCTTCCAAACCCTATCCTAAAGCCTAGGAAGTTACATCATTCTAAACCCTAGCCTCGATCATAGGTAGCAACATCCTCTTTAACCCTAGCCCAAGTTCTAGGGAATTTCCAAAGCCCCGCATGCAACATCATTTCCAAATTCCCGAAACCCTAGTCTCGAAACCTAGGAAATTTACAATCTCAATTCTCCGTTTTGTTGAACCCTAGTCCACAAAACCTAGGATATAACGCCCGGTCCAAAACTCAATCAACCCTAGCCTCAAGCCTAGGAAGCCGCATTCGCTCTAAACCCTAGCCGCGAGCCTAGTAGTCGCATTCGCTCCAAACCCTAGCCTCGAGCCTAGGTAGTCGCATTCGCTCTAAACCCTAGCCTCGAGCCTAGGTAGTCGCATTCGATCTAAACCCTAGCCTCAAGCCTAGGTAGTCGCACTCTTTCTAAAGCCCTAGCCTCAAGGCTAGGTAGAAATTATCCTCTTTAAACTCTATCATCAAGCCTAGGATTCAACATTCCTTCAAACCCCAGTCCTATACTTAGGAAACTCCTTCACCTTAGTCTCAAAACGTAGGAAGTTTACAGTCCTTAGCCTTAAAACCTAGCCTAAAGCCTAGGTTACCATGAACCTTTCCAAGCCATAGTCATCAATCCCGGAAAATGGTGAACCCTAACATCAAGCTTAGTGGACCTTCACAAAAGCAATCCCTCTTCCCAACGGTCCATGGTCTCAAGCCTAGGAAGTCACAACCCTTTCAACTCCCAACCTTGGGTCTAAAGCCAACGCCTTTGCAATCTCTAAACCTACCACAACTCCAAGCCCTAGCCTCGAAGCCTAGGATATTTCTAAACCCTAGTCCCAAACCTAGGAGAGTCATGGTCCTTAAACACCAGTTTCCAAACCCTTGTTCGAAACCCTAACATCTAGGAAGTTCCCAAACCTCAACCTCTCCAAACCCTAGTCTCGAAACCTAGGAAACCCACATTGTATCCAAGACACAACCTCAAGTCTAAACAACCATAACATCTTTTGCATCCTTATCTCAAGGATAAGAGGCTACCCATCCCCTTTCCTTAGAAGCCTTAGGTCCTACCCTAAGCAACCAAACAAAATGTCCCTTACCTAATACCTTCATCTTAATGGTTCATAGCCTCATATTAGGTATTCCTCCTAATTTAGGGTAAGCGGATCCCAAAACATTACGCTTTCCGTGGTCGTCCTTTGCTCACCAAAGAGTCCTTTACCTTAGCAACTCCCCGAGAGTCCATCTCCTTTGTGACTCCCCGAGAGTCCCTCACCTTTGTGACTCCCCAAGAGTCTATCACCTTTGTGATTCCATGAGAGTTCATCCCTTTTGCAACTTCATAACAATCCGTCATCTTCGCGACTCATGATAAGTTCGCCAGCTTTATGACTCTGCAAGGGTCTATTGTCCTTTAGAACATCATTTGGTTTTAAAAAGCCTAAAAAATCTCTAAATTATCCTTTGTTTAAAAACTATCGTGGTGACCGGGAGTTATCCCTACTGCACGAATGTTTCATCTCTTTAAAAACTATCGTGGTGACCGGGAGTTATCCCTACTGCACGAATGTTTCATCTCTTTAAAAACTATCGTGGTGACCGGGAGTTATCCCTACTGCACGAATGTTTCATCTCTTTAAAAAACTATCGTGGTGACCGGGAGTTATCCCTACTGCACGAATGTTTCATCTCTTTAAAAACTATCGTGGTGACCGGGAGTTATCCCTACTGCACGAATGTTTCATCTCTTTAAAAACTATCGTGGTGACCGGGAGTTATCCCTACTGCACGAATGTTTCATCTCTTTAAAAACTATCGTGGTGACCGGAGTTATCCCTACTGCACGAATGTTTCATCTCTTTAAAAACTATCGTGGTGACCGGGAGTTATCCTACTGCACGAATGTTTCGTCTCTTTAAAAACTATCGTGGTGACCGGGAGTTATCCCTACTGCACGTACATTTGTTATTGCTTCGTTATATTATCGAGATGACCGAGAATTGTCTCTACTTCGCGTACGTTCTGTTGCAATTTGCAGAGGCCCGTCTACCTCTATATTGCGTAATATCCACCACTTGTTATTTTATGAATTGTGATTGACAGAGGCCCGTCTATCTTGATATCGCATAAGCTCGGCTATTACCATTTTTACCATCTTGGGATTATGTAGACCCCGCCGTCTATATGTCTCGCACCATTGTCACCCTTACCTTCTTTCCCCAATATTTGCTTAGGATTCGTATGGTTGTAGAGACTTCGGCGCCTCTATGACATACCATCCTAGATCAATCGTAATTGGCAGAAGCCTCGGCGTTTCTATTTTGCGAGCGATCCAAGCATCTATTTTAGGATTCGTATGGTTGTAGAGACTTCGGCGCCTCTATGACATACCATCCTAGATCAATCGTAATTGGCAGAAGCCTCGGCGTTTCTATTTGCGAGAGATCCAGCATTTATTAGGATTTGCATGATCGTAGAGACTTCGGCGCCTCTATGACATACGCATCCTAGATTGATCGCGGTTGGCAGAAGCCTCGGCGTTTTCTGTTCGCGAGAGATCCGACATCTATTACTTTAGCGCGATCGGAAGGAACCCTGGCGATCCTGATTGCGTTTACCATTCCATATTGGGATTATTTAGACAGCGTAGTCCTTATTTTTCCAAATAACTTCATTGCTTACGAATGATTCGTTCTTCGTACAGATGGGTGCCCGTAGGTTTATTATCCCTAGCAAGAGTCCGATATCTCGTTTATCCCCAGTAGATCTCTGAACTACGACCGGCTTGATTCCTCGGAGGATACGTAGGAAACCTGAAAAGGTTCAGCCACCCGACCGACGCGCGTCATCTCTCATCCCCAGCAGGTGCATTTTCCCAGCAGAAGACTTTGTTCCCCATCAGAGGACAGTCATTCCAATTTCCCATCAGATTTGAACTACGTTTGGCTTGATTCCCCCGCGGATACGTAGGTCGCCTGCCAAGGTTCAGCCGTTCCCTTACCTTTCATCTGTTTTGAAACTCATGTTTCAGACGGATCCTTCTTTTATCGTCGACCCCACATTGCCTTGCAAGAAGCGTCGCCGAGGGGCTACTGTTAGTACCCGATCTGAAAATGAGTTTATTAGGGCTTTCCCAAATATACAAGGACTTTATGGGAATTAGAAACCTTGCAAAGACTTGTCCCGGATTCCCAAAAATAGCTCAATGTTCTAGAAAACATTAAATATGGACATTTAGGGTTGCCTTGTATGAACAGTAAAACCCTAGCTTGAATTTCAAGTCAGCGCGCAACGATGGCCACGCGGCCACTTTCGCCGCCGCCCTCAATATTGGCCACGCGGCCACTTTCGCCGCCGCCCTCAATATTGGCCACGCGGCCACATCCGCCCGGATGATCTGGACCATCAGATCTTCCCCTCAGTTTACTATATAAACCAATCTTATGCTATTGGTTTAGGGGGATCCGAATTTGAGAGTTCTTAAACACAATTTTGCTCTCTAATTAGCATTCAAACCTCCAAGAAGATCAAGGTTATTTCTTGCCAACATAGGTAAGTTTTCTAACTTATTTCTTCACGTTCTTGCATTATTTCTAATGTAGATCTTTAATATTCATATGTTCTTGCATGTTTATTCATAGTTTCTTCATATGCTTCGCATGTTCATTCATATGTTCATAATAGGTTCTTCATGTTCATCGTGTCATAGATTAAAACCTTATTTATGCCATATTAGGGTTGCGATCTTCATAATTACATGTTATTTCATAGCCGATGATGATCGAGGGTTCATCAAACCGAGGATGATCTAGGAACTACTTCTAAACCCTAATCTTTAGGTAATTCCCCCCTCATTATGCATGATCCCGATTCTTCTGCCTATTCTAATTCTCTGCGAACTACGCTGAACTGAGCTTCTCACGTTGAGAGGAACGTAGGCAATCTTCGGATCCGCGTCTCAAACACTAACACACTACTAAACCATGCATCATGATAGAAAGACGATCAATTCGGGCAATAGGAGTGATAAACGTCCAATATTCTTCTCTTGTTGTAATTTGACCCCCGAACCCATTAAACATGATTTTTTCAATGTTTTGGCTTTAATTAAAACGGCGTGGCGACTTTCATAATTTTAATGTTGCTATGAATATTCCCAAATTCAAACACACGTATTCACACTCGCAAACAGAAACGACGAGGCTTCTGCCAACCGCGATCGATCTAGGATGAGTATGTCATAGAGGCGCCAAAGTCTCTACACCATACGAATCCTAAGCAAATATTAGGAATGCCAAAATAATAGATGCTGGATCTCTCGCAAACAGAAACGCCGAGGCTTCTTCCAATCGCGATCGATCTAGGATGCGTATGTCATAGAGGCGCCAAAGTCTCTACAACCATACGAATCCTAAACAAATATTAGGAAATGCTAAAATAATAGATGCTGGATCTCTCGCAAACAGAAACACCGAGGCTTCTGCCAATCGCGATCGATCTAGGATGCGTATGTCATAGAGGTGCCGAAGTCTCTACAACCATACGAATCCTAAGCAAATATTAGGAAATGCTAAAATAATAGATGCTGGATCTCTCGCAAACAGAAACGACGAGGCTTCTGCCAATCGCGATCGATCTAGGATGCGTATGTCATAGAGGCGCCAAAGTCTCTACAACCATACGAATCCTAAGAAAATATTAGGAAATGCTAAAATAATAGATGCTGGATCTCTCGCAAACAGAAACGCCGAGGCTTCTGTCAATCACGATCGATCTAGGATGCGTATGTCATAGAGGCGCCAAAGTCTCTACAACCATACGAATCCTAAGCAAATATTAGGAAATGCTAAAATAATAGATGCTGGATCTCTCGCAAACAGAAACGCCGAGGCTTCTGCCAATCGCGATCGATCTAGAATGCGTATGTCATAGAGGCGCCGAAGTCTCTACAACCATATGAATCCAAAGAAAATATTAGGAAATGCTAAAATAATTGATGCTGGATCTCTCGCAAACAGAAACGCCGAGGCTTCTGCCAATCACGATCGATCTAGGATGCGTATGTCATAGAGGCGCCAAATTCTCTACAACCATACGAATCCTAAGAAAATATTAGGAAATGCTAAAATAATAGATGCTGGATCTCTCGCAAACGGAAACGCCGAGGCTTCTGCCAATCGCGATCGATCTAGGATGCGTATGTCATAGAGGCGCCAAAGGCTCTACAACCATACGAATCCTAAGCAAATATTAGGAAATTCTAAAATAATAGATGCTGGATCTCTCGCAAACAGAAACGACGAGGCTTCTGCCATCGCGATCGATCTAGGATGCGTATGTCATAGAGGCACCAAAGTCTCTACAACCATACGAATCCTAAGCAAATATTAGGAAATGCTAACATAATAGATGCTGGATCTCTCGCAAACAGAAACGCCGAGGCTTCTGCCATCGCGATCGATCTAGGATGCGTATGTCATAGAGGCGCCAAAGTCTCTACAACCATACGAATCCTAAGAAAATATTAGGAAATGCTAAAAAAATAGATGCTGGATCTCTCGCAAACAGAAACACCGAGGCTTCTGCCAATCGGGATCGATCTAGGATGCGTATGTCATAGAGGCGCCGAAGTCTCTACAACCATACGAATCCTAAGCAAATATTAGGAAATGCTAAAATAATAGATGCTGGATCTCTCGCAAACAGAAACGACGAGGCTTCTGCCAATCGCGATCGATCTAGGATGCGTATGTCATAGAGGCGCCAAAGTATCTACAACCATACGAATCCTAAGAAAATATTAGGAAATGCTAAAATAATAGATGCTGGATCTCTCGCAAACAGAAACGCCGAGGCTTCTGCCAATTACGATCGATCTAGGATGCGTATGTCATAGAGGCGCCAAATTCTCTACAACCATACGAATCCTATGCAAATATTAAGAAATGCTAAAATAATAGATGCTGGATCTCTCGCAAACAGAAACGCCGAGGCTTCTGCCAATCGCGATCGATCTAGGATGCGTATGTCATAGAGGCGCCAAAGTCTCTACAACCATACGAATCCTAAGCAAATATTAGGAAATGCTAAAATAATAGATGCTGGATCTCTCGCAAACAGAAACGACGAGGCTTCTGCCAATCGCGATCGATCTAGGATGCGTTTGTCATAGAGGCGCCAAAGTCTCTACAACCATACGAATCCTAAGCAAATATTAGGTGAAGAATGGAAATTCTAAGAGGCTTCCCGTACCCAAAGATAACGAACATCAGTCAAAATAGCGCTAAGGGCACCCAAAATGAATCAAAGGGGAATGTACTAGGGGTAAAACTGAAATTTTGCATGTGGAGGCAAAGATGATGGATTGTTATGAAGTCGCAAACAGGATGAACTCTCGTGGAGTCACAAAGGTGATAGACTCTCGGGAAGTCACAAGGGTGACGGACTCTTAGGGAGACGCGAAGGAGATGGACTCTCGGGGAGTTGCTAATATGGGAAACATGATCTGGGTTCCACTTATCCTAATTTAGGAGGGAATGAGGCTACGAGCCATTGAGACCAAGGTGTTAGGTAAGGGACATTTTTCTTGGTTGCCTAGAGGTAGGACCTAAGGCTTTTTAAGGAAGTGGAATAAGGAAGATGGTGATCTCCTAATCTTGAGATAGGGATGCCAAAGATGTCACGGCTTCTTGGGCTTTAGATTATGTCTTGGAGATAATGTGGTTACCTAGGCTTACAGGCTAGGGATTGGAGTTCATTTAAGCATGAGGAGAGTATTCTATCCTAGGCTTAGTGCTAGGGCTTTGAGGTTTGGGAACTTCCTAGATGTTAGGGTTTCGAACAAGGGTTTGGAAACTGGTGTTTAAGGACCATGACTCTCCTAGGTTTGGGACTAGGGTTTAGGAATTTCCTACGTCTAGGAGGCTAGGGCTTGGAGTTGTGGTAGGCTCAGAGGTTGCAAAGGCATTGGCTTTTTAGACATAAGGATGGGAGTTGGAAAAGTTGTGACTTCCTAGGCTTGAAACCATGGACCGTTGGGAAGAGGGATTGCTTTTGTGGAAGGTCCACTAAGCTGGATGTTAGGGTTCACCATTTTTCGGGATTGGTGACTATGGCTTGGAAATGTTCGTGGTAACCTAGGCTTTAGGCTAGATTTTAAGGCTAAGGACTGTAAACTTCCTATATTTTGAGACTAAGGTGAAGGAATTTCCTAGGTCTAGGACTGGGGTTTGAAGGGAATGTTGAATCCTAGGCTTGATGATAGAGTTTAAAGAGGATAATTTCTACCTAGGCTTGAGGCTAGGGTTTTAGAAAGAGTGCGACTACCTAAGCTTGAGGCTAGGATTTAGAGCGAATGCGACTACCTAGGCTTGAGGCTAGGGTTTAGAGCGAATGCGACTACCTAGGCTCGAGGCTAGGGTTTAGAAAGAGTGCGACTACCTAAGCTTGAGGCTAGGATTTGGAGCGAATGCGACTACCTAGGCTCGAGGCTAGGGTTTAGAGCGAATGCGACTACCTAGGCTCGAGGCTAGGGTTTAGAGCGAATGCGGCTTCCTAGGCTTGAGGCTAGGGTTGATTGAGTTTTGGACAGGGCATTATATCCTAGGTTTTGGACTAGGGTTCAATAAAACGGAGAATTGAGATTGTAAATTTCCTAGGTTTCGAGACTAGGGTTTCGGGCATTTGGAAATGATGTTGCATACGGGGCTTTGGAAATTCCCTAGAATTTGGGCTAGGGTTAAAGGGAATGTTGTGGTTTCCTAGGCTTAAGGCTAGGGTTTAGAGAGGATATGTGACTACCTAGGATCAAGGCTAGGGTTTAGGAAGGGTGTAGCTAACTAGGATCAAGGCTAGGGTTTAAGAAGGATGTAACTTCCTAGGCTTTAGGCTAGGGTTTGAAAGGATGTAATTACCTAGGCTTGAGGCTAGGGTTCAGAGAGAATGATATGAATACCTAGGCTTGAGGCTAGGGTTTAGATATGATACGTGACTACCTAGGATCAAGGCTAGGGTTTAGGAAGGGTGTAAATACCTAGGCTCTAAGCTAAGGTTTGGAAGGGATGTAACTACCTAGGCTCGGGGCTAGGATTTAGGAAGGATGTAATTACATAGGCTTGAGGCTAGGGTTAAGAGAGAATGATATGACTACCTAGGCTTGAGGCTAGGGTTTAGAGAATGTGTTTACCTAGGTTTAAGGCTAGGGTTTGGAGACCGAAAGCATTTGAAGGTTTGTCTTGGTTTAGACCGAGCAAGTTTGAGGTCTAAGAGTGTTGCGGTTTGGGGCAAATGAGCTTGATACCTCGTGGCTGGATAGGCTCGATAGATTAGACCTAGGCTAAAGTTCTAGGGTTTAGCTAGGGTAAGACTCAGACATGTGTTAAGGAGACCGGGGCCTAATGGAATGGTAGGCGTGAGATCTAGGAGATAGAAGGTTAGGCAGGGTAGCGTTGGGACATAAGGCTTTCAAGCGGGTAAGTCTTTTGTCCTAGAGAAACCGCGTTATGGATTAGGACCAAGCAGGCTTGAGGTCGGCCAAGGAGCAATGGATTGGGATTGGATGATCCTAGTACCTAATACGCATGTCGGGTTTGGGCTCTAAGGTGTTCTAGGTGTGAGCCATGTGCGAGAAATAGGTCTGGACATGTGACCATGTTGGCGCTTTAGGTAAAAGGATTGAGTGTCCAAGACTTTGCTCGAGTACAATAGGTGCCTAAGTTGGATTGGGTATGCTTAGGACCTAAGTTTGTCTTAGAGGTCATTGGGCGTGACCAAGCTCGTTCGGCGATTGTGAAGGTAGGATAGGGATGGGACCCCAAAGGTGTTAAGCGCACGAGTTCTGACCGGACGGGTTTATGGCATGGCGCGGTACGCAGGAGATCCTATGTGCTTGAGCAGGTTCGAGGTTTAGGCTCGTTGGGGAACGATGTTTGAGATCCATGGAGTTTGAGGAGAGGATCGCGTAGGTTCGAGGTTTGGACTCGACTTGGATTAAGTAGGTTGGATACCTAAGGGGTGAAGGTCAGGCTAGGTAGTCTCTCGAGGCTAATGGGTGACACTAGGTTGGTACATGGTAGGTTTAAGAGTGGTAGGGTCATGGCTTGGACATGACGGAAGTCGGGAGACGTAGATGTGTCGCTTTTAGTCGGACCAAGTAGGCTTGGGAATTAAAGAGTCCAAAGGGGGAGATGTAAGGTGAGAGACCTAGAGGGTAGAAAGTCTTGTGACCTAAAGGTTTAGGGGTTGAGGCCTAAGGTATGGATCAGACATATCATGGACTTCAAGGATAAGTTTGGTAGACTCGAATGGTCTCGGCATCCAAGGGATCGCTCAACAGGTTAGATTGGACCTAAGAGGATAAGAGAGCTATGGCTTAGACAGGGTAAGGATGAGTATGTGTTGGTAGGTTTGAGATCTAGAAGATCGGGTAGGTTCGGGACCGGTAGGTTCGGGACCTAATGGATCACTCTAAGGATATGGCTTTGGTTAACCGGTTTAAGGTTTGGGGTTTTGGGTAGAACTGTTTTGAGGCCTAAGGGATCATGCTACGAATTTGCGGAAGATCGAGCTAAGGGGTTATAATGTATCCTAGGTAAGACTCACTGGGTAGGCTTGGGACCTAAGGTTTTGAATCAGGTAAGTTTGGGACCTAGAGAGTTGAGGGTTTAGGCTTTGGGGATCTCCTAAAGTGTGGGAGATAGGGTGAAGGACCGAATCGGTCCGAGAATCACGGAGATGGTCTTAGACGGACCGAAGATATTTTTACAATTTTGTGAAGACCGAGAGTGCGGATTTATAAACAATGTGTCGGAGAAGAGAAAACTTTTGAAAGTGTTTTGATTTTACAAAGATGCCTTATAATTAATTATGATTCTAACAAATTCAAAGAGCTCGCCTCGTGCCGAGTTTGACGAGGAGGGATGCCTTTCTGCTAAGTATATCCTTGTTGAAGCTCCGGTATTTTCCGAGAAACCACATAGTCTCTAATTTGGTGAGCGGGTACCCTCCCTCCTTTGAGAAATTCTACGTCAAGCTTGATGATGAGGGATGCCCTTCTTCTAAGTATATCATTGTTGGGATCTCGGTATTCTCTGAGAAAACACATAGTCGACCCATTCTGTTGGGGAAGCCCCAGTTCGATAAGGGCGTAGAGCGGGGTATCCTACCTCCTTTAAGACGCACCCTTTTTTCTTCCTAGACCGCCCTTGCGGGTTTTCAATCTAGCGGGCATCTCTTTTGCGTCATTTTTTTTTTTTTTTTTTGAAATCATTCAGTCGACTCAAAAAAAGGAAAAGAGAATTGTTTGAAAACATGCGGGGGCATTTTGGGGAGAGTAAGAGAGAGAGAGAGATAGTACTCACATTTTGACTTTTTGGGTAACTGAGTGTATATATGTACAAAAGGAAGGAAGCCCCTGCTTTGACAGAAAGTAAGTGTTTAGCTCTTTCCTAGATTGTAGAACGGAAGACTTGTCGAGACATTTGGAAATTGTTTTATTCAAGATTCTCATTTGATTGCTCGAGAATGGACCTCGTTGATTAGTTATGCATCTTATGATTATGTTTTAGACAAGTAGTCTCGAAATAATAAATGTTTTGATCAATTGTGAGTGAAGAGATCAGAAGTAGAAATATATGGGGAAGAGAGAAGAGAAAGGAAATTGGCTCAAGGTGGGTTGTGTATATTTTGGACCGAACCGGGAGGTTGCCTACGTTCTCCTCAAGGTGAGGAGCTCAGGTCCGCGTAGTTCGGGGATGACCCGCTTGACGATGGTGTCGGGTTTCAGTGGGTATGTTCGTGGTAACCTAGGCTTTAGGCTAGAAAGAAAGTTGGCCCAAGGTAGGTTATGTTTGGATTTGAGTGGTTGCCCGGTTGACGATGAAGTTGGGTTTTGAGTTTAGGGGTGTGAGGTTCGTTTGAGGTAAGTTGTTCTTTGTAGCTCATTGCGGTGGATTACTCCTTTGTAGTTGTTGCAGTGGATTGCTCCATCGTAGTTGTCATGGGTTGCTGTCGTTTATCTACTTTGTAAGGAAAGAAAGGAAAATAGAACATTTGAGGTGAAAAGAAAATGAGACTTTTACTTTTCCATGGTGATAGCCCCTTCTATTTTTCTTTTTTTTTTTTTTTTTTTATCTCTTTGTGCACACCATTTTTTTTGCCTAGGCCGCCCTTTCGGGTTTTCAACCTAGCGGGCTTCTTTTTGTGCAATGCTCTAACTTTTGCCTAGGTCGCCCTTTTGGGTTTCAACCTAGCGAGCCATATTTTTTTTTTTAATTTTTTTTTTTATATTTGTAGATGAAACATTGGGCAAGATAAGCCCCTAGTTTGCTTTCGCCTCTCTCGATTGCGAGGTAGCTTCCTTATAGTTTAAGCGGCCTTTTGCTGGCGGCGGGCATCCTAGCCCCTTGATTTTCACCGGTAGAGCTCCATTGGATTATCACGTGAACCAATTAATGGCATGAATGACTTCGTGCACTTGTCTTACATTTGCGATGGAATACGGACAGCCCCAGTGTAACGGCATGTAGTACTCATGAAGGGAACAAACAACCCCTTAAATTGTGGCAGCATGGATGTCTATTTGATGATGAGCAACCGCAGTCCATTTCTTTGTCACGACCTTATAAAAAGGGGTCTAATGGTGGGATGAGAGGCGTATGAGGATAGTGTATGGGAGAAGGTATATATAGAGAGTGTACATGAAGTGTGTACAAGGGGTGAGTGTATAGAGAGAGTGTATGGGGGTAGAATGTAGAGAGAAGAGAAAGTGATTCGTCCATCCCAATTGATCGAAGCATTTGTTATTTTGGGATTAATCGTTTTCTTAGTTATGTGAATGGTTTGTGGGTCCATTTACCTTTTAATGAGTCGTCATTAATGAGTAAGATTAAGATTAATTCATCATATAAAGATATAGCAATCAAGCGAAAATGGTGAATAAGACAATTTTCATGAAATTGATATATGCAAGCTTATGTCTCAAGTCTAGAGAGAAAAGAAAAGAAATAAAGACCCTTTTATTGGAACTAAAAGATTTAAACTGACTAGTCCGGGGTGGACTTTTACTAAAGAAACAAAAATCGTCCAAAGTGGACTTTTGACTAAGGACACTCTGGAACCTACGAAGACTGAATGATCCTTTTTTTTTTTTTTTTTTTTTTAAAGGAGGTAGCCCCAATTTTCTCATTCTGATATCCAAGCACATTCCTTAGGCGCGTGGCGGCATTGGCTTGAGTTGTCAGGACGTGGCCTCTTTGCATTGCTTCCTTTGTTGACACTGTGGGAGTCCTCCTCAATTACGGCTATATCGTCTTTGGTGCGTTGAGGTGATCTAAAGTGAATTGATGAGAGATTTCTGCTAGCATGATCGGGGATCTCTTGTCGTTGATCCCAAATTCCACCTTGGATTATCGTGGCTAGTCCTTTGAGCTTCTCGGAGATGCTTTGTCTCTCCTTTGAATGAAGAGTCTCTTGTTCCTCAAGTGCTTTGGCCAACTCCGTCCTATGGCGCTTCTCTTGGGCTTCTAACGCCAAGTGCAATTCTTTGGCATGACGTCTATTTCTCATGTCAATGATCATCTTCAAATCTTCTATGTGCCTTTTCTCTTGGGCGTTGAGTCGTTCGGCCACGCAGGCGAGGGCCATCTCGAAGTACTTTGACGACATGCAGGCGACCTATGGCAGCGACAATATTGGCACATTAATCATTTTCAATGAGGTTAGGCTCATAATTAATGACAAGGCATCGTTATAAAATCACATTTGGAAAAGAGTCGGTCTCCACATTTTTGAAATGCATTTTGGTAAAAAATTGAAAGTTTGACGGGCCGAAGTTGCCTACGTTCCCCTTATCATGAGGGAGAGGTCCCACACAATAAGAGGCTCAGGTCGCCGTAGTTCGAATCAAGTTAGACTTTTAAAAAGAGGTGAGAGATGACCATAGGGGTCAAAAAGAGGGAGATGACTCGGTCCTTGGTCAAGCATGGGTGAGGAAGACCTATATGAGTTGGTTTTGATTGAGTAGGGTATGGTTTGACCTAAGGTTTGACCGAAATTTGACCTAAGGTTTGACCTAAGGTTTGAGACAAGAAGTGTTTCAAGCTAGGATGCGATGATAATGGTGGGTTGACCTAGATGGGTAAAGGATAGGTCGACCTAAATGAGAAGGGTTGGATTGACCTATATGGTGAATGAATCAAGATAGCGGGTTGTAGCGGTTTGCCTATGGGATGATCTAAGCGGGATGGACATGGTTTGACCTAAGCGGGTCTAAGGTTGACTTATTCGGGTTGGTAGACTAAGGAAGGTTAGAGATTGACCTAGATGGATCCAAGATAGGTAAGTCGACCTAAGCGGGTCACGGGGTGACCTTGACGGGTCAAAGGTGAAGGGGTAGTTTTAACCTAAGACGGACAAGTTGACCTAAATGGGTCAAGGATGGTGTGTGGACCTAAACGGGTTGACCTAGGTTGGTCTGGACGACGGTGGGTCAAATAATGACCTAGGTGGGTCAAGATGACGGTTTGACCTAAGCGGGTTAGGACCAAAGGTAATTGGGTTCACCTATGGAATCAAAGATTGACCTAAGAGGTTGAAAACGGATAAGGTTTACCTAGGAGTCCAAGTTTGACCTAAGAGGTCGAAGGTGATTGGGTTGAACTAGGAGGTCAAAGGTTGACCTAAGAGGTCAACGGGTGATAACGTTGACCGAGGGGGTCAAAAGTTGACCTAAGAGGTCAAAGGTGATAAGGTTGACCTAGGAGGTCAAGGGTTGACCTAAGAGGTCGGAGGCGAATAAAGTTGACCTAAGAGGTCAAAGACGATAAAGTTTACCTAGGGGGTTAAATGTGATAAGGTTGTCCTAGGAGGTCAAGGGTTGACCTAAGAGGTCAGAGGCGGATAAAGTTGACCTAGGCGGTCAAGGGTTGACCTAAGAGGTCGAGGGGTGACCTAAGAGGTCGAGGGTGATAAGGTTGACCTAGGAGGTCAAGGGTAGACCTAAGAGGTCAAAGGCGGATAAAGTTGACCTAGGGGGTCAAAGGTAGACCTAAGAGATCAAAGGTTGGTACGGTTGACCTAGGTGGTCAGAGGTTGACTTAAACGGATAAGATTGACCTAGGGGGTCAAAGGTTGACTTAAACGGATAAGATTGACCTAGGGGGTCAAAGGTTGGCCTAAACGGATAAGATTGACCTAGGGGGTCAAAGGTTGACTTAAACGGATAAGATTGACCTAGGGGGTCAAAGGTTGGCCTAAGAGGTCAAAGGGTGGTAAGGTTGACCTAGGAGGTCAAAGGTTGACCTAGGGGTCAAAGTTTGGCTTAAGAGGTCAAAGGTAGATAAGGTTGACCTTGGAGGTCAAAGGTTGGGAAGGTTGACCTAGGTGGTCAAAGGTTGACCTAGGAGGTCAAAGGTAGGTAAGGTTGACCTAGGGGGTCAAAGGTTGACCTAGGAGGTCAAAGGTAGGTAAGGTTGACCTAGGGGGTCAAAGGTTGACTTAGGAGGTCGAAGGTGATAGGGTTGACCAAGGAGGTCAAAGGTTGACCTAAGAGGTCAAAGGGTGATAATGTTGACTGAGGGGGTCAAAGGTTGACCTAAGAGATCAAAGGTGATAAGGTTGACCTAGGAGGTCAAGGGTTGACCTAGGAGGATGAGGTTGACCTAGGGGGTCAAAGGTTGACCTAAGAGGTCAAAGATGATTAAGTTGACCTAGGGGGTCAAAGGTTGACCTAAGAGGTCGAAGGTTTGACCTAAGAGGTCAAAGGCGGATGAGGTTGACCTATGGGGTCAAAGGTTGAGAAGGTTGACCTAGGCGGTCGAAGGTGAAGGGTAGACCCAAATGGATCGCAATGATGGCCCAACGGATGAGCGATGGACCTTAGAGGTCGCCTAGATGCAATGCACATTTTATTTTGCGAAAATTTTTGTATTTATTTACATCCTAAATGGGTGGTCCGAGGAGTGTTCTAATCTCTATGTGTGGGTTGACACGGGTTAGGTTAAAGGTTCCCACCGCTCGCGGAACGTACACGGTGAGTGGAGTAGACGAGTGACTCGAAAAGAGGGCGGCAGTAGTGCACAAATTCCCGCACATCGAAAACTCCGGGTAGTAGGGACATGTGCAGTGCTGACACGGACTAGTGGTAGTGTGTGGCAAGAAACTAATTCTTTTTAAGGAGAAAAGAGAGAAGTTTTGAATGTTTGAATGATGCTATGCAATGCAATGCAGGAGAAGGAAAATAATGTACAAGGGAGCATAGCAGAGTTTTGTTTGACCCTAATACTAAGACGAAGATAACAAAGGTACATAGTACAAGGTACAAGATACAAGTATTAACATGGAGGAGTGCGCGGGTGCATGTGTAAAGATGGCAAGTGCGTGCATGTGTAAACATGGCAGGTGTGTGCATGTGTAAACATGGCAGGTGTGTGCATGTGTAATCATGGCAGGTGTGTGCATGTGTAAACATGGCAGGTGTGTGCATGTGTAAACATGGCAAGCATCATGATGTGACGAAAGTTATACCCACTAAGTTTGAAAAAGTTTCAAAGCAGTCCCCAGCAGAGTCGCCACTGTGAATACGTGTGTTTGAATTTGGGAATATTCATAGTAACATTAAAATTTAT
Organism: Campanula takesimana; assembly: GCA_026119855.1. Lineage (NCBI taxonomy): Eukaryota > Viridiplantae > Streptophyta > Magnoliopsida > Asterales > Campanulaceae > Campanula > Campanula takesimana. The sequence continues at coordinate 1,024,830 of JAOWBW010000388.1, read as the reverse complement.
GAGAGTCGCCACGCCGTTTTAAGTATAGCCAAAACATTGAAAAAAGCATGTTAATGGGTTCGGGGGTCAAATTACAACAAGAGAAGAATATTGAACGTTATCACTCCTATTGCCCGAATTGATCGGTCTTTCTATCATAATGAATGTGTTAGTAGTGTGTTAGTGTTTGAGACCGGATCCGAAGATTGCCTACGTTCCTCTCAATGTGAGAAGCTCAGGTCAGCGTAGTTCGAGAAGAATTTAGAATAGGCAGAAGAATCGGGATCATGCATAATGAGGGGGGAATTACCTAAAGATTAGGGTTTAGAAGTAGTTCCTAGATCATCCTTGGGTCGATGAACCCTAGATCATCATCGGCTATGAAATAACATGCAAACATGAAGATCGCAACCCTAAATATAGCATAAATAAGGTTTTAATCTATGAACACGATGAACATATGAAGAACATATATGAACATATGAATGAACATGCGAAGCATATGAAGAAACTATGAATAAACATGCAAGAACATGAATATTAAAGATCTACATTAGAAATAATGCAAGAACGTGAAGAAATAAGTTAGAAAACTTACCTATGTTGGCAAGAAATAAACCTTGATCTTCTTGGAGGTTTGAATGCTAATTAGAGAGCAAAATTGTGTTTAAGAACTCTCAAATTCGGATCCCCCCAATTATGAGGCAAGGGAGGTCTTTAAATAGGAAACTGATGGAGAGATCTGACGGTCAGGATCATCCGGAGCGGATGTGGCCGCGTGGCCAAGATGGAGGGCGGCGGCGACGTTGGCCGCGTGGCCAAGGTTGGAGCTTGGACGAATGTGGCCGCGTGGCCATCGTTGCTGGCTGACTTAATTTTCAAGCTAGGGTTTCTGCATGGTTTTAAGGAAACCATTTATTACCTATTTTGATAGATTTTGTCATAAATGAGGTATTTCGGGAATCCGGAACAAGTCTTTGCAAGGTTTCTAATTCCTATAAAGTCCTTGTATTTTTGGGAAAGTCCTAATAAACTCATTTTCAGGTCGGGTACTAACAGGTCCCCCCGGGGTATCTACAGTGGCGACTCCGCTGGGGACTGCTTGAGGGTTAAACTTATGTTTCTGTTCATAATTCACTTTTCTGGGCATTCTGGAAATTGACATGGGAAGCGCGCGCCTCAGACCTTCATGGTCCAAAGCGCGCGCGTCCCGCGTCAAATTCCAGAATCGCCCGCCTTCAATGTGTTCTTCCTATTCCTCCTATTATTTCGTGCTAACAAACATTGCAGGGGTTCCATCACACAATCAGGACCAGGGCAATCCCCTGAGTCCATAAGTTTCTGATAATCTGACAGGTGAGCCCAGAAGCGGGTGCCTCCCAGATACAATGCGCCATGCGCGCGCTTCCCACAACACTAGCCCGAGGCGCGCGCTTCTGGGCCAATTTCCAGGGCAAGAACAGGTTTCAGTGACTGAACAGAACAGTGGGGTGTGGGAACAGTTGCCTGCATCAGAACAGAATTGAACCCTTGGACTGTTTAATTTTATGTTTTATTTACCGGTCACACGGGTGATTCGGGAGTTGTAATTTACGTGCTTATGTGTTTTTATCTTTTCTTTTCAAAAAAAAAAAAAAAAAATTTTGTCACGTGATAGACCTCACACTACATGCACATTACTCCTATAAATTGCTCACTATCGAGTCGCACAAGTCCAACCCCAAACCCGTCGAGGCCCGTCCTAGAAAGTTTCAAGCTCCACTCGACCTTGGCTCTTTTGAAGCGATAAACCTCAGCCCGTGGTGTAGTTCATGACTACATGCCGGGGGTGACCTTTAAGCCTCTCTTTAGCCGAGCACAAACCACACAATTCTAGTTAGGGTCTAACATTCCGTGACCAAGTCGGTTTCCATGTACCGAGATTTCCCTAAACTAATGTTTTCGAATCATACATGCCAACTTGTTGAAACGGACGCAATAAAAATCCGTCCACAAAAGTGGTTACTTTGGACGAAAATAAAAAAAAATCCGTCCCCGCATGTATGCTTTACTACATTAATTTAGTTTAATCCCGACACATGTAGGATTCACAAACACGATGGAATCCGATGAGTATATGGGACCGCGATATGGTCTATATACTAGTGTGACGATTCCATTATCTTCTTAGAAACCCCAAAAGGGACCCATTCTCTCCGACTTATATAAAAAAAAAAAAGTCTTTTTTCTTATGTGGTTCGAGTCGTGTGCCCAACTGTGTGTTCTCAACCTCTTCATGGACCGAAAGTGTGAACCGAGACTGACAAAGGCTACTTCTCCAATTATAGGTCCGATTGGTACTCTCCGCATCTACAGGGATTCATCCAACAGGCTTGTCCGTGAACCGATCACTCCAACAGCTTCTACATCATCAATGGCCGGCGACTCCAGCACCAACAACGCCATGACTCTCGAACAGCTTTCTGCCATGGTTCAAGCACTCCAACAACAAGTCTCTACCCTTAACCAAGAGGCTCAAACCAAAGCAGCCTTGTGTCGCGACCCCGACCCCGCGGGCCCGGAGTACGCGAGCTGGACGTCGACTTAAACAATAAACTCTAAAATAATGAAGATAAAAATTTCCTTTTATACCAAAAGATGATAACACAAAGTTTTGAAATCCAACTTGAACCACAAAATATAAACTGGTGTAAGATCCATAAGCTTGCACCCAAAATAATAAAATATACAAATTCTAATGACGTCAAGTTTGGTACAACTATTCCCAAAAGGTTACACATTTATGCAATGTAAACCCACCAATAACAACTTGCCCCAAAAGCTCAACCCTCGCGACGTTCTGTCTCGTGATCAGTGAGTCTAATCCTTTCCACCTGAGGGGGGGGGGTTAAGGAAAAACAAAGACAAAAGAAAAGGGGGTGAGATAAACCTCAATAAGTTACTAATGCAACTACATGACATGCTATGAGGCAATAAGCAATAAACAATAATAAATATCGCTTAGCACATAGCATTTATCAATTAACAGATAGCAGCGGAAATAAACAAGTAACAAATGATATTAGCCAAGGTTTCCGAACTGATATAACCAAATAAAGGTCGCTGCGCAGCTTCAATAATCAACAAAGGAACTAAATTCAACATTTAAGTACCCCACGATGGTCATTTAAATAAATTAGAGTGACACCCAAGGTCTATACCTAATGTACAACCCAAGCCTAAACCAAACAAAAGGGGATCACCAAGAAACAAGGGCGGGCGGGCGCCTAATCAGGGGCGGGCGGGCGCCTAACCATGGGCGGGCGGGCGCCCAGGAAGGGTCGGGCGGGCGCTCACTTGAAACAGAAGGTTAGTCAAACGAATTGGTCATGTAGGCGGGCGCTTGGGACATCGCGGGCGGTCGCCTGGAACACCACAGGCGGGCGCCCGGGAAGGAAATCTGGGTCGGAGCTGCTGGGTTCAAGAAGAATTCCTTACCCATTTCAAACATTAACAAATTCAACACTTCCAAATGGTGTAGTAATGAACCAAAACGCCATACAAGCTTATAAGGGAACCAAACAACACCATCTATTAACCCCAAACAAGATTTCAATCCCCGCATTCATCACAATCACCATTTTTAACCAAAAGCCAAAATAAATTCCAAATAAATCCCAAACTCAATCAAACATCAAATGTATCAACTAAAGCATTATATAAACATGAAATGAACACTTTAGCATAAAAATGGGGGAAAAGAAACTTACCCGGATTTCTCAAAGTTGACGGAATTCGAATATTCTAAGCTCCCTACGATCCTATCGACGATCCAAGCACATTTCATAAAATGAGTACTAAGAAAAGATGAGAGGAAGGGGATGTAAAATGAAGAGAGAAGGGAGAGAGAATTCTTACCTTTTTCTTTCGAGAGAGAGAGAAATAAACTGGGAATGGAAGTAGGGAGAGGTGAGGGAGAAGAGAGGGAGCAGGAAGATGATTATTTGAATATTTACACTTAGACCCCTCCCCGATTACTACCCTTTTCAAATAAACTCCCCACTAACAATTAAGATTCAACTCTTCTACACTAGCACAAATGGCCCAAATAAAATGCTAGGCATAATTTATTATAACACATAAAATGCACACATAAATTATTAATTAAATAATAATTTAAACAATTAAATAAGAAATAAATAAATAATTAGATATTTATTATTAGGAAATAGAGATGGGTTTTCGGGTCGTGACATTCACTCCCCCATAAAGAAAATTCGACCCGAATTTTAACGAGACTTACCCGAATTAAAAAGCCACGGATATTTCCTCTATATCTCATCACGAAGCTTCCACGTCGATTCCTCAACATTGTGATTCCTCCAAAGAACTCTAACCAACGGAATGCTTTTGTTCCTCAACTCTTGGACTTTGGCATCGAGAATCCGAACCGGTCGTTCCTCGTAGGTCATGTCGGGCTCTATATCCTCCGGTACCCTCGGTAAAACGTGAGATGGATCATGAACATACTTCCGAAGCATAGAAACGTGAAAAACATTATGTAACCGGTCCAAAGAAGATGGTAACGCAATCCGATATGCTAGAAGTCCCACTTTCCCCAAAATCTCAAACGGTCCAACAAACCTCGGAGCCAATTTACCCTTCTTCCCGAACCTTCGGATACCAACCTTCGGAGACACCTTCAAGAACACAAAATCTCCGGTCTGAAAATTAAGATCACGTCTTCGGTGGTCGGCATAGCTCTTCTGTCGACTCTGGGCCGTTTTCAATCGATCCCAAATAATTTTAACCTTTTCCGCCGAGTCCTGAACCATGTCAACACCCCAAAGTTTTGCTTCCCCAACTTCGTCCCAACAAATAGGCGACTGACATTTCCTCCCATACAAAGCCTCATACGGTGCCATCTGAACACTCGACTGATAACTATTATTGTAGGCGAACTCTGCAAGCGGTAGATGTGTATCTCACGAATCTGGAAAGTCAACTGTGCAAGCCCGTAACATATCCTCGAGAATTTGAATGATTCTTTTAGACTGACCGTCAGTCTGAGGATGAAACGCGGTGCTAAACCTCAAATCGGTACCCAAAGCCTTCTGTAACGCTTGCCAAAATCGGGATGTAAACCTGGGATCTCTGTCTGACACAATACTAACTGGAACACCATGTAATCTGACAATCTCATGAATATACAAATTCGCAAGTTTCTCCATCGAATAGGAAATGTCAATGGGTAAGAAATGAGAAGATTTAGTCAACCTGTCCACAATCACCCAAACTGCATTGAACCTCCTTCGAGTCCTTGGTAGGCCGGTTACAAAATCCATCGTAATGTGTTCCCACTTCCACTCGGGTATCTCAAGAGGCTGAAGTAGACCTGCGGGCCTCTGATGCTCTGCTTTAACTTGTTGACAGGTCAAACACTTCGATACATAATCTGCAATCTCCCTCTTCATGTTAATCCACCAAAATTGCTGTTTTAAATCTTGATACATCTTCGTACTCCCGGGATGAATGGTATACCGGGATTTGTGACCCTCATCAAGAACTCGCTGTTTAATCCCACCAATATCCGGCAAGCACAATCTGCTACGGTAAGTCAACACTCCCTCGGAGCCAAGCTGGAAGTCCACATACTGTCTATCCCGAGCATTATCCATAATCTTCTTCAACTCTGGGTCATCCTTCTGAGTATCCTTTATTTGTTGAATTAGGGTCGGAGATACCCTAATATTCGCAAAAATCTTCCCACGTCTCGATTCGCGAGGACACCAATCCCGAACATTCTCAAGCATTTTCGATTCACGAATCATCATTGATGCCACATAAGACTTCCGACTAATCGCATCAGCTACCACATTTGCTTTGCCCGGATGGTACGAAATAGTGCAATCATAATCTTTTAAAAGCTCCATCCACCTACGCTGACGGTTATTCAATTCCTTTTGAGAGAAGAGGTACTTCAAACTCTCGTGATCGGTAAAAATCTCAAACTTCGCTCCATATAGGTAATGCTTCCACTTATGCAACGCAAAGACTATCGCAGCCAACTCCATATCATGAGTAGGGTAATTCTGTTCACTCGGGCTCAACTTCCTCGAAGCATACGCAATCACTTTCCCATTCTGCATCAAAACACAACCCAAACCCTATTTCGAAGCATCACTGTAAATCACTAAGTCATCATTTCCATTTGGTAACGCAAGAATAGGAGCCGTAGTTAATCTCTTCTTTAATTCATCAAAGCTATTTTGACATTTTTCACTCCACACAAACGGTACATCCTTCCGGGTCAACTGAGTCATCGGAGTAGAAATCCTCGAAAACCCTTCTATAAACCTTCTGTAATACCCGGCTAAACCCAGAAAACTTCTGATCTCGGTCACTGACTCAGGTCTCTTCCAATCCACTATGGCTTCTATCTTTGAAGGATCCACATAAATCCCATCTTTAGAAATCACATGACCCAGAAATGAAACCTTCTCGAGCCAAAATTCGCATTTACTAAACTTCACAAACAACTACTCCCTCGCAAGAATGGATAAAACTGTCCTCAAGTGTTGCTCGTGCTCCTCTCGAGATTTAGAGTAGACAAGAATGTCGTCGATGAAGACCACCACAAACGAATCAAGATAAGGATGGAAAACCCGGTTCATCAAATCCATAAATACGGTAGGCGCGTTAGTCAACCCAAACGGCATAACCAAGAACTCGTAATGACCATAGCGAGTGCGAAAGGCAGTCTTCGGAATATCCTCCGTTCGAATCTTCAACTGATGGTACCCACTCCTCAGATCAAGTTTAGAAAACACCACGGACCCTTGAAGCTGATCAAATAAATCATCAATGTGACGTAGAGGATACTTGTTCTTCACTGTAACCTGATTCAACTTTCGGTAATCGATACACAATCTCAAAGAACCGTCTTTCTTCCGCACAAACAAAACCGGTGCTCCCCACGGGGAAACACTAGGGCGGATAAACCCTCGATCAAGCAACTCTTGCAACTGAACCTTTAATTCCTTCAACTCTGCGGGAGCCAACCTATACGGTGCCTTTGAAATCGGAGCTGTACCCGGCAAAAGATCTATACAAAATTCTATCTCACGATCGGGAGGCATATTATATTCGGAAGAGAAAACATCGGGAAATTCTCTAACTACCCGAACACTCTCCAAACTAGGGGATTCTTTCCTAGTATCAAGCACACTAGCCAAGTACCCCTCACAACCACGATGCAAATATCTCCTAGCTTTCACATAAGAAATGATATGAATATTTCTACCCAAAGGCATAGCCTCAAAAACAAATTTAGGCACATCAGGGATAGAGAAATTAACAACCTTCCTACGACAATCGACTGAAGCATGATATTTGCTCAGCCAATCCATACCCAAAATAACATTAAAGTCTTGAATCAGAAGGACTACCAAGTCCGCACACAAGACACGACCACATATAAGCACGTCACAATCACGAAATACTCTATCAGTCACCAAACATTCTCCTATAGGGGTCGACACCTCTAGCACATAAGGTAAAGACTCAAATGCAGCATTTAGCAAGGAAGCAAATTGCACAGATATGTAAGAATGAGATGATCCTGGATCTACTAACGCACGGGCGCTCACATTAAACACAGAAACAATACCTCCAATAACAGAAGGATCATCGGTAGCTTGTTGTTGATTCATGGCAAATACTTTTCCTTGGACCTTGGCCTTTCCCGTGGCATCCCTTTTCTGACCCTGTGGAGCCCCAGCTCCTACCCCAGTCGGTTGACCTCTGAATCTCGGGCAATCCTTCGCAAAATGACCCAACTGCCCACAGTTAATACATTTCCCCTGTTTCTTCCAACACTGGTCCTCTGAGTGTCCTCCCCTTTGGCAATAGGAACAAGGTCTCCTATTTTGGTCCCCTTGGTTCCCGGAAGTAGTGCCCGGGTTCCTTGGGATTGGTTGCCCTCGGGACTGAGATTGTCCCCCAAAATTACCTCGGTTATCTGAATGGGATTGTGGCTTGCTCTGCCCTCCTTGCTTGCTAGTGTTAGTTATCTCGACCTTCTTCTTATGCTCCCCTATATCTTGCTCAATCAAATAGGCTCGGTCCACCGCATCCTGATAAGTTTGAATCCTCTGTGCTATAAGCTGAGTCCGAATAGAAGTCTTCAAACCCCGGATGAATCTCATAGCTTTCTGCTCTTCGGTCCTCACAAGATAGTCACAATACCGGGCTAATTCTGTGAACTTAGCCGAGTACTGAGCTATAGACAACAAACCTTGCTCCAAGTTGAGAAGCTCGATCTCCTTTCGGTTTTGATCTACTACCGGAATGAAATGCTCTTTGAACTTCCGCACAAACAATTCCCATGCATACACTGTATGGGTATCATCCCAACTCGCTTTAACCCCTTTCCACCAATGCTCGGCGGCCCCAACCAATTTATAAGCCTCAAACCGGACCTTATCCTCGTCCGTGCACCCAAACACATCATAAATTTTCTCCATAGACTCGACCCATAGTTCGGCCTTCTTCACATCGGGCTCACCATCGAACTCCTTTGGTTTTAATTTCAGAAATTGTTCCAACCCTTATCGCGGAGGTGGCACATGCTCCTCTCTTGGCCCTTGGTCATGGATTGCCTTCATGGCCGCCTCAAACATGCCTTGGAACATAGCACGGTTCTCTTCCCGAAGATCATTCTGATTCTGATCCCCACTAGAACCTTCACCCGTTCTTCTTCTAGCCATTGTGAACACTTACCTGCATAAAACATCAACTGTTACTCACTCCGAACACAACTACCCTCCTAGGTCAAACTAGTCCACCTAGACTTATACTTAGAGCTAAACCAAAGCTCTGATACCAACTGTCGCGACCCCGACCCCGCCGGCCCGGAGTACGCGAGCTGGACGTCGACTTAAACAATAAATTCTAAAATAATGAAGATAAAAATTTCCTTTTATACCAAAAGATGATAACACAAAGTTTTGAAATCCAACTTGAACCACAAAATATAAACTGGTGTAAGCTCCATAAGCTTGCACCCAAAATAATAAAATATACAAATTCTAATGACGTCAAGTTTGGTACAACTATTCCCAAAAGGTTATACATTTATGTAATGTAAACCCACTAATAACAACTTGCCCCAAAAGCTCAACCCTCGCGACGTCCTGTCTCGTGATCAGCGAGTCTAATCCTTTCCACCTGGAGGGGGGGGGGGTTAAGGAAAAACAAAGACAAAAGAAAAGGGGGTGAGATAAATCTCAATAAGTTACTAATGCAACTACATGACATGCTATGAGGCAATAAGCAATAAACAATAATAAATATCGCTTAGCACATAGCATTTATCAATTAACAGATAGCAGCGGAAATAAACAAGTAACAAAGGATATTAGCCAAGGTTTCCCAACTGATATAACCAAATAAAGGTCGCTGCGCAGCTTCAATAATCAACAATCAACATCTTCATAGTAGCATGAAAGCTTGAAGAGAAAACCCCCGGTACCGGAACCAATAACAAAGTAACGTGCCACAAAGGGCGGGAGCCATGCCACAAAGTCATGCTCCAAAACGTGTAGCTAGAATACTCACAAAAGGAGCTAGCTCATCCCATCCAAGGCCAATCTGGATGAGGAAGACCAATGGGCGATGCTATACTGGACTTGGCTTGTGCCATTATAGCATTATCCATTGCCTGACTCGATACACAAATAACCAGCTGGACATTCAAGTAAAGGCATAGTAATAAAATACTAGCACGATAAACAACCATTGATTCCAAAGTAGGGAATCATTCCACGCAATCACCAAAAAGGTACAACAACCAACAATCCATCAAAAGGATGTCCAAACGTTCCTAAATAAAGGTCAAGTAAGTCTCACAATTAAATTGCTCACAAAGGAACTAAATTCAACATTTAAGTACCCCACGATGGTCATTTAAATAAATTAGAGTGACACCCAAGGTCTATACCTAATGTACAACCCAAGCTTAAACCAAACAAAAGGGGATCACCAAGAAACAAGGGCGGGCGGGCGCCTAATCAGGGGCGGGCGGACGCCTAACCAAGGGCGGGCGGGCGCCCAGGAAGGGTTGGGCGGGCGCTCACTTAACAGAAGGTTAGTCAAACGAATTGGTCATGTAGGCAGGCGCTTGGGACATCGCGGACGGTCGCCCGGAACACCACAGGCGGGAGCCCGGGAAGGAAATCTAGGTCGGAGCTGCTGGGTTCAAGAAGAATTCCTTACCCATTTCAAACATCAACAAATTCAACACTTCCAAAGGGTGTAGTAATGAACCAAAACCCCATACAAGATTATAAGGGAACTAAACAACACCATCTATTAACCCCAAACAAGATTTCAATCCCCGCATTCATCACAATCACCATTTTTAACCAAAAACCAAAATAAATTCCAAATAAATCCCAAACTCAATCAAACATCAAATGTATCAACTAAAGCATTATATAAACATGAAATGAACACTTTAGCATAAAAATGGGGGAAAAGCAACTTACCTAGATTACTCAAAGTTGACGGAATTTGAATATTCTAAGCTCCATGCGATCCTATCGACGATCCAAGCACATTTCATAAAATGAGTACTAAGAAAAGATGAGAGGAAGGGGATGAAAATGAAGAGATAAGGGAGAGAGAATTCTTACCTTTTTCTTTGGAGAGAGAGAGAGAAATAAACTGGGAATGGAAGTAGGGAGAGGTGAGGGAGAAGAGAAGGAGTAGGAAGATGATTATTTGAACATTTACACTTAGACCCCTCCCCGATTACTACCCTTTTCAAATAAACTCCCCACTAACAATTAAGATTCAACTCTTCTACACTAGCACAAATGGCCCAAATAAAATGCTAGGCATAATTTATTATAACACATAAAATGCACACATAAATTATTAATTAAATAATAATTTAAACAATTAAATAAGAAATAAATAAATAATTGGATATTTATTATTAGGAAATAGAGACGGGTTTTCGGGTCGTGACACCTTGTGGCAAACTCATGTCGACAGTCAAAGGGAGGCCCACGAGGCCGAGGTTGACCAACTGAAAGCCAAGCTCCTCACGCTCTCCAAGAACAAGGGGGTTAATGACAATGAGGAATCCGAGTGGACCGAGGGTTTGTTTGAAAGACCATATGTCAGTACCCGCACCAAAAAAGTGGGGGGACCAAGTACCGACAACAACGACCCCAAAATGGTCGATTCCATCATGGCCTACATTGATCAGAAATTCGACGGCCTCAACATGGGAAAAGGCTCCAACACAAGCCTTTATCAGTCATCCATCCTCATGAGCACGATGGCCACTCTCCCCGACAAATTCAAGATGCCCGACATTAGCAAGTTTAAGGGCAACTCATGCCCGATGGCACACATCGAGACTTACATTTGGGCTATGGTTCCGAAGAAGGTCTCCACAAAAGTTATGGCTCAATGCTTTCCTCTCACCCTCGAGGGGGCGGCAAAGGATTGGTATGCAACTCTCCCGCTCACTGTCCGTCTTGATTGGGATGCCGCTATGCTTGCCTTCAAAAATCAATATCAAGGCAACACCACTCACCGGCCCACAAGGAAAGAGCTCGAGAACACCACTCAAAGAGACAACGAGTCCTTCATTGACTTCACAAGGAGATGGAATGACATGCTCTCTGAAATTGTTGAGAGGCCAAACACAAAAGAGCAAATGGACATCTTTCTCAAGTGTCTCAAGATTGATCTCCGCACCCACCTAAGTGGGGCTTGCTACTCCGACTTCTCCCAAATGTATGAGGCGGGGGTACGCATGGATGACTTGCTCAAGGAGATTAAAAAGGCCACTCCTACTTACCGATACAAGGCCGCCTCTAGTTCAAACAAAGAGGCTTCTGTTAATGCCGTTACTACTGACAAGGGGAATTACAAGAAGGTCCCTCCACCACAAGGCAAGCGGTTCCAAAACGACCGCGTCTACACCCCTCTCAATGGCATGACCATCACCGAGGCCTATGAAGATCTAAAGGCCAAGGGGCAAATCACTCCTCTTCAAGGGTACAAGCAACCACAACCGCTCCGTCCCAATCACGCCCACCACAAATGGTGTGACTACCATCAATGCACCGGCCACCTCACCGAGGATTGCTTCTCCATCCGCAACACCATCCAAGACCTCATAGACAAGAAGGAATTCATAATCCCTAATGAGGGTGGTGTCAATGTAATAGAGGTAGGAGAGTTTGAAGGAACCACTCATTCGATCCCAATTATGAATGAGGGCTCCGATGATATGAATAAACTTGATAATTCTTGTTATGTTGTGACGTATGATGAGATTATGAGGGAAGTCTTAGAGAATAGGAAGAAGAAGCTACATGGGACCGTGAACGTGCTCACTCGCAGTGGCCGGGTAACAACCACAATCCCTCCCAATACCGCAGCAACCAACACCTCTTCTCAAAGATCGCAAGCACGCGACGTACCTGAAGATCCTTTGTTAACACAACTCAAGAAGACGCAAGCTAACATATCCATCTGGGACCTTATTGCATCATCAAAGAAACACCGAAACCTCGTCATCAAGAACTTGGATGACACATCAGTCTCTCCCGACACGACTCCTGAGGACCTCACAGCAATGATAGGTCACATTCACTTCGGCAATGTCATCACTTTTGCCGACATGGACCTCCCGCCATTTGGGTCTGAACACAATAAAGCCATCTACCTCAAAGTAAGGGCAAGGGGGAGACCCATTTCAAGAGTCCTTGTAGACGGTGGTTCTGCACTCAACATAATGCTTAGCCGAGTCATGGGCATACTGGGGCTCAAAAGCTCCAATTTACAACCCTCCGCACAAGTCATTAGAGGGTACGACAGCACTGCCCGTACAGTCATGGGAATGTTAGAAGTTGATATCGAATTTGGAAGCATGATCATGTCCGTCCCATTCCAAGTACTTGATGTCCCTGTGTCATTCAACTTACTTTTGGGCCGACCTTGGATCCACAGTTCCAATGCGGTACCTTCCACTCTCCATCAGTGTGTCAAGATCAGAAATAGGGACGAGATAGTCACCATCATGGCCGAGAATATCACCATCCACAGAAATGGGGGACAACCCGTTCACCAAGTCCAACACGGGATAGAAGATGCCACTCTCTCCGGCGTCAACACCATCGACAAAGAAGGGGGAAACAGACAATGGACCCTCGGCAATCCTAAAATCCTCCGCATGATGAGGAACATGAATCACTTTCCCGGTCTAGGCCTAAGGAAACATCAACAAGGGATATTGCACCCCATAGAAGTTCCTTTTGTCAAGAACAAGTTTGGTTTGGGGTACGAGCCTACCGAAGATGACTTAAGAAAACCATCAGTGAGATCCCGCCAAGCTCCGAGCCAATCAACAACTGGTATTCAACGAAGGGGCCCATAGTATCCGAGGATTTCTTGATCCGAGAAATGGGTTGTATACCCCGTACAGTAACAAAGGAAGAACGGTTCACACTTACTTTCAAGTCTGAGAGTGTTTCTAATACCCTCACCCAAGAGGATATGGAGGCAATAGCCGATCGTGTGTTTCCTTTCTTTGCTAATGAAAAATTTGATATTTTTGAGTACTCCGAGATTGCAAACATCATTAATGATGAATTAACTAATAACGAACTTAATGAACAAGTTAATAACGATTCAAATTATGATGAAATAGACCACGAAAACATAACATACCTAAATGAACTAGCTTAACAGGTTCGTTGTCGTGGTGAAAATGGTCCAGGGGCTAATGAGGAATTGCATGTTGTTAATCTGGGTACCGACGACGAGCCGAAAGAAACGAAGATTGGCAGCTTCTTCAAGGGGGAAGACAAAGACAGATTGACTGCACTGCTCAAAGAGTTTGTGGATGTATTCGCATGGTCGTACAAAGACATGCCGGGTTTGGACAGAAAGGTCGCGGAGCACAGAATTCCGATCAGAGAGGACGCCAAGCCAGTAAAGCAGAAGCTCCGAAAGATCAAGCCAGAATGGTCTCTACAAGTCAAAGAAGAGATTAAAAAGCTCCTTAGTGTGGGTTTCATCAAAGTCATTGAGTATCCGACTTGGCTAGCCAACATCGTGACAGTCAGAAAGGCAAACGGTAAGGTTCGAGTTTGTGTGGACTTCCGGGATTTGAACAAAGCTTCCCTGAAAGATGATTTTCCACTACCAAACATCGACATGCTCGTCGATTCAACTGCCAACTATGAAGTCCGCTCATTTGTGGACGGTTTTGCCGGTTACAATCAGATGCTCATGTCCGAAGAGGATCAACACAAGACAGCTTTCACAACTCCGTGGGGGACCTTCTGCTACACAGTCATGCCGTTCGGACTAAAGAACGCTGGGGATACTTACCAGAGGGCTGTTACGGATCTATTCCATGACATGATTCATAAAGAGATCGAGGTCTATGTAGACGACATGATCATCCATTCGAAGGGAACCGATGGTCAACATTTGATCGATCTTCGCAAGTTCTTTGAAAGGCTTCGACAACACAACATGAGACTCAATCCCGCAAAGTGCACTTTTGGGGTCATCAGAGGAAAGGTTCTAGGTTACATGGTCACTGAAAGAGGAATTGAAGCCGATCCCTCCAAGATCAAGGCAATCATTGACATGCCTCCTCCAAAGACACAGAAAGAAATCAAAGGTTTCATGGGCAGACTTCCATACATCAGTCGGTTTGTGCACCAACTCACTTTCATGTGTGAGCCAATCTTCAAGCTACTCAAGAAGAATGTGGCTCTAGAATGGACTGATGCTTGCCAAGAAGCCTTCGACCAAGTGAAGCATTACTTGACATGCCCTCCAGTTTTGGTTCCGCAGCACAAAGAGAAGCCTCTCTTTCTCTATCTCACTATCAATGATGAAGCCCTAGGGGCTATGTTAGCACAAGAACAGCGAGACACCACAAAAGATAATGCTATCTACTTTGTCAGCCACCGATTTCAAGGAGCTGAAAAGAACTACTCTGTCTTAGAGAAGTCTTGTGCTGCCTTAGTTTGGGTTACTCAAAAGCTCAAGCATTATATGGAGGCCTTCCCAATCAAGTTGGTAGCAAAAGTGGACCCGCTCCGTTACATCTTCGAGAAGCCTTTCATGTCAACAAGAATAGCCAAATGGTATTTCATGCTCGCCGGCTACGATATCACTTACGTCACACTCAAATCCATCAGGGGGAAAGTGTTCAGTGATCAGCTTGCTGAATTTCCATGTGACGAAGTGAAGGGGGAAGATGTACAGTTCCCCGACGAGCATTTAATTTGTGCTACAACAGAGGAAAATAAGTGGCAACTTTTTTTCGATGGCGCAGCCAATAAGCATGGATATGGCACAGGGATGTTACTTGTTGATCCAAAGGACATGTATACTCCAATCTCTATCCGCCTCGAATTTGAAGCCACCAACAACACCGCTGAGTACGAAGCATGCATAGCGGGGCTCGAAGCAGCCCTCGAGAGAAATGTCACAAGTTTAGAAGTATTCAGTGATTCCTTGCTCATCATCAATCAGACATCTGGAAAATGGAAGATTTAAGACTCGACTCTGCAACGGTATGGTCAACATCTCGAGGAGTTGGTTGAACAGTTTCAAGAAATCACCTTCAACTACCTGCCAAGGGACAAGAACCGTTTTGCTGATGCACTAGCCACCATCGCTTCACTGGTCGAAATACCTGAGGGTAAAATGGTGAAGCCCTTCAAAATTTCCCGAAGGAACAGTCCGGCATACTGCATGAGTGTCGAGATGAACGAGGTCCAAGCAAACTCCCCGTGGTATGCGGATATCATGAATTTCCTCAAGGATGGTGCTTATCCCGAGAATAGCAATAAGAAGTCTCAAATGGCATTGCAAAGACTAGCCTCCCGATATGTACTGATTGGGGACCGAGTCTACAAAAGGCACTACGAAGGGATCAATCTCCTATGCGCAAATGAGACCGAAGCTCAAGAAATCATGCATGAGATCCACGAAGGTGAATGTGGGCCCTACATGAACGGGTTTATGTTGACCAAGAAGATACTCCGCATGGGTTATTATTGGAGTACCATGGAAAGGGACTGCATCGAGAAAGTTAAGAGGTGCGCCAAATGCCAGCTACATGCCAATCTACAGCACGCTCCAGCCTCACAGCTTTACAATATGACCACGCCTTGGCCTTTCTCTTGTTGGGGCATAGACATCATCGGCAAAGTTCACCCTACTGGCAGCAACGGACAATCTTTCGTCCTAGTAGCCGTGGATTATTTTACAAAATGGGTCGAAGCACAGGCTTACCGAGTTCTCAACGCCAAGAAAGTGGCCGAATTCGTGAAAACCCACATCATGTGCCGATACGGCGTTCCTCATGAGATCATCTCAGATAACGGTTCTCACTTTGAGAAAGAGATGGACGCGCTCCTGGTAGAATACAAGATTACTAAGCACAAGTCATCTCCATACCGCCCTCAAGCAAACGGCGCGGTCGAGGCAGCTAATAAGACAATCGAGACCATTGTGAAGAAAATGACCTCCACTGGAAGGAATTGGCCCGAAAAGCTACCTCTAGCATTATGGGGCTACCGCACGTCAATACGGACAGCGACTGGAGAAACTCCTTATGCACTGGTATATGGTTCCGAAGCTGTACTACCAATAGAGCTCGAAGTTCCATCCCTACGGGTCCTCCTCGAGAACCAAGTCAATGAAGTCGATTGGATGCAAAGTCGATATGAACAGCTAGCCCTACTCGACGAGAAAAGGCTAAGGGAAATCGAACGTACGAGGGCCTATCAACAAAGAATGGCTAGGGCTTTCAACAAAAAGGTGAAGCCCCGAAACATCAGTGTGGGAGATTTGGTCCTAAGACAACACCCTCCTAATGACATGAACCCCCTTGGAAAATGGGGACCCCGATGGATCGGTCCGTACGTAGTCAAGAAGATACTAAGCGGCGGTGCAGTCCGACTCGTGGATTTAGACGGAGATCAGCTGCCAAAGGAAGTCAACCTCGACAAGTTAAAGAGATTTTACGTCTAATAAACGAAGACCATAAAAAAAAAAAAAAAAAAAAGCTCGCTAGGTTGAAAACCCGCAAGGGCGGCCTAGGCGGAAATTAGAGCACGTGCAAAAAAGAAGCCAGCTAGATTGAAAACCCGAAAGGGCGGTCTAGGCAAAAAACAGGGTGCACACAAAAAAAAACAAAAAATGGTCTTCGTTTGTTTGAACTACGGAGACCTGAGCCTCTACACTGGAGGAACGTAGGCAACCTTCAGGTGCGGTCTAAAACATAAACAAATACCCAAATCATTTCAAAATTAACGAGATGCAATTTTTATTCATTTCTTGAATTATTTTTATCATTACAATGGAAATATTGAGCTATTAAAAGACATTAAATCCTAAACAAGTGGTCTATTTTAATTGCAATCTCTTGGGGGTACTAGGAAAAATATAATTTTCTCTTGGCCTTTGAAGGACCACCCGAACGACCATCAGTCCTACTCTTCTTGGGAGGCCTAGGGACACTGATGCGGACCGATATCTTCTGCGCAACAGAGCGCCTCCGAGCATAAAAGTCATCCAAAGGGGTACCGAAAGGGTCGGTCAGAATGTTGTTCACATCAGCCGCAGCCTCCTTGTACCTCAAAGCACTGCTGGGCTCAAAGTCCTTTCCTAGCAACTCAGCCCGAAGAGCATCTACCCAAGTAATGCCGCGGTAGACAGTACCAAGCAAATGATCCAAGTAACTCTCGGGAAGAAAAATACTACCCCGGTGCAATGGAGCGGAAGCCCAACGGTTACGATCATCTCCCCAAGCCGTCTGAAGCTCATTCGAGAAGTCCGGACCCATATAAGAAACTGGACGAAGCCTCCCGACGGCCAAATTGCCTCAGAACCCGTTCTGGTTGGTAAAACGAAGAATCTCTCAACCCGGGTAAAACCACGTACTGAAAACCGGACGTCCACTCCACAAAAGGGTGAAGACCCCAAGGACACCACTCAACGTCAGCTGTAAGACGAGAAGCAAAAAATGTCCTCCAACCCTCTTCGGTCAAATCTCTAATCAGCAACCGTCGCCTATGAACAGCAAAAGGAGAAAGGTCGCCATCTGACACATAAAGCCTGAAATGCTCCCGAAGCCATATGATCAAAAGCAAGGGGCTTCCTCGTCGCATCTCGCCCGTACGGTTCAATTCGTCCAAACCATGCAAGGTCTCTCCTACAATGAGCGGAATTATGCTAAATCGATGTCCTTTTGCCTGCAACACGATTTCAGCCAACTGAGCATCCGAAGTACCCAGAGGAGTGACAAACAAAACCTCGCTGAAAAGACAGACAGCCATGGCATTTCTCTTAAAGGACTGAACCGCGACATCTTTCGAATGCAAACTGAAAAACATCGGAAGCTCAGTTATGTCAACAACGGTCCCGTGCATCATCTTCTTCACCTCTCCAATAAGGAGATTCAGAAGGTCAACCCAAGAATCAACAACACCGCGGTGATGCTTAGGGACGGTAATCCGACCGGCCAAAGACATGCCCAAAATGACCCAAAAATCATCGACAATCGGAACCATTATATTAGCCGAAAAGTTGAAAGCATGGCTATCACAATCCCAGAAGGCTGCAGCAGCCTTCAACAAGTCCCAATCCGGCTTCAATGTTCGCAAAGTAAAAAGAATTCGAAATCCGAAATCTTTGATGAAAGCATTTTTGGGATGGGTCTTGAAAGAATAAACGAATGTCGACAAATCCTTCTCGTAACTCTTGACGACCTCGGCACCAAGACTAAAAAGGTTGGAGGCCATCGGAAAGAAGGTTATAAGCAAAATTGGGCAATAAAATGGTGTTCAAAAATGGCAGAAAAAGGCTGTTGGAATCGAATTATCGACCAGAAGCTGATATTATAGCTGTTGGGGGATCTTTTGGTTAGCAAATATCAGGCCCTGAATTTCGCCTCCCAGAGGCACGCGCCTCCCGACACCGGTTTACAAGGCGCGCGCGTCCCGTCTTTAAGAGAGGAAGCGCCCGCGTCCCAGGTAGAAGAAGGCTCCAGAAATAGCCTTTGTCAGTTCAGAACAGCACCCGGGCGTTCCAACGCCTTCAACCTGCAGAAAAGATCAATCCCAGCAACAAGAGAAGCTCAAACGACGACAGCAAACACTCGGCTGGGCACACATTAATTTGGTCCGCCCTTAAGGCATGTCCAAAAAACTGAAATAAGATAGAAACTCCCACTCAAAGTAGGGTGTCTTTTATTTTCTCAAAAATCAGTTTTTACAATTCATCCCCAGCACAAAGCACTCCGCAGTCAACTGTGCTCGCACCCCATCAAAGGTCAAAGTCAAACAGTCAACATCAAAGTACGACTCACGACAACAATTTGGTCCGGGGTGAGCCACAGAATCACCGTTTCCTCATCAAGCAAGATCTACATCCATTCAAAGCAAACCCCGCACTTCAGCAAACGGTCCTCCGGGTCCCGCACTTCAGCAAACAGTCCTCCGGGCCCCGCTTCCAGCAAACGGATCTCGCTATCAGCAAACAGGTCCCGCCTCCAGCAAACGGATCTCGCTATCAGGAAACAGGTCCCGCCTCCAGCAAACGGATCTCGCTATCAGCAAACAGATCCCGCTTCCAGCAAACGGATCTCGTTATCAACAAACAGGTCCCGCCTCCAGCAAACGGATCTCGCTATCAGCAAACAGGTCCCGCTTCCAGCAAACGGATCTCGCTATCAGCAAACAGATCTCGCTTCCAACAAATAGATCCTGCTATCAGCAAACGGATCCCGCTATTGGCAAAGCTGCTCACACAGAGAGCGCACCCTTATCTCTCAAAGCCGCTCACACAGGGAGCGCACCCTTATCTCTCAAAGACGCTCACACAGGGAGCGCACCTCTATCCCCCGCAATTTCAAATTCCTGCTTTTATCGAGTCTTTTCCTTTTCTTGGTGATGTCCTAGGCGGATGTCTGTCTTTCGTCGGCGCGTTTGCTTCGCAATCCACACCGCTGAGGGGCTCTATAGACACCCCGCCTTGGACCGCTCACCCCGATTGCAAACTTGATTTTTGTGTTTCTCCCTCTTTTAAGTGTTCTCTATAAGTTTCTGTTACTTTGGTTAAGTTCCAGACGGACTCCGTTAAGTCCCAGGACTAAACTGAATAACAGTTCTAACTTTCTAGTCCATTCTGTCAAAAATTGCTTCTCAGAGTCGCGCGCCTCCTCCCCTTAAGTCCAGACGCGCGCGCCTTCCGCCGCCTAGGTGGGATGCACGCGCTTCTGGGGCGTGTCAGTTACAGATTCTTCCCAAGAATCTCTCCCTTGCTCATTATACATGATTTTGCCCGGAAAAGATTTCTTGGAGACTCCGTTTGGCTCCAAAAACAGTCCTCTTTCAACTATAAAAACCCCTCCAATCCATCATTGGAGGGGACCTTGGACATCATTACTTTTAGACCTTTTACTCACTTCTTTCCTAGACTTTTTCTTGGGATTCCTTCAACTAAGTATTCAACCTCTTCTTCAAGGCTTTTCAAGAGGTTCCATTTGAAGGATACTATATGTAAATGTCCTAAGCATTTCTTCTTCTTCTTCTTCTTCTTCTTCTTCTTCTTCTTCTTCTTCAATCAAATGTGCAATCACCCAAAACCATTTGGGACATGACACCGACGGTCCTTTCATTACATTGAATTGGCCTAGGAGTCATCTCCATACATTTCAAACTTTAAAACCTCTTTTTCATCATCATTTTAATAGGAAGAACACATTTATCTTTAAAAGTGAATTATGAACAAACAAGACCGACTTTGCTCGGGCGAAATGGGTGTTTAAGTACTTCCCATTTCGTAACATAACCCTCGAACCCCTCATCCCAAAGAATCTCTGTTTTCGTAAATCAAACTTAGGCTCATAAACATTAGGTTTTCTTACGTTCCTCAAAAGCGTGGGTGTCGACTCTAAAACACGATTAGACATCATAGGGTAATTCACGCGCTCTAGCCAAGCCGTGGTCCCCCCGGGGTATCTACACATATGGAAATTAGTAATTTAGACAAAACATTTATTGTACTTTCTTAAACCAAGAGCTTTTGTATAGTTGCCAAAATAATTGGGACGGAGGGAGTAAAGAAATACTAAAAACTAACCTTTTGAGAAAAACATGAAATTGAATAAAATTTAGGGGTTAAAATGCATTTCTGTAAACTTGTTTTTGACGACTAATTGAAAGCAGGTTTAAATTGCAACATAAATCTACAGAAGGTTTTTATGCAATTTAATTATGTTGAAGATTTAAATTGCAATAGAAAAACTTGTACAAGGTTTTTCTTGCCTTTTTTCTTAACTTATATTTTTTTTGAATATCAGGTTTCTTTCTTAAGCACAATCACAGGAAATATTGTAAATTATAGTACTAAAATAATGATTAAAACATCAATCCTCCAATAATTATATTTACAACGCATAATCGTATATTTATTTTGAGAGAGATATATTTTTATTCTATTTTGATATGAGTTTTAATTTGGAAAAAAAGACAAAAAAAATTGAACAAACAATTATATTTAAACTCAGATTAAATTTTAACATACGTCCATAATTCCAACTAATAACGGATAATCATATAATTTTTGGTGAAAATCTGCTAAAAAACGTGTTTTACGCTAAGCTTCGCGTAAAACGTGTTTTTAAGTTGGCGCGGGAGCATTTTTGTAATTAACAGGAAGTTGTTTAGCGCTGATCGTAGGTGCCAGCGGTAGTGTAAAAAAGTGTCAGCACATGTACACTGACACTTATTGACACTACCACTGGCAATTTTTATTAAGTGCCAGTATCAATGTTAAAAAGTGCCAGTGTAATGGTTGGCAATTATTAACACTACCACTGGCACTTTTAATAAGTGCCAGTATCAATGTAAAAAAGTGTCAGTGTACTTACTGGCAATTTTTAACATTACCACTGACACTTAAGAAAAGTATCAGTTTCATGTTTATAAAACACCAGTATGAAATCACTGGCTTTTTGTAATATTAACACTGGGCATTCACTATGGTTGCCAGTATTTATGAAAATGCCACCACTTGTTTCGAATAATAATGCCCAGCGTCTTTAAAAAACACGTTTTTCCTCTGCTTAAGGAAAAACACGTTTTTCACAAGACTCACTCTAATTTTTGAGCGATATATATTTATTCACTTTTGAAATGAGGATTAATTTGAAAAAAATATATATTTAAATTCGGATTAAAATTTTAAAATAAGTACATAGTTTCAACTAAGATTTATAAAATTTATATTTGCAACAAAACAAAAATAAAAAGAGTTGGTTTTGGGGGAAACTAGTTCCTCCATAAGTTATAAAAAGTCATGTTTTTTTAACCCTTCTTAAACCCTAAAAGGCCTAAACCCTAAACCTTAAACCCTAAACCCTAAACTTTAACACCTACAAAAACATGACTTTTTATAACTTATGGAGAAACTAGTTTCCCCCAAAATTTTCTCAAATAAAAATATTGAACCCTCCCCTCCCCCAAACACCCACAGCCACCACACACACGCCACAAAGCAACAAAAATCATTTTACTTCTATGGACATTTTTTTATCTCCAAATTACACCCCTATTCTCAAGGGAGGTGGTCTCTTCGGAAAACACTTAGATCCGTCTCATAGAAGAGACGGGTCGGCCCATGACCCGTATGAAACATTCGTCGCGAAACGTAGGATCCCAACCCATGCTCCACTTAAAATCTTCCACGTGGCAGCGACCCATTGACAAAAAAAAAAAAAAAAAATCCCCAGAAAAAAAAATTCGTTTTTTTTTGAGTTTTTATATATTTTTTTGATTGTTTTTTTTTTGTTTGCGCAAAAGTAATACTTAGTATAACTAAATCTAACAACTGTGTTACTTATAAAGTAACATTGTTTATAAGTAAACGTAACACCAGTTTTAGAAAAAAAAAAAAAAAAAAAAAAACTCATTTTACTCATCTTTCAACTGTAATACTAACTATAAATACGTGTAACACTAACAATAAAAAAATGTAATTATCGTTATACTGAAATGTAATAGTGTTTTCCCAGAATATTTTTTATTTTTGAGTATTTTGATTTTATTTTTTGAAAGAAAGTAACATTTGAAAAATAACAACTTATATACATGAATGTAATTATTTGTACAAGTAAATGTAACACTTTAGTAGATGAAATTGTAACAGATTTCTATAGATAATGTAATACTTTTAAATGTATCATTATAAATTGAATCAATTGTAACTTATTATTTGAAAACATATAGATATACTATTATACAAGTAAACGTAACTGTTTTACAATGTTATTATACAAGTAAAATGTAACATTCGTTTATAAGAATTGACTCTTTTTTATTTTTACAATGTTACTGACACAAGTGTTTTTAGTTCTAAAATGTAAATGGTTGAATTATTACTTTTCTATACATATGTACGTTACAATTATGTATAAATACTGTACATATAATTAACACGTTCGTTACATTTTAGTTATAATAAGTACTCAATCCGTCCCGGAGTAAGAGTCCTACCCCTCATTTGCACGCTTATTAATAAATATTGGAAGTAATGTAAATGTTGTGAGTGTAAAAGTAAAGTAGGAGAGAGAATGAGTGGGAGAGAATAGTGAATTGATTTGTGTTGTGAGTATAAAAGTAAAATAGGAGAGAGAATGAGTGGGGTGAATAGTAAAGATTCTTTGCCATTTTAGGAATAGGACTCTTACTCTGGGACGTACCAAAATGGAAAGTAAGACTCTTACTCTGGGACGGAGGGAGTATTACTTTTTGCAAACAAAGAAAACATAAAAAAAACACTGTTACTTTTCTGTATATATGTATACAAACTGTTACATATAAGTAACACGTTTGTTATATTTAGTTATAGTAACTATTACTTTTGGCAAATCGAAAAAAAAATAAAAATATAAAAACTAAAATAAAAAGCAATTTTTTTTTGCCTGGGTCATGTAACGAAGTTAATAAATCACACCTTTTTATGGATCATCATAGCGTACTTCGACATAGGAAAGCATATAAACATTAGACCTAGAGGATCTCTCTCAAATATTTCGACTCTGGATCATGGATCCGGGTCATGGGTAAAAAATGACCCGCCTCCACTATGAGACGGGTCTTGGTGTTCTCATACAAGTTTTTGTCTTCTCTAGGGCCGAACACACCTTTTCTCTCGTTTTCTGTAAAAAAAAAAAAAAAAAAAAAAAAAAAACTACCATCTCCTACAAATTAGGCCTATTCTCTCCCTTAAAATGCTATTTCTCTCTCTTGCACATTCCACAAACATAATTCGTCCTCTTCGCATACTTTACCATGGGTTTATAACAACATATGAAAAATACAAATAGAATTCGGCCTCTTCGCATACTTTACCATAAATTTTGTTTTCATGGGCTGCAACTGCAGCAGCATATGAAAGTCTTTAAACAATTTCAACAGGAACTTTAAGATCACTAGGCATTTCACTTGTATGAATTACAAAAATAATCAAAACATCACGTTCACAATAACTAACATAAAATAGAAAAACTTCATCAAGTAAGATTTCAAGAAGACTTACCATTACGTGCTCCCCTCAACTCTCAAAAAGTCAAAGCCTCTTACTTCCATTTGTCGCTTTTCAGATCTACGCTTGCAATTCAAGTGCAGTTTAAACTTTAGCAATGACGATGGTGATGAATAGGATGAGACGGCGTCCAATTCAGAGTTATCCAAGGCTGAGAACTTGGATAACTAGGCATTTCACTTGTGCAATTCAAGTGCAATTCAAGTGCCGTTTAAACTTCCATTTGTCGCTTTTCAGATCCACGCTTCCATTTGTAGGAACTTCCTTAACAAAATACTCCACATGTATCAATTTCTTCCAGAAACGTAATAAACTACTTATAACTCAAAGAAGTAAAGATCTTAACTATAATTCCACAAGCCAAATCAGCGAGACTTTAGGGAACCAATTTAGAGTTATCCAAGGCTGAGAACTTGGGGACAATAAATCACATATAAGTTCATGAATAACAAACAAGTAATTGTCGCTTTTCAGATCTACGCTTGTAATTCAAGTGCAGTTTAAACTTCAGCAACGACGATGGTGATGAATAGGATGAGATGGCGTCCAATTCAGAGTTATCCAGAGAACTTGGATAACTAGGCATTTCACTTGTGTGAATAGCAATTAAAGTGCAATTCAAGTGCAATTCAAACTTCCATTTGTCGCTTTTCAGATCTACGCTTCCATTTGTAGGAACTTCCTTAACAAAATACTCCACATTTATCAATTTCCTCTAGAAACGTAATAAACTACTTATAACTCAAAGAAATTAAGAACCTAACTATAATTCCACAAGCCAAATCAGCAGAGACTTTAGGCAACCAATTCAGAAACTGGGGACAATAAATCACATATAAGTTCATGAATAACAAACAAGTAATTCAATTGATAAGTGTGAGTGTGAGTGTGTGTGTGTGTTTAAAGTTGGAAAGGTTGCCAGTGAAATCAACACCGACAATCAAGGAGAAGTATGCAAGGCTGAGAATCAAAGGCCAGGACATGAAATTCGAAAGATAGATAGAGAGATCGCACTATATGGAGAAAACATAACTGTAAGCCCTAGGCCAGCAACGACGATGGTGATGAATAGGATGAGACGGCGTCTGGGAAAGTTAGAACGAACACGGTTTGGGAGAGACTGGAGACGGTATCAGAGACAACGGAAACGGTGTAAGAGACTGGCGGAGACGGTAACAAAGTTAAAGGATACAATGTCGGAGAGAACAGAGACAACGCTACAGATGACGACGGCAACACCAGGACGGCGAGGATGCTGGCCAATAGGGCGGCGATCGGGACAGACGAATTCGGAAGAAGTTAAAACGAAATTTATTTGTGCGTTGAAAGTTACAAATGCAATTGCAAATTATTGGAGGGTTTATGGAATCGGGGGAGAATTGTAAATTACGTGCTGATAATATGTAAAAAGAATGGCTCCCGAACGAACTGTTTCGATACCTTCATCTCTTCTCATAAAGTAGGTAGCTGCTTTTGATGTTGCGTGTTAGTATGTGTTTTAGTGCGTGCTTGTCTGTGTATTTAATATGTGTGACCACATATAATTTTCTCCAGTTACTCAACATGTCTTCATCCATCTGTGTGTATACCTATTAACGGGACTGTTGGTCTACTAATATTCCATGCCACAAATTAACCTTTTAATTAAGTCATTGTTAAGGCATGCTAAAATTAATTTGCTTTTACCTAATTACGCTAGTAATACTAAATCTCTAGTCTATTCATTCACTTGCATTCCTGCTAGCACTACAAAAAGCTCTATTATTCTTCTATAATATGAAAAATTATGTACAGTAAATGTCATACTCCATCCTACATCGAAAATATATGGGTTTAGATTATATAAGCCTCCACTATATTATCATTGAGTCCAATAACATCGATAGACTTTTAGGTAAGCCTGTAATAAGCCAAGTGGACCCAGTTATTTGTGCTCGGTGAGCCAGTGTATGGTGCTTATGTAGCGGGTCGGGCTTGTGGGCTCGGGTCGTTACAGTGAAATTATGAAGAAAAAATGTACGTTGGTGAAAAGATTGTGAAAGAATATACTTGCATTATGTACAACCAAAAGTGAATACGAGGGGCAATTGTTAAAGGACAAATTCTTCAGTGCGGCCGTCTCACTCCATGCGACGGGCGCGTGAGACGGACGTGCTCCCTCCCTCGCGTCGCTGGCTTTAAAAGAAAAAAAAAAACCTCCAAAATTTTTAAAATGCTATATCTTGAGATTTTGAAGTCGAAAAAAAATCTAAAAATACCGATGTGTTCGTCTCGACAAGACGAACAAAACTACATAGGTCATGATATATTTTGATTTTTTTTAAAAAAAATCAAAATTTTAACACACAAAAAAAATCGGGCTGCTCGTCCCTGAGAAGTAACACGTTCTTACGAAGAAAGTAACAAGTTGGTCTTAAAAAAGTAACACTTTATTGTATGTTATAACAGCAGTTTTACAAACAAAAAAAAATGGTTTTGCATTTCAATTGTTACTTTCTCAATAAAAAATTGTTACATTTCATATATAATGTTACATTAAGGAATATAAACTGTTACAATTGAGAAAAAAAATGTTACATTCATTTTTTATAAAATGTAACATTAGTTTAGTTGTCAATCCTATGTTATTTTTGGAGGAAAAAAATGTTACATTTGAAAAAATGAGTGTTACATTCCCTTATAAAAAGTGTTACATTAATTTAGTTGTCAATCTTTATGTTATCTTTATCTATTGTAGCAAAATTGTGGTACATTTTTTTTTTAAAAAAGTGTTACATTTGAATAAAAAAGTGTTACATTTTGTTATAATAAGTGTTACTTTTGTTGAAGGCAAAAAAGTATGGGTGGTACATTTGAAAAAAAAGTGTTACATTTGAAAAAAGAATGTTACATTCCTTTATCAAAAGTGTTACATTAATTTAGTCGTTAATTTTTATGTTATCTTTAATCTATTGCATCAAAATTGTGGTACATTTTTGAAAAAAAAAAGTGTTACATTTGAAAAACAAAAGTGTTACATTTCGTTATAAGAAGTGTTACTTTTGGTGGGTGGAAAAAAGGTTGTGGGGGCAAAACAAAAAAAAGGGTATGTGGGCGGCGCCGCATGGGATGCGGCCGCCGCACACAAGACCAGCCCTTGTTAAAGAAAAATGTATCATAAGAAATATGGGGGCCAATATTAAAAATAAGTTTAGATTACTCCATTGTCTCAAATTATGGTTTCATTTCAATTTCATACGTTCATTATGTTGTATTGTTACTGTGCCACTTGCACGGCCATAAGTAATACTACCTCTGTCCTTATATGAGTGTCTAAATTTTATTTTAAGGGTCATAATTTTTTGTACAATTTAGTGGCAAAATTCATATATAATCTCATAATTCTCTTTAGGGAAAATTGCAATTTGGTTCCTAACATTTACATAAGTTTGCAATTTTACTCCCAACAGTTCAATTTCGCAATTTGGTATCCTAACATTTACATTCTTTAGCAATGTGGCTACAAAACTAACACTCAGTTAAAAATCTAACCAAATAACACCATGTGACTAGCACATGTCTATTAAATGGACAAAATGGTCATTCTCAAGAGGCCATGTGCCGGTCATGTGAGGTTTTCTTTTGTTATTTACTTTATTCATTTTGTAGTTTAAAAAATAAAGAATAAATTAATATTAGGAATATATATTATTTTATTTTGTACTTATGATTATACACACAAACCAAGAAACACATACAAACATTTCAGATCTGAAATCAAAAATCAAAACTTCAAAAATTAAAGTTCAAAAATTCAAAAATCAAGAATCCGAACGTGAGAGAGAGAGAGAGAGAAAGCGAGAGAGGGAGAGAGAGAGTGATGCTTCTCTATCCTCATAACCGTCGCCGCCTCCACTATACCTTCTTCCGATGATGATGATTCCTACGACTCTGCAACTGTTGATGATGATATCGGTGGATCGGGTTAGGGGTTTTGATTTGGGGATTGTGAGCAGGAAAGGCGAGGAGGTTGTTTCCAGCGGTTATTTAGAGGGGAGTGGTGAGGGAGATCGGAGATGATGGAGTTCGCCGGTGGGGGAGATAGTGGCGATCTGAGTTAGAGAGAGAGAGAGTGTGTGTGTGTGTGTGTGACGGAGGAGGAAGAAGGATATAGTTTTTTTTTTTTCATCCCTTAGTTTTTGAAGATGTCATTTATAACCCCTTCAAACTTAATCTCTGTTGGGTTTCGTAGTAACATGTGCAGCGGAATTTAGCATTTAAAATTTTGAAACCCAAAGCCCATAGATCCGTTCATATGATTAAATCAAATACAATAACATGAATATAGGATAAAACTAACCCTTGATGGCTATTAAATTTTCTCTTTGTCTTTGGTGGAGATTTGAAGAGTTGATCACGATCACAAAGCTTGAACACGAACTTTGAAGATGATGATTTTCACCCTCTAGCGGTATCCACACTTCGAACGAATATCAAAGGAACTTCTTTGATCTTGGTTGCTAGACCAAATTGTGAAACACGTTTTCACAATGAATTTGAACTATATGGAATTTTCTCTCTTGTGTATTATTTTGTTCTTTGACCAAGGATGTCTTAGAACAAAGTAAAACCTCTCTCAAACTCTTTGGAGACTCACAAAAGGCTATCACTGAAGTTCTGGCCGAACTCATCCTTTTATACACAAGCAAGACCTATTCCAAATAGGAATCTTGTGTCAAAAGACATTCCAAATCGAATTAGGAAAGTGCCAGCCGACAGTACTGTGCGGCCGCCCAGAATACACTGTGCGGTCGCACATATATCTGAAACAAACTGGTACAAATCTGAGCTAAGTGTGCGGCCGCCCAGTCGACACTGTGCGGTCGCCCACTTCCCCAGAATGTCCAGAATTTCCAAAATTCCAATTTAGTCCTTTTAAAGATTCGTTCTATTGTGTGTGACCCTCTAGGATTATACTAAGTTGGCAATGGGTTCAAACATGAAACCATAAGATATGATTAGGTTCTAGCAAACCGTCATACCTACCTAAATAGTATAACTAGATACAAGTTCGCATTCCTTTAGAATATGTCATAATCCCTTTGTCCTCGACGTCATTGAACACAAGTCATGGTCAAACAGTCAACTTGTTTTGTTCAATACTTTCTCGATTCCGAATATGTTGATAATCCAAATGCCATTGATCCAATCAATTCATTTGAGTCCGGCCGAATATTTCATCAACACCATTCCTACAAGAGTCCCAAGCTTGACATCTCTCCGAAGAGGGACAAATCCATTTAGCTTATTATTCTTCCCTACGTGAATCCGATTATGCCAATCATACCCTTTATAACTTCCCGGTTAAAGGTAGCGTTTGAATATGTCAAACATAATGTTCATCAAGTGGAAGACTATAATAACTTCATGTCTAAGGATTCAAATGACATAACTAATATGAGATATATGTTCGACATAGACCATGACATAAATCTCATACAGCGGGTCATGTCCAGTACCTTGTTCCAAACAAGTACCCATAAATCTAACATGATCATCGCATGATCATTTAGCCTTTATACTAGTGCTTAACAAGTGCTAGGGACGGAGATTATTATAAGTAAACATGAACAATAATAATAATCAAAAACATCTCTTTATTGATATGAAATAAATGATAACAATTACAACGTTTATTAAACGTGCCTAGGGCACCACTACCAACAATCTCCCACTTGCCCTAGGCCCAATCTCCCATGTATCTAATACCCATGGACCTAACATGACCATCATGTTTAGCTTGTGGAAGTCCCTTTGTCAGCGGGTCCGCAACATTGTCATCAGTAGGTACTCTGCATATATTTACGTCTCCCCTATCAACGATCTCTCGAATGATATGACAACGCCTAAGTATGTGTTTGGATTTCTGATGTGCTCTTGGTTCCTTTGCTTGAGCAATAGCACCATTATTATCGCAATAAAGGTCTATTGGATTAGCAATGCTAGGAACCACTTCAAGTTCAGTTATGAACTTCTTAATCCAAACAGCTTCTTTTGCAGCATCCGATGCAGCAATATACTCAGCTTCTGTTGTAGAATCAGCAGTTGTATTTTGCTTGGAACTCTTCCAGCTTACAGCTCCACCATTTAACATAAACACAAAACCCGATTGCGATCGGCTATCATCTTTGTCGTTTTGGAAGCTTGCATCCGTGTAAGCATTTACAACGAGATCATCTTCCATTCCTCCATAGACCAAAAACGAGTCTTTAGTTCTTCTCAAGTACTTAAGAATCGCTTTTACAGCTATCCAGTGATTTTCGCCAGGGTCGGATTGGTATCTACTTGTCATGCTCAAAGCATAAGATACATCCGGCCTAGTACAAATCATGGCATACATGATGGACCCAATTGCCGAAGCATATGGAACATCATTCATTTTCTCACACTCATCGTTTGTCTTAGGACATTGAGTCTTGCTTAGAGAAACTCCATGTAACACGGGCAAGGTGCCTCTCTTAGAATTTTCCATACGGAATCTTCTAATGACCTTGTCAATGTATGTACTTTGGCTTAAACCAAGTAGCCTCCTTGATCTATCTCTATAGATCTTAATGCCAAGAATATATGCGGCTTCACCCATATCTTTCATTGCGAAGCACTTTCCTAACCAAGTCTTCACAGACTGAAGTGTAGGAATGTCGTTTCCAATGAGCAATATGTCATCCACATATAAAATAAGGAATAGCACTATGCTTCCACTAATCTTCTTGTATACACAAGGCTCATCTTCGTTCTTGATGAAACCAAACTCTTTGACCGATTCATCAAAACGGAGATTCCAACTCCTAGAAGCTTGCTTCAATCCATAGATGGATCTTTGCAATTTGCATACCTTAGAATCTTGTTCAAAACCTTCTGGTTGTGTCATATACACATCCTCTTAGAGTTTTCCATTCAGGAAAGCGGTTTTGACGTCCATTTGCCATATTTCATAGTCATGATATGCGGCAATGGCAAGCAAAATTCTTATAGACTTGATCATTGCTACGGGTGAAAAGGTCTCATCATAGTCAATACCATGAACTTGCCTATAACCTTTCGCTACAAGTCTAGCTTTGTAAGTATGCACCTTCCCATCCATGTCAGTCTTCTTCTTGAAGACCCATTTGCATCCTATGGTTTTTACACCTTCGGGTGCATCAATCAAATTCCAAACTTGATTGTCTTGCATGGATTGCAATTCGGATTCCATGGCTCCAAGCCACTTGTCCGAATCAGGAGAAGACATCGCCTCTTGGTAGGTTGACGGTTCATCATTCTCAATGATTTCTACCTCATTACTATCCGTTACGAGAAATCCATATCTCTCGGGCTCGGATCGTAACCTACTAGATCTGCGAGTTGCTTGTGTATTTTGAACAGGTTCCACAACTCCTTGTGGTTCTTGTTCTTGTTCCACTATTGGTTCAATGTTATTTTCTGGGTCTCGAATTTCTTCAAGATTTATTTTACTCCCACTAATTTCTTTGGAGAAAAACTCTTTCTCTAGAAAGACACCAGTTCGGGAAACAAACACTTTGTTGTCCTCACGGTTGTAAAAGTAATATCCTCTAGTTTCCTTAGGATATCCCACGAAAATACATTTATCAGATTTGTGTGCAAGTTTGTCTAAGACAAGTCTTTTGACAAAAGCTTCACAACCCCAAATCTTCATGAAAGATAGACAAGGCTTCTTTCCGCTCCACATCTCATATGGAGTCTTTTGAACCGATTTAGTTGGAACACGATTTAGTGTGAAAGCAGCGGTTTCTAGGGCGTAACCCCAAAAGGATATTGGAAGATCAACTTGACTCATCATTGATCGAACCATGTCTAACAAAGTCCGATTCCTCCTCTCGGATACACCATTCCATTGTGGTGTTCCAGGTGGAGTCAATTGTGAAACTATTCCACAATTCTTTAGATGATCATCAAATTCTTGACTTAAGTATTCTCCACCTCGATCTGATCGAAGTGCTTTTATACTTTTGCCAAGTTGTTTTTCTACTTCATTTTGAAATATTCTAAATATCTCAAATGCTTCACTTTTATGTTTCATTAGGTAAACATACCCAAATCTACTATAATCATCAGTGAAGGTTATGAAGTATTGAAATCCTCCCCTAGCATTGCTACTTAATGGTCCGCATACATCGGAATGTATCAACCCCAATAAGTCGCTTGCCCTTTCACCCAACTTGGTAAAAGGTGTCTTAGTCATTTTTCCAAGAAGACACGACTCACAAGTATCATATGACTCGAGGTCACATGAACCTAAAAGTCCGTCCCCATGGAGTTTTGAGATACGCTTTTCATTAATATGACCAAGACGGCAATGCCATAAATAGGTATGATTTACATCATTAGGTTTAGATTTCTTATTTACATGATAGACATTGTCATTATTTTCATTCTTGACATCCAAGATATAAAGGCCATTAAATGAATTAGCAATACCATAAAGCACATCATTTAAATAAATAGAAAATTTCTTATTCTCAATAAGAAACTTAAAACCTTCATTATCCAAACAAGAAATTGAAATAATATTTCTGCTTAAATCCGGAACATAATAAAAATTGTTCAAAACAAGAATTAATCCGGAAGGTAAAGTGACTTCATAAGTCCCTACGGCTAATGCAGCAACTCTTGCTCCATTCCCCACACGTAGATCTACTTCACCTTCTTTAAGCAGTCTCCTATTCTTTAGTCCCTGCACATTTAGACAAATGTGAGAACCACATCCGGTATCCAATACCCAAGAATCAGTGGTAGAAAGGAGAATATCTATCATATAGATACCTGAAGTCGACGCAGCCTTGCTGCTCTTCTTCTTCTTTTGCTCTTCCAAGAAAGCCTTGCAATTACGTTTCCAATGACCAATTTCTTGACAATGGAAACAGATTGCATCCTTTTGTGAATCGGGTTTTGCCTCAGAAGCCTTGGCAACATTTTCCTTGCTTATTTTGGGTTTGATAACTTTCTTACCCTTTCCTTTGGCATTAGCCTTCTTCCCATCATGAACCAAGAGCACGGGAGAACCTTTCTCCACAATTTTCATCTCTGCAGTTTTGAGCATCCCATGCAACTCAGAGAGATTCTTATCCATTCCATGCATGTTATAATTCATTACAAACTGATTATAACTTTTAGGCAATGAATTAAGAATGAGATCCGTGGCTAGCTCCAATGGGATTGGATAGCCAAGTTTCTCAAGGTGCTCTACATAACCTTTCATTTTAAGAAAGTGAGGACTCACTTGTTGCCCTTCATTCATTTTACAAGTAGTGAATGCAACAATGGTCTTGTACCTCTCTTGGCTAGCTTGCTCTTGAAACATGGTTCTCAACTCCACGCCTATCTCATAGGCTTCCAAATGTTCCAAACTTTGTTGGAGTTTTGAACACATAGCAGCAAGCATGAGACAACTTACATCTCTAGAATCATTACGATGT
Organism: Campanula takesimana; assembly: GCA_026119855.1. Taxonomy (NCBI): domain Eukaryota; kingdom Viridiplantae; phylum Streptophyta; class Magnoliopsida; order Asterales; family Campanulaceae; genus Campanula; species Campanula takesimana. Next base: position 990,733 of record JAOWBW010000388.1, on the reverse strand, counting down.
TTCTTGTAATTGTCTCTTTCTACCCTAGGGGCAGTAGGCGGTGGTTTAGCGGGGAGAGGCCCATCGAGAATGTACAACTTATCTTCTTGCCTAAGAACGATTCTTATGCTACGGATCCAATCCATAAAGTTGGTACCATTCTCTTCGAGCTTATCCTTCTCAAGGATCGATCGCAACGACATTGATTGAGTGTTATTAGTCATTATCTACAAATATGCAAAAAAATTCCAAAATTTAATAAGTACCGGTTTTCATTAAAGAGATAAATAATGTATTTTCAAACAAAATACTCCCACTAAATTATATAACCTTCATATACATCCAATGTATAATATAATTTAATTGGGCTAAGATCCAACTTTAATTTAACTTTTGAGTCCACGGAGGCGGACCGCTCAAAAAATAAATTAATTAGGTAGACAATCATGTCAATCATATCCCATATGATTCTTAGATCCTTTTATGAGATTCTTTGAGAAATCCAATTTCAAAAAGCATGTTTAATCTCATCTTTTGCCTAGGCCCAAAACAGTTTTGACGCCTAATTAAGTCCAACCATTTTAAACACATAGGAACCATTCAATTTAATGCACCTTGCGTAGGCAAGCCCACATTAAATTAATGAACCTCATCTTGCTCATACATGAATAAGATTAATGCACCTCGCGGAGGCGAACCCACATCAAGATTACCCATGTATAAACAAATGTTTTAATCATGGCATGGCAAAGAAGGACTTAAAACTTTATTTGAAGGTTCATCACATATAGCATATAACACATTTATGAGCACATAATATAAACATGTTACACATCAAGTTTAGTCACTAAATTAATCTCTATTAATTTAAGCATGATATTTATGTGTCATTAGTTTCTCTATAATTATGAGGATGAGACTATTTCAACTTTGGTTATTATCTCCAAATCAAGACAACAAGAAGTGCGGTCGAACTAAGCCATTAGGCAACCACAATCCCGCACTAATTCAAGAAACCAAGAAAATAGTCCATGTGGCCGAAACTAAGCAATAGATGGTCTCGATGAACGTAGGCCAATTGCATTCACAATTCCACATGGATCTCCAATCATTGAATCAAGAACTTTGTTTCTCAATTTTAGCAATTATGAACTCTTCATAATTCTAACTTCGTTTTATCTTTGAAACTTTGATTGCGATCAAGTTTGGGAAACACAATCTCGATGAACGCAGATTAGCCATCCAAACCTTGAACCAATCTTAGAATCACAAGACTAAAACAAATAGGAAAATCAAACCCCAAAATCCACACACAAACCAACTACCCAAAACCCATTCCAGATCAGCAAGTCTGGACTGGTTCTGTTACTGGTTTTGTTGAATTTTTCAAAAAATTCCAGATTCTGTTTTTGACCAAAATCAGACCTTCTGATCCCTTTGTGCGGCCGCCCAAAAGATCTGTGCGGTCGCCCAAAAAAATGTGCGGCCGCCCAGAATCTTCTGTGCAGTCGCCCATGGCCATCAGAAGGTGCAGAATTTTCAAGTTCGAAAATTTTGTCTCAAAATCGTCTTTCCCCGATTATTAAAATTTTGATCCAATCAAAAATTAATAATCAACAATTCTGAATCCATCATAATTTATTTATTGCGATTGAATCGTGCGGTTAAAGTTGCAAAACAATAAACCACATAAAATCACATAACACATAAACGTCATATATTCCAATATTCACATCATGCAAGGCACATAAACAATTTATATACACATAACATGATCTAGGTATTGAAATAATCAACATGAACGGGGCTCTGATACCACTGTTGGGTTTCGTAGTAACATGCGCAGCGGAATTTAGCATTTAAAATTTTGAAACCCAAAGCCCATAAATCCGTTCATATGATTAAATCAAATACAATAACATGAATATAGGATAAAACTAACCCTTGATGGCTATTAAATTTTCTCTTGGTCTTTGGTGGAGATTTGAAGAGTTGATCACGATCACAAAGCTTGAACACGAACTTTGAAGATGATGATTTTCACCCTCTAGCGGTATCCACACTTCGAACGAATATCAAAGGAACTTCTTTGATCTTGGTTGCTAGACCAAATTGTGAAACACGTTTTCACAATGAATTTGAACTATATGGAATTTTCTCTCTTGTGTATTATTTTGATCTTTGACCAAGGATGTCTTAGAACAAAGTAAAACCTCTCTCAAACTCTTTGGAGACTCACAAAAGGCTATCACTGAAGTTCTGGCCGAACTCATCCTTTTATACACAAGCAAGACCTATTCCAAATAGGAATCTTGTGTCAAAAGACATTCCAAATCGAATTAGGAAAGTGCCAGCCGACAGTACTGTGCGGCCGCCCAGAATACACTGTGCGGTCGCACATAAATCTGAAACAAACTGGTACAAATCTGAGCTAAGTGTGCGGCCGCCCAGTCGACACTGTGCGGTCGCCCACTTCCCCAGAATGTCCAGAATTTCCAAAATTCCAATTTAGTCCTTTTAAAGATTTGTTCTATTGTGTGTGACCCTCTAGGATTATACTAAGTTGGCAATGGGTTCAAACATGAAACCATAAGATATGATTAGGTTCTAGCAAACCGTCATACCTACCCAAATAGTATAACTAGATACAAGTTCGCATTTCTTTAGAATATGTCATAATCCCTTTGTCCTCGACGTCATTGAACACAAGTCATGGTCAAACAGTCAACTTTTTTTGTTCAATACTTTCTCGATTCCGAATATGTTGATAATCTAAATGCCATTGATCCAATCAATTCATTTGAGTCCGGCCGAACATTTCATCAACACCATTCCTACGAGAGGCCCAAGCTTGACATCTCTCCGAAGAGGGACAAATCCATTTAGCTTATTATTCTTCCCTACGTGAATCCGATTATGCCAATCATACCCTTTATAACTTCCCGGTTAAAGGTAGCGTTTGAATATGTCAAACATAATGTTCATCAAGTGGAAGACTATAATAACTTCATGTCTAAGGATTCAAATGACATAACTAATATGAGATATATGTTCGACATAGACCATGACATAAATCTCATACAGCGGGTCATGTCCAGTACCTTGTTCCAAACAAGTACCCATAAATCTAACATGATCATCGCATGATCATTTAGCCTTTATACTAGTGCTTAACAAGTGCTAGGGACGGAGATTATTATAAGTAAACATGAACAATAATAATAATCAAAAACATCTCTTTATTGATATGAAATAAATGATAACAATTACAACGTTTATTAAACGTGCCTAGGGCACCACTACCAACAAATCTCAATTCAAAGTCACCCAATTCCATTAGTCACGTACATGACACATGCTACATAACTGACTTTCTAATAAAATCCGTCAAAAAGGCCTTATTTGGCGAGTTTTTAAAACATGAAGACCTGATTTGACAAAAATAACATATCAGGGTTCGCTTGGAAGGGTGGTATGGTATTTCAGGATCTAAATTGCAATTAACCCATGTTACAATAGGCATTTATGGCGTCATTACCTTGTGGCATTTACACTATTATTGTGGCATCAACAAGTGCCATTGTTGCAATGTATTCATTTATAATTAAAATTGTTATAATGACAACATTTTTTACTTTTTACATTTATATACCTAATTATTCAAAAGGCTACAAAATTCAAATACAAAAAATGAAATAAAAAGTAACAAAAAATATTAATGTTAATTAACAATATTTTCCTCTCTGTACCGAATAAAATTTGCTGCGGAAATAAAAATATAAGAATGTCAACTATATTTCAATAATATAAATAAATGAATCCATATATTTATTTCATATCCATCAAACAAATCTATGGTCTTAACTACGAAGCTGTGAATTGTTAACTGAACTGATCATTAAACATTTGAAATGGAGCATCTTTATCCTTTGAGATCTGCAACGAAGAAATAAACATAAAAGTAAAAAAAAAGTTATAGGGGAATTGATGAACATCCATGGCTAATAAGCGTATACAACTACACCATAATATTTTTGTTTTCCATATAGAAATGGTCACAAATGTATTATGGAGACACGTGGATGAATACTACATTTCTGTTGGAATTTTGATAGTCTATAAAATTGTTAAAGAAAAAATAATTGACAGTAAACGTACCACAAATGGTGCAAGCCAAACAACGTGTGTGCCTACTGCATCTCCAATAGTTCTCATCTGTCCGTATGGTCTAATTAACCTCTCATCATCCTTAACTGCACAGCTAATATAAACCTCCCAATATTCTGAACCAATTTGTTCACCTTCCACTTCTTTTAAAGGATCAGTACTTTCCACAATCCCGATTGCTATTGTTTCAGAAACATTCACAATACTTTTAATAACAACTGTATCACCAGCCTAAAATAAAAGAAATTAAGCAATTTCAATTCAATATAAGGAGCACTTCTTGTTTCCTTCGTACCATCAAAGGATTTCTTATCATTTCGAAACGGATGTCGAATATCTAAAAAACGTCGATGACCCATGTAGCAAAACTTTCTACCGTACTTTAATCGTTGAAAGCAAGTCTCCTTATGACATGATGGAAAAGCATACTTTTTCCCTTTGTGCTCCACCCAGATAAATTAGCATAAGCGGGAAAGTCACTAATAGTCCATCAGATTGCTGCACGCAAATTAAAATTTTGCTTAGTCGACGCATCATATGTATTTATCCCTGTCTCCCATAACACCTTTAGTTCATCCACTAAAGGTTGCAAGTACACATCCATGTCATTTCCTGGTGCAGTAGGCCCAGGGATAATCATTGATAAAATAACGTTGGACGGCTTCATACACATCCACGGTGGCAAATTTAATGGTACTAAAACAACAGGCCATGTACTATGACAAGTACTCATTGCCCCAAATGGGTTCATACCATCACTTGCCAGTGCGAGCCTGACATTTCGGCACTCAGATGAGAAGTCTGGATATTTATGGTCAAATGTAATCCAAGCCGGAGAATCTGTAGGATGTCTCAAGTGACCATCAAATGTACGACCGTCTTTATGCCACTTCATAAAAGGGGCAGTCTTTGATGACATAAACAACCGCTGAAGTCTAGGTATCAAAGGAAAATAACGTAAAACTTTTACAGAACTTTAGAACACTTTTTTGTTAATGACACGTCTTCAGGCGTCACATACCTAGACCTCTTACAAACATGACACTCAACATCATCTCTATGCTCATTCCTATACAAAATGCAATCATTTGGGCATGCATGAATCTTTTCATAGCTGAGCCCTGCTTTATAAGCTTTTTCATTTCATATAAAGACTTTGGCAAGTTTTCTCCCTCTGGCAATGCAGTTTTAATTAACTCAAACAGCATATTGAAATGACTATCAGAGAATCCTATAAGGCATTTAATGTGGTATAACCGCACTACAAATGAAAGCATCGTGTAATTCTTACAACCTGGATAAAGTTCTTTTTCTGATTCCTCTACTAGTCTATAAAACAACTCAGCTTATAGATTTGGTCTATCTCCCTCATCCTCAAATGCACCGGCTGCATCTTCTCCGACATTTTCCCTTATACCCATAGCATCATGTAAAAGACCATGCATGTCAATGTCCATGTCCAGATTATTATGATCATCCGTCTCAATTTGTGGTGAGGCGCATGAGGGACCTTCTCCATGTAGTTCCCATTTGGTAGAACCCTCAACAAATCCATCACAAATCAAATGTTCATAAGCAACCTCGCGAGTTACAGGGATCACAAGTTTACAATTAACACATGGGCAGACAATTTTTTTGCTCATGGCCGGCACTAAGGAATGCAAAATTAAGGAATGCATGAACTCCTTCATCATATTCATTACTTAGTCGTGATTTGTTCATCCAACTCTTATCCATAATGTAAATAATAGATTAACTGTACAAATAGAAAGTACAAAGAAATTAAGTCTTAATAATGTAAACAACAAAAAAAAGATATCTTTACTATTTCACTCTTGATTAATATGAGATGAATGGATACATATTATTCTAACACTTAGGTATGCAATTCACACAAGGGCACATAACTGACAGATACAATTAATTAATCGACGTCAAAAACACAAATTTCACATTTTGAGATCTAAGAAATCAATAAAAATCGATATACATCTTCATCACTAGTCACATAAAATAAGATGCCCGAGACAAGAACAAAGAAATTAGGAAACAATTATCAATCAAAGAAAGTAAAAATGTGAACATGATGCAAAATTTTTACAAATCAAACATAGGACATGCAGATAATGGTTACAGCAAGCTAATACTCATTACTTCAATATATACTAATAAGTGGTTCATTCAAGATTTATGTAGTACCCATAAAGTAAGAAAAAAATCAATAAACCCTAATCAAAAAGAAAATAAAAAAACTTAGATTACCTGGATTGAGGAGTTGCGCGAGATCGTCAAACTTTTCAAGCGCCGGCTTAAGGGATTGAGGTATAGTATTCAAGTGATGTTTTCTTAAAATAAAAAAGTTATTTTTCATAATAGTTCAATGTTTTGTAGTTTGTACTAGTAGTTACTTAAAAAAGGGCAATATGGTTATTCAAGTAAAACATGATGGATATTATTCACTCAAAAAACAAAAGTTATCAAAAAAAAAAGAAGAAGAAAAAGTGGGGGGAAATATGGTCTTAGGTGTCATAAGAAACTTAACTAACACAATTTTCCAATTAGGGATATTGTTTTTATTTGAAATATAGTGGTCTTATAATTTGGACATAGGATAACACGTTTTCTCTTATATAAAGTATAAAAAGATTAATTGCGTAACAACTCTATTTTATTTGTATTTAACGGGTTATAAAACAACCTAAGCGAACTCTCTTCTTTCTAATTTGAAGATACCTTAGGGCAACTCCAATGGTGGGTATCAAAACCTAATTTTGATACCCACCTCAAAGTCCTAGCATCTTTAATGGTGAAAATGATGGGTACCAAAATTAGGTTTAGTCCCAAAAGAGGTACCAAAATTGCTATCATGGCTAGGACTTTTGGGTGAAAGACACGCGCTCGTTTGGGCGAAATCCGGATGAATTACAAGGGGGACAACCCCACGTGACCCTTGTTCCCTTCCAATTCAAACCTTGTTTTTTTTTTTTTTTTTGAAAGCAAACTTTTCAAACCTTTCAATCTTCACACAGTGACTTTTTCATTTATTTTTTTTTACTGTTATTAATCCCTTTTTGTTGATATCCTACAAATAATCACGGCCACATGAGTTAATTTTGGTAGAAATAACAATTCCGTCCCAAAATACTTGTAATTTTAGTTTTAAGGTAGATTTATTATCCAAAAACAATTTAATTTAATTAATATGTATTAATTGTTTTTTAACATGTGTGAATTCTTTTAAAACAACAAATATTTTGGGACAGAAAAAGTAGTAATTTTATTTTAATTTAAACAAAAAAAAAACGAGTTTTGTTGTTTGCTTTTTTCTTTTATTTGTTTTATTTGACTGTTTTTTTCATTGAATAAACATTTTGTGTATATTGCATTAAATTAACAAATGAGTAAAAACAATTTATATTTAATTATTAATTTAATGATTATTTTAAATTAAGTATACTTAAATTTAATTATTATTTTGATAGTAATTTTATTTTAATCAATAATTTATTTAAACTTTAACTACAAAAAGATAATTTGATACCAAATATTTGATATCCATCATTGGAGAAGCATTTTTTGATACCCATGTGAATAGTGTCAATGGGTATCAAAATTTGGTTTTAATACCCATAGAACTAGTACTACCATTTCTAGTCTTGTGAACATGGATCGGAGTTGCCCTTAGAGAACTCTCTTCTATTATAAAATTCAGGTCTACTAATAATCTACCCACCCCGTTTTATCTCACACACTGTTAGGCGCGTAAGATTTCATCGCAAACTCCTTTTTCAGTTCTACTCCGGAGATAGGATATCAAGCGAAGAGGCAGGCAAGGCCGGGATTAGTCAAATTGTCCTCAACTCATTTAGAATTACAAACGATCCATTTCTCAAAACCTCTGACAGGTAGGTTCCATTCTTGTACTATCTTTTTTGTTCTTGTCATTGAATTTCACACAAACTATTTACAATTTAACTCTCCCATATTTTCATCAACAATCATGTTATTGGGGCCCAATGTCAATTTTTTTGTTCGGAGGCCTTTTTTTTTTTTTAAGTATGGGATTAATCGAGGTGGTCTCCCATAAGAACAAGGGGATCCGTCTCATGCATGAGACGGGTCGCCCCATGACCCATGGGCCGAACCCGCCACGTGGCAGCCTCTCAGAGCTCAATTTTTTTTTTTTTTTTTTTTTTAGTTCTTATATTATTTTTTCGGCTTTTCCGTCGTTGACCAAAAGTAATAGTTACCATAACTTAATGTAATGACTGAATACATATAAAGTAATATTGTTCATAAGTAAACGTAACACCTGTTTTACAAAAACAAAAACTCTTTTTACCCATTTTTTTCAAATGTAATACTAACTATAATTACATGTAACCCGAGCAATATCTAAATGTAATTATCATTTATACTGAAATGTAATAATGCTTTTGCAAAAATGTAAAATATTTTGTATTTTGATTTAATTTTTTGAAAAGTAACAACTCATATATATGAATGTAATTATTTGTACAAGTAAATGTAACACTTTAATAAAAGAAATTATAACATATTTCTATATATAATGTAATACTTTTACATGTAACACTAATCAAGTGTTTTTAGCTCTAAAAATGTAAATGGTTGAATTATTACTTTTTCTATACTTATGTGTTACAATTATGTATAAACATTATTACATATAAGTAACACGTTCGTTACATTTTAGTTGTAATAAGTATTACTTTTGGCAAACGAAGAAAACATAAAAAAAACACTGTTACTTTTCTATATATATATATATGTATTACTTTTATGTAAACAAACTGTTACTTTATATGTATACAGTCATTACATTATGTTATAGTAACTATTACTTTTGACAAACTGAAAAAAAAAAAAATTGGGCCTATGAGAGGCTGCCATGTGGCAGGGTCGCCCTTGAGTCCTGGAGCAAAAAAAAAAAATAAAAAAATTTGGGCCTATAAGAAGTTGCCAGGTGGCATGGGTTGCCCCTTGAGTCATGAAGCCGGTTCAATGGCCGGGTCATGGGTTGGGTTTTGGGTCAAAATGACCCGTCTCATGGATGAGACGGGTATGTGTGTTCTCACTTGAGTCTTTGTCTTAAACTAAAATGACGAGCAATAATTGCAAAGCTAATATAGTACAAAAGAAAATGTGTAAAATGTTTTTTATTCTTCTATTATAAAAATTGATGGCAAGAATTTCTCTCCCCATCCTTATAGTTTTTCTAATTTTGTAATTTTTTTTTTTTGCCTTCTAATTTTTATCTTGTTTTTAGTGGTCATATTTTAGTCAGTAATGTCCAAAAAAGATATTAACAATCTTGTTGCTCATAACATGTTTGATGGATCTTTATAATAAGAGAACTGGTATTTTGAGTTGTGGAAAAGTTAATACTGAATTTTATCCAATGTCTCCTATTTATTTAGTATTAATTCTGTCCCATAATGAATTGATTATTTTTTTTCAATTTTTTTTTAACCAAAAAGTTTTCACACTAGTTTCACTTGACCACGCACTGTTGGAACATTTTAGAGATCTCATATGAATAATAGAACACATAATAAAATAAATTACGTACCCGAATTCGTCATCTTGTTAAGCTAGGCAGAAGCGATAATTTGAACAAGAACGGAGACGGCTACTAGATCTTCTTTCCCTACTCTTTGCTATGGACAATGGCTTAATGGAAAAACCAATATATATAGGCCCAGGGTTTTAGAGTGGGAAAGGGACCTAGCAATTCTTTTCTTTTAAGGAAACTAATAACCATGTTCCATAAGGATTTTACTACTCTTATTCAATAGGAACTCCAATTTGTGTCCCTTCCATCACGGACTCAAATTGGGCTAAAGCCTACACTTAAATACAACTCACATTATACAATAAAGTGTGCACAAGCCCATAAATAGATCATGTTATCAATTGGGCTTATCGTGCATTGTTCTACTCAATAGGACTATAATAGTTAACCCGTTTTATTAAAACAAATAAATCCACAATTAATGGTAAGCCCAAATAAAAGTCTAACAATCTCCCACTTGGGCAACATTAATTGGAATCAATGATTTAAAAAACATTTTGCTTTTGAAAACGACTCTCGGGTCAACAACAAGTTTCAATGTGGCCACACTTTAAAATATATAGTTCAAGAACAACACTTTAATGTTAAGCTCATTCCGGTCCAATAATCCTCATAATCACGAATCATGGCAACCATTACGTCATTTAAGGACGCAACTCCGATCCATGTTCACAAGACTAGAAGACCTATCGACATGGAATTAGATGTAGTAGTGTATCAATGAAAATAGTCACCAAATGATCTAATTAAAGCTACTTTCATTGTCGGTCCACATCATGATTTCTTTCAATGCTTGGTACACTATAAGCAGAAATTATCCGACTTCCCATGAAGTCAATATGTCTCAAATTCTCAATGATATCATCAATGAGACATATAACAATGTTGAAAGAGTCTATACTCAAGAACGATATCAAATCTTGAGTTCTTTCGTAACTTGACATGCAACTCAATGTGCATAAAGCATGTCAAAAGTAATATGCACAAAAGAATCAATTAACTTCTTATGAAGTTGATATGTCTTTAATGCTCAAATAATATCAAGAACAAGACATATAACTATTCAGAAAGAATCAATGCTTAAGATTGATATCTAGTCTCAAGTTCTTTCATACATAATAATGTAAACAAAATATACACAATTACATATTAAAGTCAAATGTGTATGAACATAATAAGTAACATTAACAATGTATAGCAATGTGTTTCCATAACACAATGAGTCACATCCCCTTGGTTCATAGATTAACTAGTAGCAACATTGTTGTAGTGATAATATATATACACTAAACTGTCATTATCATTTATTTAAGTATTCCTCGATTTATTCATTTAAAATGAATGCTCAAGCAAAAGATCAATGCAAACTCTATGAGGAAACTAACGAAGAATAAGTTTTGTCACTATAAATCCAAGAAATATTAGCAAGCAAGCAAGAAAGCAAGTTATTGGCATATAGAACAAGGACAATAAAGGCACTCCCACTGGACTTGAGATATATGCAATAATCAATGGTAATCTTAATAAGTCCAAAAAAGTGGGGTTTTAACTAATTTCAAGTACTATATATGCCTGAAAATAGTGTGTTTTCAAGTTATATATGAGGTCTTATAAACATAAATGTTATGTATACACATTTTGCCATCCTTTTAATCCATAATTATGGTTTCAACATTCAAAACCTCTATGTAGATCACCAATCAAGAAACCAATCTTGATACACACTCAATGCACCTTATAAATTATGATTATAATAAATATTGTATCGAAAATCATTTTAATAAGGGTTTGATCAAATTAATCCCCTTACGTAACTAATAATTAGCACTCAACTTGGAACATTTTGAACTAGGAAGAACTAGAGCATCAATCACATGATTCTTATGTACACAAAATGAAGAACCAAAACTATGTGGCTCTGTAATGTTCCTCAATTTTAACAAATTTAGGTGTCCCAAGATCAATCAAGTGAAATACATATATACCAACCATTTCATTTTATGTAATCACTAATATGAGAGAGAATCTAATATCCATATCATACTCCAATTATTTTATAAATAGGAGATAAGGATCCATAGAGTTATAAATGATTTATAAGGAATCAAAATTGCAAAAATGAACTCATCATTTTGGTTTAAATATACCCAAAGTTAATTAATCTGAGTATTGGTCTCAACAAGAGAAAAGAGACTAAAGTTTATCATTTGGTTAAGCTTTGAAACCAACTTTGCACATATTATGTCATATAACATGTCTCACTACTAGATCTATTAAAAGTGATATTCTCAACTTGAATGCCGAATGAAGAGAATTAGAAAAGAGACTAAAGTTTATCATTTGGTTTAAATATACCCAAAGTTAATTAATCTGAGTATTGGTCTCAACAAGAGAAAAGAGACTAAAGTTTATCATTTGGTTAAGCTTTGAAACCAACTCATCATTTTGGTTTAAATATACCCAAAGTTAATTAATCTGAGTATTGGTCTCAACAAGAGAAAAGAGACTAAAGTTTATCATTTGGTTAAGCTTTGAAACCAACTTTGCAAATTAAATCATATTATGTCATATAACATGTCTCACTACTAGATCTATTAAAAGTGATATTCTCAACTTGAATGCCGAATGAAGAGAATTAGAAATCTCAATTGAACTCTATATAAAACTTAATCTAATCCGTCAAAGCAGTAATTGTAATGAACCAAGTATTAGTAGATCAAGAAATGAAATATTTTAATAGAGAACAAAACTAAAAAGATTTATCATGATCACTTATTTTCCAAGTGAGACAAACTACAGACTCAAAATCATATGATTATTTTCATGCAAATGTATTATTGGGTTTTATACAAGTATCATTTTGGGATCTCCCATACTTCTAACTTTGATATGAAATCTTTCTAAAGGGTATCGAGTATAACTAATGAAAACTCCAAGGATTTTAGATCGGTCTAATAAATGAAATTTATAAAGAATATGAGACAAATGAAATATCGAATTTGTCAAGGCCAAAATTTAGGACTGTAGGTGAACTATATGAGGAACACAACCTCAAGCACCATTCGCACTACTATAGGCTCAAGCACTTAGACTAAACCAAATAGAAATAATTCACGTCATAAGCATTGTGTTTACTTTAGATGTCAACAAGTTTACCATCACACATACCTAAAGAACATCCACATATATTTTATGTCATCTTTCTTTCTATTTTACAATGAAGTTGTTAAACTCTTAAACAATGATCAAGAAGCTGCACAATTTGCAAACAGTTTTCAATCGTACATATTACAGAAGTAATACTCCATAAATCAAGGAAGAAGAGGAAAGAAAAATGAATCCATAACTGACTCGAAACAAAAATGAGCCACAACTAGGAAAGATTTCGGTACATTATAACAATTTTTCCTTTGGGATGAAATTGTCACAAGTACTTAGTTCTTTCAAGTTAAAGCAAAGTATGTTAACATGCTAACTTCAAAAAGTCTACACCTTTGGGTTGGCAGACTCTTTAGGCTAGCATACTGATAGCTTTAAGATTCATTTTCTTCTTCAAAAGACATCATCAATATAATGATCTACTAAATAGACAAATGAGTCATGAATCAAGTGACTTGAGACAAAATAAGCCACAAAGTTGAAACACTTACCACATTATAACGATCTCCCCTTTGGGTAGAGATTGTCTTAAGCAACAAGCATCTCTATATCCTATATAAAGCTAACAATGAGAACACACTAATTTCAAGAAGTCCACACCTTTGGGTTCATGAACTCTCTAGACTAGTATGGCTCTAGATTTCTTTGATTCACACATCTTATTGTTCTAAGTCATTAGTCACTAATTTCAAGAAGTCCACACCTTTGCAATCAACGATCTCACCGCACCTAAATTATGAGAAAAACAATATTTAACAAGTTACAACGAATGGGTCACTTTGGCAACAACCACTCAATCTTAGCTTGTAAACATTCTCAATGCGGCCAAAGATGTAGCTAGTAAGGTCGCAAGATCTATTAAAGTACACTATGATCATTATATAACCATGTAGGAACATCATAATTCAAGCTTTACAATTTTGCATACAAATAATAACATGCATTAATATGAGAACTTATTTCAACAAAAAATGAAATAATATGGTTCAAGTTATATATCTCATAGCATGTATGTTGTACACAATAATTAAATTACTATTGCAATATGAGAAAATGCAACAAAACAATGTAACAAATTGTTGACTTGATATTGGAATAAGATTTACACGGTTATTAACAAATTTGAAGTAGCACAATATATCGATGATTTTCTAAGTGCCAAAATGTATATTCTATTTTAGGGGAAATTATAGGAAGTCGAAATCCTACAACCCTAAAAATATATATATATATATATATAAAACAAAATATTTAGTCCATATACACTAGAAGATCCAATTTTGATAGAAAATATTTTCACGCAATCAATATAATGGTAAAATCTAACCATATAAAGAAGCCATAGATCTTTGAGAAAATATTAAATATTTTCTTTTATATGAGAATCAAACGCTATAATTTGAAGGTTCTTTTATTTTAAGGAAGAAAATTATAAGATTTTTTTTTTTTTTTTTTTTAATAAACAACCCAAAATTTTGGAGAACAACATTTGGGAGAAATTTGTTATATAAAATTCATTAAATCATAAGGCATGCATATTTGTAGGAAAAATCAAGCCTACAATCCATCAAATTCTAAAAGCATGCGAATAGAAAAAGCAAGGTTAATTAAGTTATGGGAGTCCCCATCACTAACAGGCCAAATTCATGGATTTCTGGAGAATTATATAGTAATGCGCACCATGTGTAACAGTACATGTAGCAATGATCACTTATTAGAAATATGAGCAACGAATCAGTATGTGACTTAAAAACAATGAGCCACCAATGAAAATTTTTATTGCATAACCTCCCATTTGGGTAGATATTTTTACAGGCAATTAAGCTTTTCTTTACAAATGCAACAACGAGAACATCTTGGAAATTCACCGCTCCGGATTCTCTAGCTTTTACATATTCATACACCTTTTAAAACAATATCAATGCAACTGACAGTGACCACCTTCGGTTAAGTGATTATAGTTTCTTTAAGATTTAATATAAATAGGTCACTTTGGCGACTACCATTTATTTTGAATCATAAAACAATCTCATTACGGCTAAAAGATGTAAAGGCTCAAGATATATATATATATATTGCATATAAACAATATTATGCATTAAAAGAATATCATTGCTACAATTATTTGAATATAAAAAAAATTGCTACTCCAGCTCAATAGTTATTTCAAAAATAATAACATTATTAAAATTGTGTACGCAACGAATCATGCTACTATCTGTTTTCAAGAACTCATTGACGAAAAACGTAAAAGTTAACTGGGTTCATGAAAACCACTTAACTATTTTCATTTAGCTCAACCTCGGAATATAAATCTGAGATCAATTAGGATTATGACTCCAAATTTTCATATGACGACATATGAATATTTAATAAAATAAATCGACCAGTATATTCAATGGAGGCAGCCTTTAGTTGTAACAATTTGAGATAAGTGAAGAGATTCAAACAACTTTTCCAGACTGACTGCAAGTTTGCAACCTAAATTTTAAGGAGCTGCATGACATATATCACCGTAATCTAATCAATGAAGATCATGCTAATATATGACTAATAAGATTCTATTATAAGTAATCGTCTGATATAGAGTCAATTTTATAGGTAAACTTAACCTATAAAAAATAAATAATGACCCATCAAAAGGAAAAAATAAAAAATCAATGTATAACTCCTTTGTACACAGAATATCATACAAAATATAACTCTGGACTAGAAGACAAACTCCTTTTTCTTTAAGATACACAAGCCAGTTATTATGTGCATTCATTGATCAATTACAGAATTATAAAATTTCAAATGAATATAGTTGATAGGAAAACAGGCAAGCATCATATCAAACACATACGGCTGAAACGATAATTGTACCACAACGTCCGTGCAAAGGAAAACAATATTCACGCACGTAACAATTTTCATTTTACTTTTATGATTTTATATTCATACGAGTAAGCTATGATACCAATACTAGAACACATAATAAAATAAAGACAAAAACTTGTGTGAGAACACTCCAACCCGTCTCATTGGTGAGACGGGTCATTTTTTTGACCCATTACCCGACCCACAACCCTGCTCCAGGACCCATGGGGGGACCCTGCCACGTGGCAGCCCCTCATTGGCCCAAAAAAAAAATATATATATATTTTTTTTTTTTTTTTAAAATTTTTATATTTTTTTTTTTGGTTTTTTTTCGGTTTGTGAAAAGTAAAGTTACCATCTCTTAAAGTAATAGTTACCATCTCTTTAAAGTAATAGTGTTATTCCTATGTTTTCTTCGTTTGCCAAAAGTAATACTTATTATAACTAAAATGTAACAAACGTGTTATTTATATGTAATAGTATTTGTAAATAATTGTAATACATATGTATAGATATCTATTTGTTTTCAAACAATAAGTTACAATGGGGTCAAATTTATCATGATACATGTAAAAGTATTACATTATCTATAGAAATCTGTTACAATTTCGTCAATCAAAGTGTTACATTTATTTGTATAAACTTACTATTACATTCATATACATAAGTTATTACTTTTCAAATGGGTAAAAACGAGCTTTTGTTTTTTTAAAACAAGTATTACGTTTACTTATGAACAATGTTACTTTAAGAGATGGTAACTATTATTTTTTGCTAAACCACTGAAAAGCCAAAAAAAAAAAAAAAAAAAAAATTCGGCCAATGGTGGGTTGCCACGTGGCGGGTTCGGCCCATGGGTCATGGGGCGACCCGTCTCATGCATGAGACGGATCCCCTTGTTCTCATGGGAGACCACCTCTAAAATAAATTACGTACCCGAATTCGTCATCTTGTTAAGCTAGGCAAAAGCGATAATTTGAACAAGAACGGAGACGGCTACTAGATCTTCTTTCCCTACTCTTTGCTATGGACAATGGCTTAATGGAATAACCAATATATATAGGCCCAGGGTTTTAGAGTGGGAAAGGGACCTAGCAATTCTTTTCCTTTAAGGAAACTAATAACCATGTTCCATAAAGACTTTAATACTCTTATTCAATAGGAACTCCAATTTGTGTCCCTTCCATCACGGACTCAAATTGGGCTAAAGCCTACACTTAAATACAACCCACATTATACAATAAAGTGTGCACAAGCCCATAAATAGATCATGTTATCAATTGGGCTTATCGTGCATTGTTCTACTCAATAGGACTATAATAGTTAACCCGTTTTATTAAAACAAATAAATCCACAATTAATGGTAAGCCCAAATAAAAGTCTAACACGCACATCACACCACAACCCTCCGTCCCGGGAGAAACACGTGCATCACGTTGTTGTGATCATATCACCGACGTTAGAGCGCATATGTTATCCTACTCATTGTGAAAACAATGGGAGCCTTCGCCTTTCCCCGTGTCCACCACACATTTCCCATGATACACTTTCATCTGTGATTTGAAAAATATAACAAAATGCAACAAACTCCTCCATCTTTCCCTCCCCTCCACCATTATTAGGGCAACATTGTTTCTGCCATTAATAATAATAAAAAAAAAAGAGAGAGGTTGGTGTGGGTTTCTCGTTTGATGAATAACCTCATCCGGGTTCTTGATTGTTGATTGGACTCATGCTGATATGGGCTGACGTCGATACATGCATTATTCTAATTTAACCCCAACTAACAGCTCTACATTTGAATTGAATTCCTTGAATACTTTGGTTGGACCGAACCGACGATATAAAAAATTGAATATCTTTTTCCCTGGAAAATGCAAGAATTTGATTCAAATGTATGTAAATGCTGGATTGACATTGGTAGAGAAAGTTAAAAGAAATGGATAGAGGGGTAAAATTGTAGTATAATTTGAAGGTTTTTCAATTCTGAGCCGTTGATGTCATTGAGTGAAGAATGGGGTTGCCACTTGTTTTTTTGATTTAGTTGCCCTTGATTTCCTTCCTAGCAACCTTTTCTTCGTCTTTTGGCTCAACTTTTTGCTTAGAGTTTCGTCACCTCTAGTTTTTCTTCCTTATTAGTAGTACTTAATAAGTGGGTCATGACTTAGCTCATTACGAAATTTTTACGTAAAAATGTAGTAATATATATATATATATACTCCCTCTGTCCCGCCCGAATTAGGATTTTTGGGTTGGGGATTAAGGAAAAAGTGTTAGTGAAGTAGGTGTTGTGAGTATGAAAAGTGAAATAGGAAAGAGAAAATGGGGTAGAGAATAATGAATGGAAAGTTGTTGTGAGTGTAAATGTGGGTCCCATTAAATAAAACACTTCCATTATTGGGTTTTCCTAATTCGAATGGGACACCAAAATGGAAATTTATCCTAATTCGAATGGGATGAAGGGAGTATATATCCACACATTATTAGCTTGTTCGAGTTCAAAGGCAGAAGTTCTCAACCAAAATTTTCTCCAGTTTCTCCAAATATCTTCATCCATCTGTAGTTATGGCAGATTTTCCCGCCGTCATGCGCAATTTAGGTGGCAGGATCGGCGTGACCACTTTGATCACGTCTCTCGCGTGTATTGTGAGTTGTTTTGTTGTTTCATTGGTTGCCTAACAAGGTGAGTATAATTGTTTTAATTAACTGGTATATCAATTACTTTATAATTAGTATAAATGCATTAGGGGTGTACTTAATATGCATTAGGAGTGAACTTTATATGCACTAGGGGTGCAGTTTAATTGAATTAAGGTTGCATTTTATTTGCATGTTTAGTAGAAATATTTTTTTTTTAAATGAAAAACACATTGGGTACCTCTACTACAGCTTGTGCAATCTTTTGAGTCAAGACAAATATCACAATCATCAATGGTAAATTCTATATACAAGGCATACTACATACAAGGCACCAATAATAGCAAAACTACCCTTCGCGTGTCGTGTGCAAAAGGACGACTTGAAGGCTTCATGTCGTGTACTAATACACGAGATAGACCAATTGTATAAAATGTCCAGTCGTGTGAATTTATATAAAATATACTATACTCTGTCACACAAACATACACGAAATGCATATGAACAGGTCGTGTATAGTTCATACGACATGTTGTCACACATGTCGTATTAAAGCACACGATATAAAGCCCTATGCTCGTGTATATTCATGCGACATGTCAAAATGAAGGTGTTCTTCGATGATTTGCAACACGATATTAATGATACGCATATGCTATGTTAAATTATTGAATTGTGTTGTTAATTGAGCAAAATTTGTACACTTAGACATGACAAGTAACAAACGTCATATTGGATCATACAATATCATATAACCTATCACATTTATGTGATACCACTTTATTTATAATCCCCTAACAAATGATTGTGGTGTTATGTTTCTAATCAAGATTATATTTAAAGAGGTAATTAAACATGTTATAATGCATCATACAATATCATATATAACCTATCACATTTATTAGGTTAAAGTGATACCACTGTATTTATCAACTAACAAACGATATTATGATGTGCATATACTATGTTAAATTAATGAATTATGGTGTTATATTTCTAATCAAGATTATATATAATGAGTTAATTAAACATGTTATATAACGAGTTAAGTTGTTTCGATGATTTGCCAAACGAGGTTAATGATAAGTTGTACATTAGAGGAATACCACTTACTCAAGATTATATATTTGAAATTATCATATTTGTTAATCAAGATTATATGTTTCTTGTTATAATAAGTTGGAAAACAAACAATGATTACATATATGAATGAACCAACATCATACAATATCATATAACCTACCACATTTATTTATAATTAAATTTCTCTTTTTGATAAGGTGTTTCGTGTGCATTGCATCAGTTGCTTGAGTCCCCACTTCATCAATATTGGTCAAAACTTTGAATTCTAAACAAAATAATTATCAATACATGTAAAAGAAGAAAATACCATTGAATCGATGAAGACCACGATTACTTCTCTGCCGACAAAACTTTGGTGGCCTAATTCCCCAAAAACTCATTAAAAGTAAACAGCACATCTGCACATGGGCTTTTACAATTAAACTTTTAGTTTTCTGCATACACGCCCTACTTTCCAGCTCATTTTATTTTTAATAATCAACTCAAATTAAATGAAGTTTGACTAAATTATGAGCAAATTGACATCATAATTTTTTGTTAAGCACCATAGTGATTTTGTTGCCATTCTATTTATATTTATATTTATTTTAATGAATAAGGTAGCTATAAAATTGATTTATTAATAAAAATAAGAAATTAACTAGTGCCACTATATTTAATTTGAAATTTATGTGGCATTATATATCAATGACACTAGGGATGACCAAAACCGGTTCCGGGCCCGGTTCCGGTTCGGAACCGCCGGTTCCGGTTCAGCATATATGTGACCCTGAACCGGCCCGCGCTTACACCGGTTCCGGTCATCACAATCCGGTTCCGGTTCAGTCCACGCTACCTTTTTTTATTTTTTTTTATCATACAATAATGAATAAACATGTTAAAATTTATTAAAAGACAAGAGATTTTTATTTTATAATACACTAATGAATAAACATGTTAAAATTTATTGAAAAATAAGGGATTTTTATTTTTTTTAATGGAAATGCCGATCCGGTTCCGGTCCGGTTCCGGTTCGCCATATATGTGACCCTGAACCGGCCCGCGCTTACCACGGTTCCGGTTACTCCGGTTCCGGTTTACTCCCCGGTTTGCTCCGGTTCCGGGCTTTTCCGGTCCGGTTTTCCGGTTCCGGTCCGGTTTGGCCATCCCTAAATGACACTATTATTTGAATTAGCCTCACTTAGTGTCTAAATTTTGGATGTCACTGTATTCATTATGTAGTGTCATTTTCAATAAATGACACAATAAATTAGATATATATTGTCATTTGACATTAAATAGATACAATCTAATGATACTATAAATTAAATGTCACTATATAAACATTCAATGTCATTAACTTACGTAATGTCACTAACTTGATGCCATTATAGCCCTTTTTTCTTGTAGTGTGATATAATTAGACAAATAAAAATCTAAAACATCTATTCTTCTCTGAAAAGAGGAAGAAACACTCCTCTCATAACCGTTGTCTCTCCCTTGTCGTCTTCTTCATCAGACATATTTTTGGATCGTCTTTCTCTTACATATTTTGTGGTTGTTCTTCAACAACACAATTGTTTGTAATCTTAATTTGTTGAGATTACAAACAATTGTGTTGTTGATTTTGTTAATAAATAAATGTTAAATTAGAATTTCATGTTCAAATTTCCCTTTTTGTTTCTTTGTATTTGATGCTTAATAAAATCGAATACTATAATTTCTCTCCGTTGGTTGAGAGCCTTGTGTGTTCTCTCCTTGTTGAGAGCCTTGTGTTTTCTCTACTTGTTGAGAGCCTAATATTTCCTCTCTTTTTGTTGAGAGCCTTGGATTATGATTTACAATTTTGTTTTTCGCAACTTCTTAATTTTGTTGTGTTTGGGAAGCTTGGTTGGCGTCCACACGTCAATTCATACTTCATCCGTCCCAGAGTATATGTCTACCTTTCCTTTTTAGTCTGTCCTAGAGTATATGTCCACTTTCTAAAATGACCACTTTGTTTTTACTATTCTTCCCACTCATTCTCTCTCCTACTTACTTTATACTCACAACACCAATCAACTTACTATTCACTCCACTCATTAATTCTCTCTCCCACTTTACTTTTATACTCACAACACTTACATCACTTCCACTATTTCTTAATCTCTGTGCGAATGGGGGAGGGTAGACATATTATCTGAGACGGAGGGAGTAGTATAATTGCAATACAGTTGTCGAACACCATAAATTTCACTGTTTGTTGAAAGAAAATCAAGATTGGTACAATTATTGGTTGTATTTGGGATGAGCCTCCAAATTTTGTAATGTGTCATCTCGATGTTTGCTTGGAATACCATAAGATTTTACTTTGCTTCAAAATAATAATAAAAATAAAAATAAATAAAAATCAACAATACTATCTATATTTAACTTTTCATTAAAATAAATAAATCAAACTAAAATTATTGGTCAAGTTCATTTGTAACAACGATAAGATAAGTAAAAAGATACATTTGAGACCGAGAGTAATATAATTAACTAGTTCCATGTTTTAGATTTCCACTAAACAAAAATAAAAATGCGACTAACATTTTCGGACC
This sequence comes from Campanula takesimana, assembly GCA_026119855.1. Classification (NCBI taxonomy): domain Eukaryota; kingdom Viridiplantae; phylum Streptophyta; class Magnoliopsida; order Asterales; family Campanulaceae; genus Campanula; species Campanula takesimana. The sequence continues at coordinate 968,695 of JAOWBW010000388.1, read as the reverse complement.
AAGAACTGGTGATAGCTTCGCTACTGCGGTTACACTAAATTTGACCATTTCCCTTTTTTTTTTTTTTTTTTTTTTCTCTAAGATATTGACCGAATTTTCAAACAAATTTATTAAAAAATAATTATGTACTCCTTCCGTTCCAACTAAGGTTATTACGTTTTTTTTTGTTTGTCCCAGACTAAGGTTTTTAATTGCTTTATTATCTAAAATGGACAATGAGACCCACTTGTCATTCCCACAACAAAAACTTTTTACCCACTTTCTCTCTCATACTTTTTCCTATTTCACTTTTCATACTCACAACATTTACTTTTTCTTAATCTCCGTGTAACTCAGAACCTTAGTCCGGCACATAGAGAGTATGATATATAATTACTTACAAGGAGGAATACAAAGGTTATATATTACAACAACTATACCCGTTTCAGTTCCAACATTTCCATAGACCATATGGAGTCATCAACACCTTCATCATCAATGGCCAAAGAAGCTAAGCTTCACATAGTAATGTTTCCATGGTTAGCCTTTGGTCACATGATCCCATTCCTAGAACTCTCCAAACTCATAGCACAAAAAGGTCACAAAATCTCCTTCATTTCCTCTCCGAAAAACATCGATCGCCTTCCCAAACTTCCTCCAAACTTAATCCCCTTCATTAATTTTGTCAAAATTCCTCTTCCCGCCATCGAAAACCTCCCAAAAGAAGCCGAAGCCACTTCCGATCTACCATACCATGAAGTCAAGTACCTTAAACTAGCCTATGACGGTCTTAAAGATCCGGTGACTAGCTTTCTAAAATCATCATCTCCGGATTGGGTGTTTTTCGACTTTGCACCATTTTGGGTTCCCTCCATAGCTTCCGATCTCAATATTTCATCCGCTTTTTTCAGTATTTTCATTGCTGCTTTTTTGGGGTTTTGGGGATCTTCCGAAGCCATGGTTGGCTCGGAAAATCCTCGGACCAAACCGGAGGATTTTACTGTTCCTCCGGATTGGTTCCCGTTTGAATCTAGTGTTGCGTTTAAGATGTTTGAGGTTATGCGCATTTTCGATCATAGCATAGCCCAAGAGGGTGATAAGTTCACCGATGTCTATCGAGCCGGGGTGTCACTTCGCGACTGCGATGTTGTAGTCGTGAGGGGGTGTACCGACTTCGACGGTGAATGGTTTCAGGTTCTTGAAACCCTTCACCAGAAGCCGGTGATCCCAGTAGGTCAACTTCCGACTACTGCATATGATGCCGGAGACAAGGAGGGTGAGTGGAAGGAGATAAAAGAGTGGCTTGACCTGCAAGCAAAAGGTACGGTGATCTATGTGGCGTTTGGGAGCGAAGCGAAACCGAGTCTAGATGAACTGAGTCGAATCGCTTTCGGTTTAGAGCAATCCGGATTACCATTCTTTTGGGTTTTGAGGAAGCAACGTGGGCTAACTGATACTGAAGTGGTTGAACTGCCAGAAGGGTTTGAAGAGAGAACAAAAGGACGTGGGGTGGTTTGCACGAGTTGGGCACCTCAACTCAAGATACTGAGTCATGACTCAGTGGGTGGGTTCTTGACTCACTCCGGGTGGAGTTCTGTGGTGGAAGCTATAATGTTTGAAAGGCCTTTAATTCTTCTGACTTTCTTGGCTGATCAAGGGTTGAATGCTAGGGTTTTGGAGAGGAAGATGTTGGGATACTCGATACCTCGGAACGAGTTGGATGGGTCGTTTACGAGTGACTCAGTGGCCGAGTCATTGAGGTTTGTGGTGGTAGAGGAAGAGGGGAAGATCTATAGGGAGAATGTTAAAGAAATGAGAGGGTTGTTTGGGGATGTGGACAGGCAAGACAAGTATGTTGATAGTTTATTGGATTATCTTCAAAGTAAGCAGCGAATATTCCGTTATTGATGTTTTCTTTTCTTAAATAGTCAGTATTAGGCTATTAGCTGTATTAAAAATAAAAAATAAAAAGGGTGGGGGGGGGGGGGACATTTGCAACCTGAAACTTAACATGGTTCAAAAATAATTTTATTCAACGAATCTTACTTACATTGGCCGCCTCATCTTTCCATTAAATTTGAATTTTCGTATCTACATGTACTAATTGTTGTGACACTAAAAGGAGGAATAGGAATAAGAAAGTCCACAATAGAGTAGTTAGTGGTGTGGTAAAGTTAAAGGCACGCAATCTTTTAAGGTTAATTTCATTTATTTCCTTACCCTTGACCTAAAAAATTGGGAAATCTTCAAAAATATACTCCCTCTGTCCCGTCATTTTATTCAACCAACACTACTATTTACTCAACCCATTCTCTCTCTTCACTTTCCACCACACATTTTATTCAACCAACACTACTATTTACCCCACTCATTCTCTCTCTTCATTTTCTACCACATATTCACTACTTTCTCTTAATTATTGTTCCCGCTCCTCTGGTTCTACTTGTGCTGGGACGAAGGGAGTATACTTTAAATAAATAGGACGTTTTAATAGATGTTTTTTTTTTTTTTTTGAAATAGGACATCATAAAAGGGAAATTTTTTATTTATGAGACACGCTTATCATACTTACAACAATTTTTTCACTTACTATTCCCTATTCACTTTTTTCTCATTCATACTCGTAACACCTACTTTTTAAAGAAATTTTTTTAATAAATAATTAATATTTTTATTCCTCGCAACGAGAACAAAAATCTTATTTACAGTGAGAGGGAGAGAGTATTGCTGGAGTAGAGGACGAACTGGAGACTAGCGATCAGAGACGAAAATAAGAAATCAAGACAACACAGATAGAGTGTGCGGCCACCCAGAAATAGGGTGCGCGCCCAAACCGTCAGGGTATATTCAGGGTCATTTTAAAGAAAAGTGGGCAACCACACAGGGTAGAGTGTGCGGCCGCACACATGGCAGGGAAACTGGACTGGGCCAAATAAGGCTGATATCGGGATTCCTTCTCTGTCTAGGGTTTAGAAATTATTCCTAGGTTAGTATATAAGCATAGCTCGCCCCAAACTTGTTGTAACACAACATTAACATATTCTAGTGCAAGAACCTGGCTTGGTAGTGACCCCAAACGTAGTCAATCGAATTGACGAACTGGGTAAACAATTCTTTTTCTTCTTTTGTTGTTTTGCTTTGTTTCATCGTTCTTGTGCTTGTGTGTGTGTGCTATTATTTTCTTGCGGTCTGTTTGTTTTGGAAAGTCAATACCACAACAACTGGCATCAGGATCTCTGGTTAGACGATCCTAGGGTTGCAAGCAGTCAAGAATGGGCAAGGATAAACAAGGGGCGGAGAATTTCGATGGGTCTGACTTTGCATTTTGGAGGATGCAGATAGAGGATCTTTTTTATGGTAAGGATCTCTATAAACCTCTCAAAGGAGTCCAACCGGAAGGCGAAAAACAAGAAGATTGGAAAATCATGGATTGGAAAACCCTGGGTGTGATTAGCTCCACTTTGGCAAAGTGTATACCTAAGACCACCAAGAAGGTTAAAACCACCAAAGAGCTACTTGATTATTTGACCGAGAGATTTGAAACACCGTCTGCAGTCAACAAGGTTGACCTAATGCGAAGGATGTTTAATTTGAGGATGGGAGATGGAGGATCATTAGCTTTGCATATCGATGAGTATATGGATCTTATAGACTCATTGAATGAATTGCATTGGAGATTACATTTGCAGATGAGGTTTATGCTTTGGTATTGCTAACGTCCTTAACAGGGAGTTGGAGCGAAACGTTGACTGCGTTAAGTGCTTCATCAGGTAAGAACAAATTGAAGTTTGATGATGTTAAGGATTCACATTTGAGGGTGAAGATGTACTGATTCTGAGTGTTAGTAGTGCACTAGATTCATGGGTACTGGATTCGGGGGCATCATTCCATTCATGCGGACGCACAGATGAGATGGAGAATTATACTTCCGGTGATTTCAGAAAGGTCTATCTGGCGGATGGCGAGCCTTTAAAAATCAAGTTGAAGGGGGACATCAATCAGAATAGGTGCATCGAACAATGGAGTTTTACATTTACACGGGGTCAGCCACATTCCAGGTTTGAAAAAGAACTTGTTATCAGTTGGGCATGACACGCCCCCAAGTCCCGGGATTCCATAATGGAACATCGAACCTGGTGCGCGTAACTAACAAGAAGCGGAAAAACGGGAATGACACCTGAATAAATCAACTGGTATCATATATATACTCAAGAGGAACGAGCTAAGATAGCTCACAACGAGTTCTATACCATGAGTTTAGCATTCACTTTTATCAGGCGTATTGCTCTAATAAAGGAAGCTACGCCCTTACTATGGCCTGTAGTAAGGGGTCAAGCATAGATAAATAGATCCCCGATTATCACTTAGCCCCAGCACTCGCGATAAGCGTGAACCTATATATCTCCGAACAAGCAAGGAGAACCAGCTGGACTCACACAAGAATGCACAAGTAGGTATTTACTTGAACTACGAGAGTAGAACTAATCCAAAAGTAGTGGACCAGTCCTTCATGAACCATATAATTATGTGCTCACCAAATCTAACGAGAATAGAACTAAGTCCAAAAGTAGTGGACCAGTCCTTCATGAACCATGTAATCATGTGCTCACCAAATACCAGTACACGTATGCAATATTTGGGAATACAAATCAGTATAACAATGGCACGTAATGTTTCCACGTAACACAATCAATCCAAGTTAGAGTCTATTATTAACAGACCCCAAACAAGTAGTAGGGTACATCATTCTATGTCACTTTGTCATATGCCATATTTGCATGTACATATTCATATAATCTTTAACACATTAATGTGTCTATCACGATACCCTTACTTTCAAGTTGAGCCCAACATCTTAGACTCTAAGCACTTAGTCGAATAGGTCGTATTGTACCTAGTCACAATCATACCTCACGTATATGTATCGTTAACAATCGAATACATTTTCCAACACATATTGTGTTCTGTAATCATTCTTGTTGACTTAAAACGTAGGATTCATAGTTATATGAATTATCTTTGTATTACACTAGTACCTCATTCTTTAGGAACTCAACTCAAGAACAAGATATCTTCTTTATACTTTATATACTTCATTGAGTATATGCACGATTAAAACCAATTATTAGCACATTAGTGCTTGTTCATAGCATTTTCAATACACACGTATTAGATTCGAGTATGTAGTAGAATTGTTCATTCTCTATCTAGTTCCATATTCTAACTCTTTGGTTATTAAACCAATTATCAAGTACTCCCTCCGTCCCAACTCACTTGAGACTTTTTGACCAAAACTGGTCAATTTAAGGTCGGTTTGACCAACACTTTATAGAAATATTTATGTTCCAAAAAACTTTTTAAAAATTGTTATTGAGAGGATTTTTAATGGTGGTCATTTTACATTTTTTTAATTTTTGTTCGGATCATAAATATTTTTATAAAGTGTTGGTCAAACCGACCTTAAGTTGACCAATTTTGGTCAAAAAGTCTCAAGTGAGCTGGGACGGAGGGAGTAGTCAACAAGCCACATTCTATCAAGTAGTTGTGTACAAGATTTGCACATACACATCAAGGATAGTTCTAACACGTTAGTGCTTGTTCATAGCACTTTCAAGTTCATTACCATACACATGTATTGGTTTCAAATCATGTACAAGATTTTATCATCTTACATTCAAGTTCTCAATCCAATTCTTTGGATGTTCAGGACATGTACAAGAATTAATTATCTTATACTCAAGTTATTATTCAAATCTTTGGATATTCAAGTCATGTACAAGATTTAATTGTCTTATACTTCAAGTTCAAGCTAAGTAAATGAGTTATACATCTCATACTTACAAGTTCTTAATCCTATACTTTGGATGTTCAAGCTCAAGACATTGTTCTATTGCCCCTAAGGTACACAAACATTGGTTTCAAGACACTTATAACACATTAGTGCTTGTTCATAGCACTTTCAAGACAATTAAAAGAGTTCTTACTCTTAGGCTCAAGTTCTCATTTTAATTCTATGAGTACTCATGTTCAAGACCAAGTTTTAATGCCCCAAAAGGTACAAATACACTTGCTAGGACATCTTATACTAAGTCTCTATGCCTTAGGAGGGGTAAGGTTTCATTTCATTTGAGTTTAAACCATTTTTTGTTAAAACAGGGGACCGGGCGGGCGCTCACTTCTACCCGGGCGGGCGCTCGACAACTGACCAGGCGGGCGCTCGGAAAGGACCAAGCGGGTGCTCCAGGTCAACAGGGATTTTGGTCATGAAACACGAGGTAAGCGGGCGCTGGTTATGAGGTCAAGCGGGTGCTCCTAAGGCTATCAGGCGGGCGCTCGGTACCTTACCAGGCGGCCGCTCGCTACAATTTCCAGCAAAACCCAATTTCTTTCCAGGCTTAATAATTCTCCGTCCCAAGCGTAGGAGTATACTTTTTACTAACAAATAACAATACCAAGAGTACCTAGGCGGGCGCTCGCTACAATTTCCAGCAAAACCCAATTTCTTTCCAGGCTTAAAAATTCTCCGTCCCAAGCGTAGGAGTATACTTTTTACTAACAAATAACAATACCAAGAGTACCTAGGAGTGAAGTATCGTACCAGTACACTATCTCAAGTTCATTTCATTTCTTTTACCGTCCCACAAATAATAGGACAATTGTCTTTTATTCCAATTAAACATTTCACCGTCCTAAAAGTATAAGTATAATTTTCTAATATACTAATATACTCATTTAGGGATACTTTCATTAATTTCCCCGTCTCACAAGTATAAGTATAATTTTTCTAATATACTTGTATAAACATTTAATCAAGTTAATATTTCACCGTCCCATGAATAGGATTATAATTTTCTAATATACTTGCAAACCCATTTAAGTTCATGTTCTCTGTACCTAGTATAAAAATACTCCATTCGTCCCAATTTTACAAGTATCACAAAACTCATTCAAATCACGAAATTAACAAGCACAAGTATCAAGAATAACATATAGGCATGTTATTACAATCAAGGGGGAGCTAGTGACTTACCTACTCTGAAATTAAATTCACCCAAACTAATTTCTGTTCGGCAGCAAATGCTCTACTCACCGCCCTGATCATTTATGCGAAGTCGAATTTTCGAACAGAGGCATAATTAAGCGAGAGGAGTCGAGAATAGGGTAAACCCTAACTTTATTTACGAGACAGAGAGAAAGTACGAGAGAATTTGGGGATAACAATGATTCTGAGAATGGCAACCCAATTTTTATCCTTTCAAGTTTCAAAGATTTGCACTTTGGCCCCTCAAGTTTTAACTTTGACAAAAAGGCCCTTCAAGTTTCAATTTGAGCAATTAAGCCCCTAAAATTTAATTTTTACAAATGACCCTAATGTTTTAACTTTGAACACTTAGGTCCTAAACTTGCTCAATTAGTTAAATAATTAACTCAATTAAAATAGCATATAATTATGCTAGTCAAGAATTTACCAGGAATTAGGACGGGCATTACATCCTCCCCTCCTTAAAGAAAATTCGTCCTCGAATTTTACTAATCGAGATTATAACACATATAAATAACAAATAGAACTCAAGAATAGCAATAATATGGTATACCACACCATATTATCAATTACCTGCGAGTATTATTCTCACATAACCTTCTCGATACTGTGACTTTCCCATGAAAATTTCACAAGAAGTATTCGTGCTCAAGACATTTTTTTTAGAATCAAGTATCCATACAAGCACTTAGCCATATACTAAGTAATTAGTGTGATGGAATTTCCGCTAAATCGCAAACTCATACAATAGCCACAAGGAAATCCACTTCACATGCTCGCAACATATGATCAAGAAGCAACCTCGGTTAAATATCCAGAGTGCTCAGAAAAATTATCATAATCAAGATGTAAAACAAGGTGTAGAACAAAATGTAGAACAAGAATCCCTGTTATATATTATATCCACAGGTATCCCATGTAATCAAGATGTATCGATCATAACATCACAACACATAAAGTCAAGCAGATTTGATTAATCAATCCACTATAACCAATATCATCGGGACTTATCTATTAAATGATAATCCTTTCACGAAATCCATCGCAATATATTCATATATTCACAAATCTCGAAGGATTATAACAAATCAAACGATCTCTGATATTTGCTTTCAAATAATCGTAATTCAAGGATTTAGTTGAATACTCAGAAATTTTCTCCCATTCACTACCATCAATCATGAAATACAAGTCTTTATGTTCAATGAATCCGCTAATACAATAGCCGTAGGATCACAATCAATTTCAAGTCATGAGTAGACTTATTCTATTCATAAAGATTCAATCTCCTCGAAGCATATACAAGTATGTTACCATTTTGAATTAACACACGTTTTATCTCTTGTTCGAGCTTCACTATGCATAATGAATTTATCATATCCACTATATTGGTGAATCTTGACACATACACTAGAAAATAGTAACACTGGTCATATCCTCCAAATAACCATCATACTAGTCGAATCAACTAGGCGAGGTCAAATACTGAAGGTATGGTCATCCAGCATTTCAATATTTAAAAAATTGGCTTCACGTTTATCAATCCATCAGAAAGTGTAGCTTTCTGTGTCAAATAGTTAATGGTAGAGCTACCTTCGAAATTCATTAATGAATCTCTAACAAGATCAAGAAAATCTCAAGAATAATCGTACCTCGGTTATTTCCACTTGTACAGGTCAATAAAGATGTCTGAAGTAAACCCATTTCAAGATAATAGATCCTCTATCTCTTGCTAGCTTTTGGGAAACAATTGTTTCTCTCGAAAAATTTCAATACAATCAATTCTCAGTCTGCGACTTTGTATACGCCAACAGGTCATTAATCAATTCATCGCAAAAAAATCAAATTATGGTTTGAAGATATCATTCATCAAATCCATCAATACTGCTAGATCATATATCAATCGAAATAGCATAATCACGAATTCATAACAAGCATACCTGATATAAGAAGATGTCTTCAGTATATCCTCATAGTTGACTTTCCAAATAATGATAGCCACTTACCAATCAAACACTGAATAGACCACTGATTAACTTTAGGGGTCAAATAATTCATCCATACACGATAACAAGTACTGGTTCATTATAGTCACCTGGTTGAACTCTTTGCATTCAATATGAAATCGCAAAGTACCATATCTCTTCATGCCAATCAATACAGATACACCCCACGCAGATATACTAAGCTGGGTGAATCCTCTATCATTAAATTCCTCAAGTTGAATCTTCAACTCTTTTACTCAACCGAAGTCATGAACATTGATTTAGATATCAGCACTATATTTGTACTGTAGCAACTCAAGATAACCCAAGGTTCTCATCATGTATCATGTACTACTCAGTAGAAATTATATCTGAGATCTCACAAAGAATGGATATATCCTTCAATTTTTGGTGTAGACATTCTTCCGTCAACCACATATGCTAAATATTCAGCACAACCTTGATAATCATTTTCGAGCTTTCAATGAAGAACATGAATATTATACATAATTATATCATGCTCATATAAATAGTCAAGCATACTAGCATAGAAATATTCACCATCTATTGTGGCAAACAAGAATGGCATAACATATAGAAAGCCAAATCATAACACGTAAAAGCCAAGCCATAACACGTATCACATCAATGCCCCATGCAGGTGACATGACCAAGTTAACATATAACGTATAGGGTGTTATCACCCACACTTCTATCAAGCTCTTATAAATAACGATATCAAGCACGTAGTCTCTTACTAGAGCATACGCCTCCACGTAAATCAAGAAATAAGGACAAGCATGCATATATAGCATGAAACAATGTCCACTGCACAAGATAGATACGCCTAAGTCTTTAAAGACTCGCGCTCTCGATTCTCAAACTATTTATTCCAATTGGGATCAACACTATCAACACCAATCCTATGCCTGGTATAACAACAAGTAACGAAGCACTCGGCGTCAAAAACACACCCAAGACTAACCCAACCTAGGCCATAGACCCTATCCAGGCTTAGAGCTAAACCATAGCTCTGATACCAAACTGACACGCCCCCAAGTCCTGGGATTCCATAATGGAACCTCGAATCTGGTGTGCGTAACTAACAAGAAGCGGAAAAACGGGAATGACACCTGAATAAATCAACTGGTATCATATATATACTCAAGAGGAACGAGCTAAGATTGCTCACAACGAGTTCTATACCAAGAAATTTAAACCAAATGTGGTTATATACAAGTTCTATACAAGTATACCCAAGATACTGAGTCTAAACAACTAATACAAAATCGTCCTCACTAAAACTGGAAAGGATAACAATCCCCAACAAGAACAACCTGCCAAGTAGGCCCCTGCTAAGTCGAGCCTCACAACGTATTACCACTTGCTTTCCTGGGGGGGGGAAATAAATAAACAAGGAACGGGGTGAGATAAATCTCAGTAAGTTACTAGATACAAGTACATAGCATGTTATCATGTAATCATGCAAATCAAGAAGATTATCAAGTAATCATGCTCAAGATGTCATCAAGTAACAAGTATATGAGAGGCTAAACCAACTCATCAAGTAGCACATAAGGCTAAACTATCATGTTACAAAGGATATTCCAACTTTATTCCTCCCAAGTAAACCATTGTTGTCGTTTCTTATTGTAGTTGACAAATCACGATCAATCAAGTTGCTGCTGAGCAGTACACAAAAGGACCCGATAACCAGTATCACTCACAAGAACAAGATTCACGAGGTGTTCTCATTCACTTTTATCAGGCGTATTGCTCTAATAAAGGAAGCTACGCCCTTACTATGGCCTGTAGTAAGGGGTCAAGCATAGATACATAGATCCCCGATTATAGCCCCAGCACTCGCGATAAGCGTGAACCTATATATCTCCGAACAAGCAAGGAGAACCAGCTGGACTCACACAAGAATGCACAAGTAGGTATTTACTTGAACTACGAGAGTAGAACTAATCCAAAAGTAGTGGACCAGTCCTTCATGAACCATATAATTATGTGCTCACCAAATCTAACGAGTATAGAACTAAGTCTAAAAGTAGTGGACCAGTCCTTCATGAACCATGTAATCATGTGCTCACCAAATACCAGTACACGTATGCAATATTTGCGAATACAAATCAGTATAACAATGGCACGTAATGTTTCCACGTAATACAATCAATCCAAGTTAGAGTCTATTACTAACAGACCCCAAACAAGTAGTAAGGTACATCATTCTATGTCACTTTGTCATATGCCATATTTGCATGTACATATTCATATAATCTTTAACACATTAATGTGTCTATCACGATACCCTTACTTTCAAGTAGAGCCCAACATTTTAGACTCTAAGCACTTAGTCGAATAGGTCGTATTGTACCTAGTCACAATCATACCTCGCGTATATGTATCGTTAACAATCGAATACATTTTCCAACACATATTGTGTTCTGTAATCATTCTTGTTTACTTAAATCGTAGGATTCATAGTTATATGAATTATCTTTGTATTACACTAGTCCCTCATTCTTTAGGAACTCAACTCAAGAACAAGATATTTTCTTTATACTTTATATACTTCATTGAGTATATGCACGATTAAAACCAATTACTAGCACATTAGTGCTTGTTAATAGCATTTTCAATACACACGTATTAGATTCGAGTATGTAGTAGAGTTGTTCATTCACTATCTAGTTCCATATTCTAACTCTTTGGTTATTAATACCAAGTATCAAATAGTCAACAAGCCACATTCTATCAAGTAGTTGTGTACAAGATTTGCACATACACATCAAGGATAGTTCTAACACGTTAGTGCTTGTTCATAGCACTTTCAAGTTCATTACCAAACACATGTATTGGTTTCAAATCATGTACAAAATTTTATCATCTTACATTCAAGTTCTCAATCCAATTCTTTGGATGTTCAGGACATGTACAAGAATTAATTATCTTATACTCAAGTTATTATTCCAATCTTTGGATATTCAAGTCATGTACAAGATTTAATTGTCTTATACTTCAAGTTCAAGCTAAGTAAATGAGTTATACATCTCATATTTACAAGTTCTTAATCCTATACTTTGGATGTTCAAGCTCAAGACATTGTTCTAGTGCCCCTAAGGTACACAAATATTGGTTTCAAGACACATATAACACATTAGTGCTTGTTCATAGCACTTTCAAGACAATTAAAAGAGTTCTTACTCTTAGGCTCAAGTTCTCATTTTAATTCTATGAGTACTCATGTTCAAGACCAAGTTTTAATGCCCCAAAAGGTAGGACATCTTATACTAAGGCTCTATGCCTTAGGAGGGGTAAGGTTTCATTTCATTTGAGTTTAAACCACTTTTTGTTAAAACAGGGGACCGGGCGGGCGCTCACTTCTATCCGAGCGGGCGCTCGACAACTGACCAAGCGGGCGCTCGGAAAGGACCAAGCGGGCGCTCCAGGTCAACAGGGATTTTGGTCATGAAACACGAGGTAAGCGGGCGCTGGTTATGAGGTCAAGCGGGCGCTCCTAAGGCTATCAGGCGAGCGCTCGGTACCTTACCAGGCGGGCGCTCGCTACAATTTCCAGCAAAACCCAATTTCTTTCCAGGCTTAAGAATTCTCCGTCCCAAGCGTAGGAGTATACTTTTTACTAACAAATAACAATACCAAGAGTACCTAGGAGTGAAGTATCATACCCAGTACACTATCTCAAGTCATTTCATTTCTTTTACCGTCCCACAAATAATAGGACAATTGTCTTTTATTCTAATTAAATATTTCACCATCCCAAAAGTATAAGTATAATTTTCTAATATACTAATATACTCATTTAGGGATACTTTCATTAATTTCCCCGTCTCACAAGTATAAGTATAATTTTTCTAATATACTTGTATAAACATTTAATCAAGTTAATATTTCACCGTCCCACGAATAGGAGTATAATTTTCTAATATACTTGCAAACCCATTTAGGTTCATGTTCTCTGTACCTAGTATAAAAATACTCCCTTCGTCCCAATTTTACAAGTATCATAAAACTCATTCAAATCACGAAATTAACAAGCACAAGTATCAAGAATAACATATAGGCATGTTATTACAAGCAAGGGGGAGCTAGTGTCTTACCTACTCCGAAATTAAATTCACCCAAACTAAATTATGTTCGGCAGGAAATGCTCTACTCACCGCCCTGATCATTTATGCGAAGTCGGATTTTCGAACAGAGGCATAATTAAGCGAGAGGAGTCGAGAATAGGGTAAACCCTAACTTTCTTTACGAGACAGAGAGAAAGTACGAGAGAATTTGGGGATAACAATGATTCTGAGAAAGGCAACCCAATTTTTATCCTTTCAAGTTTCAAAGATTTGCACTTTGGCCCCTCAAGTTCTAACTTTGATAAAAAGGCCCTTCAAGTTTCAATTTGAGCAATTAAGCCCCTAAACTTTAATTTTCACAAATGACCCTAATGTTTTAACTTTGAACACTTAGGTCCTAAACTTGCTCAATTAGTTAAATAATTAACTCAATTAAAATAGCATATAATTATGCAAGTCAAGAATTTAACAGGAATTAGGACGGGCGTTACAGGGCAGTTAGATGAAGAAGGTTACACGGTAACTTTTGGCTGCAAGAACTGAATTATTACCAAGGGAGCTTCTGAAGTTACTCGAGGTAATAAGGAGGGTACATTGTATTTGGCGAATAACACCAAGGATAGTATCCCTGTAGCGGCGGCTAAGGGTGATACGGATTTGTGGCACTGTCGATTGGGTCATATGAGTGAGAAGGGGATGCGGGTACTTTGCTTAAAAGGAAGACTACCGGTTTTGAAGACAGTTGACGTAGGGATTTGCAAAGACTATGTGTTTGGCAAACAGGCGAGAAGTTCTCGAGGACAGGTAGGGCTTTGAGGGAGGGAAAGTTAGAATTGGTTCAAACGAATTTTTGGGGGCCGGCTCCGGTAACTTCTCTGGGTGTTGCGTTATATTACATTTCCTTCATTGATTACTCTACAAGGAAGGACTAGGTTTATTTCTTGAAGCATAAGGATGAATTATTCGAGACGTTCAAGGAGTGGAAGGCCTTGGTATAGACACAGATGGGACTCATGGTTAAATGTTTGAGGTCTGATAATGGTGGGGAGTATGAGCTCGAGGAGTTCAAGGAATATTGTGATGCGAATGGGATTCGCATGTTGAAGAACCTAAAGGGACACCTCAACATAATAGGGTTGCAAAGAGGATGAACAGAACATTGAACGAGCGGGCTAGAAGTATGAGGTTCAAGTGTGGACTTCCGAAAATGTTTGGGGAATATGCAGTTGACACGGCGGCCTTCTTGATTAATAGGGGACCTTCAGTACCGTTGGGGAAAGAGATTCCAGATGACGCATGGAGTGGCAAGCATGTAATTCCGAGTGTATTTTGGTAGTAACGTGTACCGACCAAGTATGATTTGTTACACAAAAATATGTACCAGTACCAACCTGTAAGTACCCCAATCTGAAATGACCAGATTAGAGGAATTCTTGGCACCATTCAGGGACAAACTGATAGGTCAGGACCTCACTAGGATAAAGTTGGAACACAAGGACCTTTCTGGAATTAAAAATTGGAAAAATCTAGAAAGCACCATCCCTAGCCGTACGGCTACTTTGGGAGGTCACAGGGCCTATAAATTGAAGCCCTTGCTGATCATTTCAGGAGGGGGGAGAAATAATTATTGTCAGTGTTACTCTGCTAAAATTGCTCCAGATAGTGTTTTAAGAGTGAAAGAGAAAGGAAGATTGGCCTAACTAAACATAGGTGAAGCCACCTTCTCCCCCATCCTTCTCTTCATCTTATCTCTTTTGTTTGTTCATATTATTGTTGTTCATCTCTTAATTCTTGCAAGTCTTGTCCATTCAAGCAACTTAATTTCATTGTAAGTCTTGTCCTTCAAGCACTTTAATCTTAATCTTATTGCAAGTCTTGTCCTTCAAGCACTATATATATATATATATATATATATATATATATATATATATATATATATATATATATATATATATATTATGGTCCAAACCATGGATGATTCAAGGTGCCCTTCACACTTTATGTGAAAGTGGTTCTAACCTAAAGATGATCATGGTTTGTTGAATTTCTCACTTATAACAAATTAATGATCTATTTTAATGAAAAAGGTACATGTTTTGGTTGATTATGTTGTTCATTGGTAGCAAGGATGGTCATTTGGATGATAAAATTTCAATCTTTATCATCCAAACATTGATCTAGCTTCAAAATCCCCTTTGGGGTCATAAAGATCAAATCTTTATGTCAAATAATGTTGTCTCAAGGTTGTATTTGGCTTAAGGATCCACTCTAGTGGTGAAAGTCCAAATCTTTATGTTGATTTTGTTTTGATTTGGCAATGATAATCATGTGGGATGATAAAACCTTAGTGTTTATCATCTTACCCTTTTGATTTAGCTTTGAAATCCCATTTTGGGTCATAAAGATTGAATCTTTATGGAATAATTTGATCCTAAGAGGTTAATAATGTATAAAAATGTCATCTTGATGATAAAGTTTCCATCTTTAATCATCAAATGGTCATTTTGTCTCATTTGGCCATGTTCATCACCTATGTGTGATTTTCTCCAATGATTGCTTTGATCACACCTAAATACTCGTTTTGGGGTTCAATTGATGATCATTAGGCATAGGAATGATTTTGTTTAAGTTTGTTGTGTTGAAATAAAACTGGAATCAGAACTGTTTAAGTCCAGTTTCAGCAGAATGCTCTGTTTCTGCCTGGAACTGGACTGTTTCTGATAAATCTGTAAAAAAAAACTGGGACGGCCAAACGAGCCGTACGGATGGTTTAAACCAGCCATACGGCTAGTTTGGGCAGGAAGCACTTTTTTCCAGTTTTAACCATTTTTGTTAAACTGATTGCAAAATAAACCTTCCTTGTTAAGTTTCTAACTGATTTCTGTTAAAAGTCAGTTTCTCCCATTTTCCAAACACACACACACTTGCACATTTTGGTCAACAAACACGAGGGAGACTCGGCTTTGTCCGAGGCGGCTTGGGTGACGTGAAACTCTTCCCAAGACGTAACCTGACCTCCGAACTAATAGAATCTCTAACCTTTTCTTTTGTTGGGTTAAATAATTAACAAAAGTGGCGACTCCGTTATGTTTTGTGAGATAACCGTGTTCGGATTTTTGCCCCAAAACACGTCGCGTTTCCACGCGCGGGGCGGGATCCTTACAGTGGCGACTCTGCTGGGGAAAGTTTGTTTCCGGACTTCTTGTGTGGGTCAAACTCCCGCCCCCGTTAGTTGACCTTGTGCATGCTTTTGTGTGTTTCATGTTTCTGTTTGAACTTTTTTGGGTGGATTTTTTCTGGAGATGCAATAAACTGGGGCTTGGTGATCAGAAGTTGGAAAAACTAGAAAAAATCCCAACCCTCTTGTCTTAGCCGCACGGCTACTTTGGGTAGGGGTCAGAATGTTGCAATTTAACCATTTTGTGCAGGAAGCAACACTCTGAACACCCCCTTTGCTTCCGCTTGTCCAGGTTCCAAATTTACAGTTTTATTTGTGCACATTATCTCCTTTTCTTTAGCCAAAACTTGGTTCTTAAAGCTTGGTTATGCACAATCTTTTGGGAAAATAAAATAGGTTTTCAAAGCCTCATTGTGCATAACCCTTCTTGAAAAATTTCTTTGTTTTCAAAACCCTCTTTTTGTTGTGCACAACTTGATTTGTACAAATGGCTTTCAAATGAACTGCTCTTCTTGTAAAAATGTTTGGCTTTCAAAAATTCTTGGTTGTGTACGATTGTTACATGTACAAAGTTTTGGTCCTCACTTGTTCATATTCTTTGATTGATTGCTTGTATAAATTGCTTATTCCATGCTTGTCCATATTTGTTCATATCTTGCTCATGTCTTGTTCATAATATTGAAAAATGATTGAAAATTTCTATTTTAACTCAAAAGGGAATATAGAATGACTTCACACAACGCGCACTTGACCTTGCACGTTCCAAATACCCTTTAAACCTGGGATGGATGCCAGATGCAGCTCGATTGGCGCTCTTGTTCCCTTCGAGCGCGAACGGGTCCATTCCACCTCCCCTTCCGAGCCGAGTCAACCACACATGTCCGTGACACAGAAATACCGTGACTTCGGTTGGTTTTTGGTCTAGCTCATGTTGCCACATCCTTAATGCGTGTCTAAGGTTAATCATGGCCAAGTTAGTGCCCGAGTCATGACTCCTTGTGAAAGCAAGTGTGACCATGGTCAAATTTGACCCGGTCCTTGACTTACGCGTTAATGTTGACCGTAATTAACATAAGTCTTGTATTAAGGATAGGGTGACACCGTGTTGTCAATCCCTAATGAATGGTCCATACTAATCATCCTTAATCCCAAGGATAAGGTTCGAGAGCCCTCATCAAAGATGAGGTTATGCCAGAAGTCCCTAAGACGAATCTCGACCTTAACCGGGGCTTAATCATGATTGGAATGGCTCACGCATTGGGAATCTTGCGACGCACTAGACACTAGGTTCGTTAATTTCGGCTGGTGGAAGCCTCTTGCCCTATAGGACCCTCGCCCGGGACAGTCCATCCTTGGGAGTGTGCAAGGCAGGTGAAAAATGAGGGGTCTATAGGCGTAGTGATGGCCTTCACTGATCCAGGATATAGAATAGTTGCGAAAAAGAAGAGGAATCTTTTCCAACCATTTAGGAATAAAAATGTGTTTTAAGTAAAGTTGAACGAATAAATAATTGCACGTGGCATGAGCTTGCTTCGTTCTTTGTTTCTTGTCTTAGACACATTCTTGCGTTAATAAATGCCACTTTGTTAAGTCTTTAGACAGACCCCCGTTGTCCTCCAAGACCTCCGTTATGTGATTTCGTTAAGTCTTTGGACAGACCCCCATTGTCCTCCAAGACCTCCATTATGTGATTTCGTTAAGTCTTTGGACGGATCCCCGTTGTCCTCCGAGACCTCCGTTATGGGATTTCGTTAAGTCTTTGGATAGACCCCCGTTGTCCTCCAAGACCTCCGTTATATGATTTCGTTAAGTCTTTGGACAGACCCCCGTTGTCCTCCAAGACCTCCACTATGGGATTTCGTTAAGTCTTTGGACGGACCCCCGTTGTCCTCCAAGACCTTCGTTATGTGATTTAGTTGAGTCTTTGGATGGATCCTCGTTGTCCTCCGAGACCCCGTTAAGATTCCCGTCAAGACCTTAGGCGTTGTCCCTTAGGTCCCCGTTAAGATTCCCGTCAAGACCTAGGCGTTGTCCCCTAGGTCCCCGTTAAGATTCCCGTCAAGACCTTAGGCATCGTCCCCTAGGTCCCCGTTAAGATTCCCGTCAAGACCTTAGGCATTGTCCCCTAGGTTCCCGTTAAGATTCCCGTCAAGACCTTAGGCGTTGTCCCCTAGGTCCCCGCTAAACCCCTAGGAATAGTCCCCTAGGAAGTCAAGTCTTTGAATGGATCCCCCGTTGCCATCCAGGAAGTCTGTTGCAACCTTGTAAGTAGACCCCCGTTTGAATCTCGGATGGATTTAAGATCCCATTTGACCCTGTCCACCTTTTTACCCCATAGGTCTAAGCCTAGCGGTCATTCCCCATCAATAGCATGAGCATTCACTCAGTGTTTAACCAAGCCTAAAGCTACCTTTTGTCTTCCCCGCAGCTCAGATGAAGTGGAAGAGAGCATCATGTCGCCGCCTAGTGCGTGTGGAGTTAGAAAGTTCCCCTGTCACTACAACTTCTCCGATCCGGTACCTCAGAAAGACCACTTTGATGGATGGTAGTTTGGGAAATGACGTTGCAGACAACCCGGATAGCCTGACAAAAGAAGAGCCGCTCCAAACTCTAGAAGCCTCCGGGGCTACGGAGGAAGTCATCACGAAGAGCCACAAGGAAACACGGAACCCGTTCAATGAGTCGATGAGACAAAGAGATGTCACAACTGATGGGCCCTTCACCAAAGTGACCAACCACAATGAAAGGGTGGAAGCTACCCGACCTCCGGATTGTAACTGAAGATTGCCCCCTCCATCTCACCAAAATACCGAGGCCTCCATTTCTTCGCCCCAACACGCCGTCATCCATAACGAGCCTCTCACTCAAATCTTCCTCACTCCGCCTCATCCCAAATCCAACATCTCCCATGAGACACTTCCTATAAAACCCCAAACACAATCCACTGAAAAGGCCCACAAACTACTGTTCACACCGGTTATGCCCCGAGCATCATACTCACAATACCATATTTCCCGATAAGATTCCATGGTGACCCGTATCATTTCTGCAATCGGAGACCTCTTGGACCACGAGCTCATTGCATGCCTCCAATGTGTATTCCTGCAAGCAACCAAGATTATGGGTATGCCTACACCCACACACTTCCACAGAATCCTCATGTTGCACCTCAGTCGGGTACGTTGTTGGGAAAGAGAAAACAGATGGAAGCTAAATTTGAAAGGACACTCGAGCGGCACCCCTTTGCATTGAGTAACGGTAATTCTCATCCCCACCACGCTCCGGTCAACAATGAAAGAAAAGACAAAGGCCGAGCCAAGCTCCATTTCACAAAGTTTGAGGATTTCGGAATGCCTATAAGCAAAGTGTTTGAGGGATTGGTCAAACAAGGCCTCATGTGGCCCCTCGAAGATTTCCAGCCAAAGAATCTTGAAAAACGTCGCGACAAGACCAAAAGGTGTGCCTTTAACAACTACCATGGCTATGATACCAATGATTGCACCGCCATAAAACGCATCATCTCGAAGCTAATCGAGAAGGGAAAGCTTGGACGCCCCCACGCCCCCAAAACATCCAATGACCCGAGCGTCAAAATGCTCGAATTTGTGACTTCCCCGATGGTCGGTAAATGGAGTGATGTCCGTCCCAAGGAAAAGGAGCCCGCGGTTGACAAAGTTGTCAATCCCAAAGTGGGAGTGACACGCCCCCAGGTCCCGGGATTCCCTAATAGAACATCCAACCCGGATGCGCGTGACTAACAAGGAACAAGAAACTAACAAGAAACTGGATGACAACTGTTTATAACAAACTGACATGATATATATACTCTAGAGTAAGGAGATAAGATAGCTTACACCACGAGTTCTAGACAAGAAAATTTAAACCAAATATGAATATACACAGCGGAAACATGCCTAGCACATAAGCTGGCATCAAGAGTACCATACAAGATGTCTAGTGACAACAAGAACTGAACAAGACTGTCTACCCCAAAATAAGGAGTTATACAACCCATAATACATCGTCCTCACCAAGTGTAAAAGGACACAAGCCCCAAAATAATCACGACCTGCGTAGTAAGCTCCCATCTATGTCGAGCCTCACTGCGCACTATCCTTCCTTTGATCTAAGGAAAACAATTAAACAAGAAACGGGGTGAGATAAATCTCAGTAAGCTATTAGATGCAACTACATGACATGTTATCATGCAATTCAAGTAGATACTCAAGTAATCATATATCAAGTGCTACTCATCAAGTAGCACATAAGGCTAAACAAGCAAGTTATAAAGGATATTGCTTCCTTCCTTATTCCTCCCAAGAATACCATTGTTGTCGTAGCTTTTATTACCTTGACAATCACGATCAATAACAAGAAACTGATTATTCAGTATATATCAGAAGACCCGGTAACCAGTGTCATTCCCAAGATCAATACTCACGAGGTGTTCAAGAGTTTAGCATTCACTTAAGTCAGGCGTATTGCTCCAACCAAGGAAGCTATGCCCTTATAATGGCCGGCAGTAAGGGGTCAAGCGCAAATACATAGGGACCCGATTATCACTTAAGCCCCAGCTCTCACGATAAGCGTGAACCTATATATTTCCGAACAAGCAAGGAGAACCAGCTGGACTCACACAAGAATGTACAAGTAGGTATTTACTTGAACTACGGGAGAAGAACTAATCCAAAAGTAGTGGACTAGCTCAACAAGGAACATGCTTCAAGTAATCAAGAAGTCACCTTGTTATCAAGCAACTATATGCAATGTTTGCACATACACAACAAGAACATGTCTCATACAAGTTAGTGCTTGTTCATAGCACTTTCTAGTTCATTACCATACATATGTATTGGCATCAAGTCATGTACAAGATTTTATTATCTTATATTCAAGTCTTAATCCAATTCTTTGGATGTTCAAGTCATGTACAAGATTTTATGGTCTTATACTTCAATTTATAACTACAATATTTGGACATTCAAGCATGTGTAAGAGTTATACATTTACTCTTACAAAATCCCAATCCTATTCTTAGGATGTTCAAGTCTAAAACTTTGTTCTAATGCCCCTAAGGTGCACAATCATTGATTTCAAGACAAGTATAACACATTAGTGCTTGTTCATATCACTTTCAAGACATAAAGAAGAGTTGTTACTCTTGTACTTAAGTTCTCATTTTAATTCAATAATCACTCATGTTCAAGACCAAGTTCTAATGCCCCAAAAGGTACATATACACTTGCTAGGACGTCTTATACTAAGGCTCTATTCCTTAGGAGGGATAAGCTTTCATTTCAATTTAGATTTAAAACACTTTTGTTGAAACAGGGGACCGGGCGGGCGCCTATGATGGACCGGGCGGCCGCTCATTGGAGCACTTTTGAAACCAAAAATTCTGATGAAATGGGCGGGCGCTCGAAGGATAACCAGGCGGGCGCCTGGTGCAATTTTCAGCAACACTCAATTTCTTTCCAGGCTTAAGAATTCTCCGTCCCAAGCGTAGGAGTAACTTTTTACTAACATTTTAACATTGCTAGAAGTATACAAACATTTTCTTAACACCTAATTCAAGTTCCCTTATTATTTTTCACAGTAGGGTTTTACTCCCTTTGTCCCAAAATTACAAGTATCACATAAATTGCCCCAAACACGAAATTGACAAACAAAAGTATCAGGAATAACATATATGCATGTTATTACAAGCAAGGGGGAGCTAATAACTTACCTAGTCAAAAATCAAAATTACCCAAATAAATTTCTGATCGGCCTGGAACGCTCTATTCAACGCCACGAATATTTATCCGGGATCAGAATCAAGAACGGATGGATAATTAAAGTCAAGTAGTCGAGAATAGGGTAAAACCCTAACCCTAACTTTGAAACAGAGGAAACAACGAGAATGTTTGGGGATGAAATGCCTTTCTCAGGCAAACAAACAAGATATACTTGTAACTTTCCAAGAATAACAACTAGGCCCCTCAAGTTTCACTTTTAACAAAAAGGCCCCTAAAGTCAAATTTTCACAAATGACCCAAAAGTCAAAACTAGACATTTAACCACCTTAATATTCTAAAGCAGTTAAGAATTTAACCCAAGTAAAACTAGCACATAATATGCAAGTTCAAGAATTTAACAAGTAAGTCAAATATTTAACGAGAATAAGGATGGGCGTTATAGGGAGAGCCTGTTTTGGAAGAGTTGACAAAATCAGTGTCCCAAATGATGGTTCCTAAACTCAGCAAAGCCGAAATGACGGAAGGCGTTTGTAAAGGATCAGCGGCACAGAAAATGTCTGAAGGGCTGAATGCCCCGGGTTGGGAAATGAATGGTGTTTGCTGCTGCCACAGCAGAGGACGGAGCTTCGAAACCCCTTCCATCAATCTCCCCTTAGGAAAAGTCTGTTTCATCCTTAAGAAGAGTCAGCTGCTTTTAGGATGTGTGTTAAGCTCTTAAGAAGAGTCAGTTAAGGTGTCTGTTAGGTTTAGTTAGAATCTTGACTCCCCGGTTGATGCCATGTGGTGACCATTCTGAGTCCATTGTCAGTTTTCTTTATAAAATTATTATTATTATTGCCTTGTCAAAAGTTTGCAAAAATGTGTGTGAGTCTTTCATTCGAAACAAAAGTATGTCTTCAAAAAATAAAAAAAAGATCAAGTTTTTCCCAAAAGGCTAATCCGATAATGAAGCATTTTTCTCAAATCATGGTTATGATTTCACCTTGAGGTTTAATATGCTAGAAGTCCTTCACGGTTATGTCCATCGGAAACATCGACCACGGAGCCCGCACCTGAATTGGCATCCGAGACAACCATCCACGTGAACAACAAGGAGAAGCCCGTGCTTCGGAAGCCCAAAGGCGGCTACATCAAATGGAGGTCTGTACCCTCGTCAAGTGTCATGCACAAAGGTTGCGCACCTTGAAAGGAAATCACCAAAAGGAGATGGCCAGAGCAAACTCCCAACTCATGAGTAGTAGACGGATCCGGTAATTACAACGCCAAGCCAAATGGAGACCTCGAGACATCTTTTCCGACGACATGGAACCCGAGTTCCCCGTAGAAGACATGGAATATGCCGCCGACGACCCCTCCAACAATTGAGGAAGAAAATGGATCATCATGCTTCATGGGAGCCCATCCCTAAAAAAATAAAAAAAATGAGTCTTCCAGCCTCGTAGGTTCTAGACTTTCATCAAAAGTCTGTCTTGGACTGTGTCTTTTTTTTGTTTTTGCCAAGGTCCATACTCGGACATGTTTGTACAAAGTTATCTATATAAAAGAGTCATTTTCCTTCTCTTCTCTCTAGACTTGAGACATTATTTGCAATATACACTTACTCTTGAAATTGTCTTGCTTGTTATTATCAATCGATTGATACGTCCCTAAAATGATGAATTGACTTCTAAGCATACTAGTCAATGACGACTCATTAAGGACCAATGGACCTAACACAAATGAAAAATGCTAAATGCAAACAATTGATCTTGATGTGAATAAATGTTGTGATCAATTGGCACGAAGAGACCACTAATGGCAAACCTTCCTCTATACACACCCCCTATACACATCCCCGATACACAACCCGATACAAATTCTTGATGCACATCAAAGGCATCCCGAGACTATGAAAAGACAAGGATGTTGTTGCTCAAATTCAACCATGATCGCGCGTGCGCAACAAAGGACTCCCCGGATCTTCAAAGTCAAAGCCGGAAGTAAGGACGTTCCACCAAGGGGCTACAAAGGAGCCAAAGCCCAAGACAGCGAGTTGGGGCTAATGTTTCCCCTCTCCCTAAAAAAAAAATGAGAAGAGGGAGAGGATGAATATGTGGAAAGAAGGAAATGAAATGAATGCATGTGAAAAGGAAGTTCACCTCAAAAGCGCACCGCAAAGTCCACCCCCAAGGGTTAGCAAGAAAGGGAGTCCATGTCAAAAGACAACCAAGAAGGAACTCACTTCAGAAGGCCCGTTCATCCGAAAGAGAGTCCATTTCAAGGAGTCCACTACAAAATGACACAAACCCCGGCAAAGACGGCCCCATGGCCGAACTACGGTGACCTGCGCTCCTCAAACTGAGGGGAACGTAGGAAACCTTCAGGTCCGGTCACAGCATGAGAAAGAACGGTCAAACCATGGCTTTCCCAAAGTAGCCAAGCCTCTCCCCCACGGTCCCATCAATGACCAATTTACCAGACAAGGACCAATTCCCCATAAACACCTTTTGATCTTGCCATTGATCGAATCTTAATCATTAATTGATCACAACATTCACACATGTTAAGGCTAATTGCTTGTTATAATCTGGACTTAATAATAAACATGGTCCATTCAAGCAATCCTTTGATGATATTAACTAAGGCAAATTTCAAATGTCTCAACAAGTCTTCTTTTCTCCATGTTAGGAAAGAGCTAAACACTTGTATTGTAACGCCCATCTTTATTCTTGTTAAATATTTAACGTGTTTGTTAAATTCTTGAATAGCATATTTATATGCTATTTTATTTGAGTTAATTATTTAGCTACTTTAGAAAGTTAAGGTGGTTAAATGTCAAAGTTGAAAGTTTAGGGGCCTTTGTGTCAAAGTTAGAACTTGAGGGGCCTAGGGGTCATTTTCGAAAAGTTCCATGTATATCAAGTTGTTGCTTTCTCTGAGAAAGCTTAAATTCTCAAACATTCTCGTACTCCTTCTGTTCCAAAAGCCAAGTTTAGGATTCTTCCTATTCTCGACTCCTCGAGCTTAATTATCCCTCTGTTCGTGATTCCGGTCCTGGATAAATATTCGTGGCGTTGAATAGAGCGTTCCAGACCGATCAGAAATTAATTTGGGTCAACTTGATTTTTGACTAGGTAAGTTATTGACTCCCCCTTACTTGTAATAACATGCTTATATGTTATTCCCGCTACTTGTTCTTGTTAAAATTGTGTTTTGAGCAATTTTTGTGATACTTGTAAATTTGGGACGAATGGAGTATTCGTATGAAAACAGATTGAAAAGCTTCCTGGGAATGAATTATACTTGAAAAAGTATAGAAAAGTTATCCTATTCGTGAGACGGTAAAATAGTAACTTGATTTAAATATTATTAGAAAAATCGTACCATTATTTGTGGTACGGGGAAATGAATGGAAGTATCCCTAGATGGGTATATTAGTATAAAATAAAATTGTACTTATACTTTTGGGGACGGTGAAATATTGAAATGGAATAAAAGGAAATTGTCCTATTATTTATGGGACGGTAAAAGAAATGAATTGAGCTTGAAATAGTGTCTTGGGTATTGCCTAGGGGTTAGTAAAAGTATACTCCTACCTTTGGGACGGAGAATTTATAAGTATAAAAGTCTCTGTTGAAATAAGAAAGTATAATGGAAATGAGTGATTTAAGCTTGTTATTATACTCCTGGGTTTGATAATATATTGATAAAAATTATACTCCTACGCTTGGGACGGAAAATTATTTAACCTGCAAAAGAATTCGGATTTTGGCATTTTTGGGCCTTGGGCGACCGCCCATTTTGGGCTGGGCGACCGCCCATCTATCTGAAGTATTTTGTTCTTGGAAAGCCTGATTTTGGGCGACCGCCCACACCATTTTGTGCGGCCGCCCATATGTCCTGAAAAATTGTAAAACTTGTTCCATGATTGTATAAGTTGGAAATAAACCTTGTTAAGGCATATAACCTTAAGATAAGATGTCCTAGCAAGTGTTGTGATACCTTAGGGGTATCAGAAGTGAGTCTTGAACATGATTACTCATTAAATTAAAATGAGAACTTGAGTATAAAAGGAAGAACTCTTTTATATGTCTTAAAAGTGCTATGAACAAGCACTTATGTGTTATGCTTGTCTTGAAGCCAATGATTGTGCACCTTAGGGGCATTAAAACAATGACTAGAGATTGAATATCCTATGTAGGGGATTATGAACTTGTAAGTATAAGTTGTATAGCTCATTTACTTAAAGTGAACTCGAATTATTCTTGGTCTAGGTTTAGGGTACTACCCTAGATGACCTAGATGAGTGTTGTAGAACACTCTAGTACTGAAAATAGTCCCTTTGTGAACAAATAAAATGTGGACTTGAATCATAATTAAATGATGACTTGAATATAAGAGTAATAACTCTTTTATGTGTCTTGAAGTCAATGTTTGTGTACCTTAGGGACACCAACTAATGTCTAGAGCTTGAATGTCCTAAGAAAAGGATTGGAAAATAATTCGTGAAAGATGTATAATTCATCTTCCCAGCTTGAACTTGAAGTATAAGATAATTAACTCTTGTACATGTTTAATCATCCAATGAAATGGATTGAGAACTTGGATATAAGATGATAAGATCTTGTATATGTATTGAATGTCCTGAATGTCTTGAATGTCTTAAGATAAGACAGTAACTTGAAGTATAAGACAATAAAATCTCGTACATGACTTGAACATCTAAATAATTGGATTAAGACTTGAATATAAGATTATAAAATCTTGTACGTGCCTTGACACCAATATAGGTGTATGGTAATAAACTTGAAAGAGTCTTGATGTGTATATGCAAATCTTGCATATATTTACTTGATAGAATGTGGCTTCTTGATTGATTGGTACGTGGTATGAATAACCAAAGAATTGGGTTATGGAACTAGATAGAGAATGATTAACTCTACTACATACTTGAACTTGATACGTGTATATTGGAAGTGCTATAAATAAGCACTAAAGTGTAAATGATTTAGTTTTTAACCGTGTATATACTCAATGAAGTATATAAAATATAAAGAAGATATCTTGTCTTGAAATGGTTCCTAAAGAAAATAGGGACTAGTGTAATATGAAGATAATTCATATAATCGTGAATACTACGATTTAAATTGATAAGAATGATTACAGAACACAATATGTGTTAGAAAATGTGTTCGATTACTAACGATACATATATGTGAAGTATGACTGTGTCTAGGTACAATGTGACCTATTCTACTACGTGTTTAGAGTCTAAGGTATTGGGCTCTATTTGATAGTAAGGGTATAGTAATAGACACTTTAATGTGTTAAACGTGATATGAATATGTACGTGCAAACTTGGCATGTGACAAAGTGAAATACCCTACTACTTGACTGAAGTCTGTTATAAATGGACTCTTACTTGGATTGATCGTGTTACATGGACACCTTATGTGCCAGTGTTATCTTGGTTTGTATTCGCAATAATTGCGTACGTGTACTTATATTGAGCACATGATACATTACATGGTGCATATTCTTGTGAGCACATGATACATAATTACATGGTGCATAAAGAATAGTCCACTAATAAGGGACTGAGTTCTGTTCTCGTAGTTCAAGTAAATATCTACTTGTGCATTCTTGGTGAGTCCAGCTGGTTCTCCTTGCTTGTTCGAAAATATATAGGTTCACGCTTGTCGCGAGAGCTGGGGTTTAAGTGACAATCGGGTCCCTATGTATTTCCGCCCGACCCCTTACTACTGGCCATAGTAAGGGCATAGCTTCCTTGGTTGGAGCAATAAGCCTGACCTAAGTGAATGCTAACTCCCGTCCCGAACACCATGTGGATCTTGTTATTGTGGATGACACTGAATACCAGGTCTCCTTATATACTGTTCTCCCGTCCCGAACACCACGTGGATCTTGTTATTGTGGATGACACTGGTTACCAGGTCTTCTTATATACTGCACAGCAGTTCTTGTTCCTGTTCTTGGTTGTCCTCAGCTAGAAAAGCATCGACAACAAATGGTATTATTGGGAGGAATAAGGAAGGATTCAGGTACAATGCGTGATAGGCCTATGTGCATCTTGTGAGCTGGTTTAGCCTCTCACTCTACTTGACTACTTGTTACCTGAACCTTTCTTGAGCTTGATTACTTGTTGAGTGGGCTTAGCCTCTCCTATACTTGTTACTTGATGATACTTGATATATGTTTAGTTGAGTATCTACTTGTATTGCATGATAACATGACATATAGTTGCATGTTAATAGCTTACTGAGATTTATCTCACCCTTTATTTGTTTAATTGTTTCCCCCCCCCCCCAGGAAAGCAGGGGATAGTACGCAGTGAGGCTCGACTTAGCTGGGAATTTACTCAGCAGGATATTCTTGTTCGAAGTTAGTGTCCTTTTATATTTTGGTAAGGACGATCTTGTATGAGTTAATTAAACTCTGGGCTTGTATTGGGGTAGTATTTGTTGTCCCTAGACAGTTCTTGATGCCAGCTTATTTACTAGGCATGTCTTCCGCTGTATGTAACCTTGTTTGGTTTTAATTTTCTTGGTCTAGAACTCGTGTGAGCTATCTTAGCTCCCTACTCTTGAGTATATACGTCATGTCAGTTTTGTTTTTAACAGGTATTGTTCCTGTTTCCCGTTAGTTTCTTGTTTCTTGTTTCTCGTTAGGCACTCCCATCCAGGTTCGAGGTTCTATGTAGGGGATCCCGGGACCTGGGGGCGTGTCATGTATTCTGTCAAGCAAGGGCTTCCTCCCATTTCATGATATATTGCTCAAAGAGCTCACCCGCATAAAGGGACTCTCTCCCCAAATAAAATGCCCTTGCATGTTTCCTCCAAGAAAAATACTTTAAAGTCCCCGTTCTATCGAGTCGGCTGGATCACTCATAAAAAAAAAAAAAAAAAAAAAAGAGGCACCAAAAAAGTAGCCCGCTGGGTTGAAAACCCGTAAGGGCGGCCTAGGCAAAAAACAGGGTGTGCCATGAAAGACGCAAAAAAGTAACCCGCTAGGTTGAAAACCAGCAAGGGCGGCCTAGGCAAAAGAAAGGGTGCGTCATGAAAAAGGGATGGGTTCCTAACCTCATTTCAAAGGTCAGAAGATGATATTGGGGCTACTCCGCCATCGACACCGACAAAGACACGGGGCTATGCCACCATCGACCTCAACAAGGACATGGGGCTACCCCAACATTGATGACTACAAGGACATGGGGCTACCCCAACATCGACGACAAAAGGGTTCTCTACTCCCGATCGCTCCTAAGAAATGGACAAATCTCCAAAGGACTTTATGCATAACAAACCTCACGGTTAAGTTAAAATAAAAAATTTGACTAAAATGCTTTGTTAAAAGATTTGCCTTTAGGAATAAACATTTCCGAAATTTTCCCTTTTGGCATCACTTATCAAAGACCATGTTTCAAGCAAAATTCTTTTGATCTCCTCTCAAAATGATTTTCCCAAAGTTTTGGACTCTTTCGTCCACAATGTGTCTTAACGGTTACCCCTAGGCTCTTCTTCGGTGTCAAGAAAATGTGTCAACCGTCCCGTAGAGTAGAGTTGACCCAAGTCAAACCTTGACTCAGAATAGTCATTATAGGTTGAGACCCTTATCCCCGGCAGTCCAAAATGACGTAAGACCATCCTTGTTAGTCAACCATCTCGTAGTTAGTGTTGAACAAACCTTTAGGATTGACCGAGTGAAAGTCAAATCCGTTGTTATCCCGGCAGTCCAAAATGACGTAAGACCATCCTTGTTAGTCGACCATCTCGTAGTTAGTGTTGACCGAACCTTTAGGATTGACCGAGTGAAAGTCAAATTCGTTGTTATCCCGGCAGTCCAAAATGACGTAAGACCATCCTTATTAGTCAACCATCTCGTAGTTAGTGTTGACCAAACCTTTAGGATAGACCAAGTGAAAGTCAAATCCGTTGTTGCCACGGCAGTCCAAAATGACGTAAGATTATCCTTGTCAGTCAACCATCTCGTAGTTAGTGCTGACCAAACCTTTAGGATTGACCAAGTGAAAGTCAAATCCGTTGTTGCCACGGCAGTCCTTCGTATGTCCAGCCATTTAGTCAACCCTCTCCCATAGAGTCAAGTTGACCATGCCCCGGCAGTCCTTCGTAAGTCCAGCCATTTAGTCAACCCTCTCCCATAGAGTCAAGTTGACCATGCCCCGGCAGTCCTTCGTAAGTCCAGCCATTTAGTCAACCCTCTCCCATAGAGTCAAGTTGACCATGCCTCGGCAGTCCTTCGTAAGTCCAGCCATTTAGTCAACCCTCTCCCGTAGAGTCAAGTTGACCATATCCCGGCAGTCCTTCGTAAGTCCAGTTAAGAAGTTAAAACTCGTGTGAAAAGAACCAGCAGTCCAAAATGATGTAAGACCATCCTTGTTAGTCAACCGTCTCGTAGTTAGTGTTGACCAAACCCTTAGGCTTGAGACGCTAAGTTCTCCACCCGACCTTTTACGGTCGCCCTTAGGCTTAAGACGCTAAGTTCTCCACCCGACCTTTTTACGGTCGCCCTTAGGCTCGAGACGCTAAGTTATCCACCCGACCTTTTACGGTCGCCCTTAGGCTCGAGACGCTAAGTTCTCCACCCGACCTTTTACGGTCTCCCTTAGGCTTGAGACGCTAAGTTCTCCACCCGACCTCGACGGTCGCCCATAGGTTTGAGTAGCCTTAAAATCTCTCACCCCTCTTTCGAACTACGATAGGCTTGATTCCCTCGAATAGGGATACGTAGGAATCCTATACCTCTAGGTCCAGCCATAGAACAAATCGGCTATGTCGTCCTCCCATCAAAATGGGATGCTTATAGGTTTGAGTAGATTTGAAATTCTCTCACCCAAATCGGCCAAGCCGTCCTCCCATCAGATTGGGATGCTTGTTTTATCGACAACCCGCTTTCTTCAAAAGCGACGTTGCCGAGGGGCTCTGTAAGTACCCCAATCTGAAATGACCAAATTAGAGGAATTCTTGGCACCATTCAGGGACAAACTGATAGGCCAGGACCTCACTAGGATAAAGTTGGAACACAAGGACCTTTCTAGAATTAAAAATTGGAAAAATCCAGAAGGCACCAGAGAGTGTTTTAAGAGTGAAAGAGAAAGGAAGATTGGCCTAACTAAACATAGGTGAAGCCACCTTCTCTCCCATCCTTCTCTTCATCTTATCTCTTTTGTTTGTTCATATTATTGTTGTTCATCTCTTAATTCTTGCAAGTCTTGTCCATTCAAGCAACTTAATTTCATTGCAAGTCTTGTCCTTCAAGCACTTTAATCTTAATCTTATTGCAAGTCTTGTCCTTCAAGCACTTTAATCTTAATCTTATTGCAAGTCTTGTCCTTCAAGCACTATATATATATATATATATATATATATTATATATATATATATATATATATATATATATATATATATATATATATATATATATATATTATTATACATTATGGTCCAAACCATGGATGATTAAAGGTGCCCTTCACACTTTGTGTGAAAGTGGTTCTAACCTAAGGATAATCATGGTTTGTTGAATTTCTCACTTATAACAAATTAATTATTTATTTTACTGAAAAAGGCACATGTTTTGGTTGATTATGTTGTTCATTGGTAGCAAGGATGGTCATTTGGATGATAAAGTTTCAATCTTTATCATCCAAACATTGATCTAGCTTCAAAATCCCCTTTGGGGTCATAAAGATCAAATCTTTATGTCAAATAATGTTGTCTCAAGGTTGTATTTGGCTTAAGGATCCACTCTAGTGGTGAAAGTCCAAATCTTTATGTTGATTTTGTTTTGATTTGGCAATGATAATCATGTGGGATGATAAAACCTTAGTGTTTATCATCTTACCCTTTTGATTTAGCTTTGAAATCCCATTTTGGGTCATAAAGATTGAATCTTTATGCAATAATTTGGTCCCTAAGAGGTTAATAATGCATAAAAATGTCATCTTGATGATAAAGTTTCCATCTTTAATCATCAAATGGTCATTTTGTCTCATTTGTCCATGTTCATCACCTTTGTGTGATTTTCTCCAATGATTGCTTTGATCACACCTAAATACTCATTTTGAGGTTCAATTGATGATCATTAGGCATAGGAATGATTTTGTTTAAGTTTGTTGTGTTGAAATAAAACTGGAATCAGAACTGTTTAAGTCCAGTTTCAGCAGAGTGCTCTGTTTCTGCCTAGAACTGGACTGTTTTTGATAAATCTGTAAAAAAAACCTGGGACGGCCAAACGAGCCGTACGGATGGTTTAAACCAGCCATACGGCTAGTTTGGGCAGGAAGCACTTTTTTCCAGTTTTAACCATTTTTGTTAAACTGATTGCAAAATAAACCTTCCTTGTTAAGTTTCTAACTGATTTCTGTTAAAAGTCAGTTTCTCCCATTTTCCAAACACACACACACACTTGCACATTTTGGTCAACAAACACGAGGGAGACTCGGATTTGTCCGAGGCGTCTTGGGTGACGTGAAACTCTTCCCAAGACGTAACCTGACCTCCAAACTAATAGAATCTCTAACCTTTTTCTTTTGTTGGGTTAAATAATTAACAAAAGTGGCGACTCCGTTATGTTTTGTGAGATAACCGTGTTGGGATTTTTCGCCCCAAAACACGTCGCGTTTTCGCGCGCGGGGCGAGATCCTTACACAACCACAAAAGTCGGTATACCAAGTTTATTGGTTCGGTTGGTATTTGGTTGGTACGGTTGGTACTCGATATATACAAAACGTAAATGAAGACAAAAAAAATTGCATTTGTTTTTTTGTTTTTTTTGTTAGATTAGTATAAAAAACAAACACGTTATAACATAAAAATAGATCTCAAATGCAAATTATAAAGTCTTGAAACAAAAGAAAAGTTGAACAATTGAAGTCTTGCAAACTAAACAATACAGTGACCTCTAAATAATATTCACCACCACTCCAAAACTAAAAGATTACAATAGACAAAAACTTGTGTGAGAACACTCCAACCCGTCTCATGGGTGAGACGGGTCATTTTTTTAACCCATTACCCGACCCACAACCCTGCTCCAGGACCCATGGGGGGACCCTGCCACATGGCAGCCCCTCATTGGCCCCAAAAAAAAAAAAATTTTTTTTTTTTTTTTTTTTTTTTTAAATTTTTATATTTTTTTTTTGGTTTTTTTTCGGTTTGTGAAAAGTAATAGTTACCATCTCTTAAAGTAATAGTGTTATTCCTATGTTTTCTTCGTTTGCCAAAAGTAATACTTATTATAACTAAAATGTAACAAACGTGTTATTTATATGTAATAGTATTTGTAAATAATTGTAATACATATGTATAGATATCTATTTGTTTTCAAACAATAAGTTACAATGGGGTCAAATTTATCATGATACATGTAAAAGTATTACATTATCTATAGAAATCTGTTACAATTTCGTCAATCAAAGTGTTACATTTATTTGTATAAACTTACTATTACATTCATATACATAAGTTATTACTTTTCAAATGGGTAAAAACGAGCTTTTGTTTTTTTAAAACAAGTATTACGTTTACTTATGAACAATGTTACTTTAAGAGATGGTAACTATTATTTTTTGCTAAACCACTGAAAAGCCGAAAAAAAAAAAAAAAAAACTCAAAAAAAACCAAAAAAAAAAAAAAAAAAAAATTTTTTTTTCGGCCAATGGTGGGTTGCCACGTGGCGGGTTCGGCCCATGGGTCATGGGGCGACCCGTCTCATGCATGAGACGGATCCCCTTGTTCTCGTGGGAGACCACCTCATTACAATAACGCAGTTTGAATTTCTTTCCTATAATGTTTGAAAGGCCTTTAATTCTTCTGACTTTCTTGGCTGATCAAGGGTTGAATGCTAGGTAAAAGCAAGTATCTTTCTTATCCTTTACCATGAACTGTACAAAGTGTTATATACCCTAACAACCCTACTAATCACGGCTAACTATCCCACTATTCTATCCCACAATACTAGGAGCTGACTATTCTATCACTAAGCTAGTTATGAATTCAAATAAATACAAAGAGATAAATACAATGAGATAATTATGATTATATACAAATATTATCCTAATATTCTAACACACCCCCTCAGTCGAAACGGGAGGTTGACGAACGTTGAGACTGTCTCGAAAATCATTAAACAGTACCGATGGAAGACCTTTAGTAAATATATCGGCGACTTGATGGCGAGAGGGAACATGCATCACACGAACTTCACCACGGGACACTTTTTCACGAACAAAGTGAATATCAAGCTCGATGTGTTTCGTTCGTTGATGTTGAACGGGATTACCGGAAAGGTATATGGCACTGACATTATCACAATAGACCAAGGTGGCTTTGGTGATCGGGCAATGAAGTTCGAGAAGCAAGTTGCGGAGCCAACATGATTCAGAAACAACATTGGCCACGCCGCGATACTCCGCTTCCGTGCTTGACCGAGAAATGGTGGGTTGGCGTTTGGCAGACCAAGAGACAAGGTTTTCACCAAGAAACACACAATACCCCGAAGTGGAACGTCGTGTGTCGGGACAACCCCCCCAATCCGCATCAGTGTAAGACACAAGAGAATTAGTTGAGGACGGGTAAATATGCAAGCCATAGTCCAGTGTGCCACAAACATACCGAAGAATCCTTTTAAGATCATTCATATGAACTTCACGGGGATCATGCATAAATAGGCAGATTTGTTGGACTGCGTATGTAAGATCCGGGCGAGTAAATGTGAGATATTGCAAGGCTCCAGCGAGGCTTCGGAAATGGAAAGCATCGGCTACAGGAGGACTAGTGGCAGCACCTAACTTAGGCTTGGTGTCCACGGGGGTAGAAGATGACTTGCAGGATGTCATTCCGGCCTTGTCAAGAATCTCGGCCGCGTATTTACGCTGAGACAGGAACAATGAGCCGGGTTGCCGTGTAACTGCAATACCTAGAAAATAGCTCAAGGGACCGAGATCTTTCATTGCGAATTCAGAGCTGAGATGGGACATAATGGACTTACGAAGAGCATCCGAGGAAGCAGTCAATATGATATCATCTACATAAAGAAGAATGTAGGCAATATCCCGTCCCTTGCGATAAATGAACAATGAGTGATCAGACTTGCTGTGTAGAAACCCCATAGAAGAAACATAATCAGCGAACCGCTGATACCAAGCCCGAGGGGCCTGTTTAAGGCCATATAATGATTTCTTCAGCAAGCAGATGTAATCCGGATGTGTCTTGTCCCGAAACCCCAACGGTTGATACATGTAAACTGTCTCATTAAGATGACCATGTAAAAAAGCATTTTTAACATCAAGTTGATGTATTGGCCAATCTTTAGAGAGAGATAAACTGAGAACTGTACGTATAGTAGCCGGTTTCACCACTGGACTAAATGTCTCCCCACAATCAATACCAACCTTTTGTGTTTTACCATCGCAAACAAGTCGTGCCTTATGCCTCTCAAAGGAACCATCAGACCTGTCTTTATGAGTAAAAATCCACATTGAACGAATTACATTAATGTTAGGTGGGCGGGGTACCAATTCCCACGTCTTATTATCAATAAGAGCGTTATATTCATCGGTCATGGCCAATCTCCAATTCGGGTCATTAAGGGCCGCAACCGGATTACGAGGGAGAGGAGATTTAGCAACAGCAGTATTTAAATTAAAAAGAGTTTTGGTTTAAATATACCATGCTGACTTCTAGTAACCGGGCGGAGAGACTGAACAGGAACATGCGAGGGAGATTGTGACACAGAAGGAGTAGCAGAATGAGAGCCTGGTGTGTGTAGGGTGTCCGGCCCACCAAGAAAAGACGGATCAGAAGTGAGGCCAGGCGATACTGGAGTAGGTCCGAGAGGAGAGGATGTTAGGGGAGTGGGCTGTGGAAGTAAAGAAGAGGTAGGTGGGCTAGGGTGGCCCAAATCAGCCCATTGTTGAATTGTGTAGGGAGATGGGCCATCATCCAGAAACTGATATGAGTGGCCCGCAGGCTTGTGTATGGAAGCAAAAGGGAACTGAGATTCATCGAAGATGACATGACGATTAATTATGATTTTACGGGATGATAAATCATAACACTTATATCCCCGATGGTTAGACGGATAACCCAAAAAAACACAAGGAGTAGAGCGTGCTTGGAGTTTGTTAATCATGGAAGGAGGGAAGAGGGGATAACAAAGACAACCAAACACACGCAAATGAGAGTAAGAAGGATTTTTGCGGTAGAGAATGCTTAGAGGTGATTGAAACTTGAGATGTTTATTAGGTAAAATATTGAGCAAGTATGTGGCCATTTGGAGGGCGTGATGCCAAAACGACGGAGGTAACGAAGCATGAACCATTAACGTACGAATAATATTATTAATTGTACGGATTTTGCGTTCAGCTTTACCGTTTTGAGAAGACGTGTAAGGGCACGATAAACGGAAAGATAAACCATGTTTATGACAAAAACTCTCAAATTGCCCATTATCAAACTCTTTACCATTATCACATTGGAAAGTCTTAATTTCTCTTTCAAATTGAGTACGAATATGGTTTCGAAATGTAAGGAACGAAGAATATACATCCGATTTATGAGCTAAAGGAAAAGTCCACAAATAATTTGAGAAATCATCCAATAAAATCAAATAGTAACGATGACCTGAAGAACTTAAAACTGGAGAAGTCCAAATATCACTATGAATAATATCAAAAGGTAACATGGTACTTGAAGTAGACGAAACAAAAGGTAATCTAGTATGTTTTCCTAGCGAACATGAATGACAAACAGTAGACATTTTCGTAGGATTACAAATGATTGACTTATTTTTCCTAAGAGATTCAAAAACTGGAGCACCCGGATGACCCAAGCGATCGTGCCAAACGGAAGGACTGAAAGCAGGAAAAGCATAAGAAATAGTGCTGTTCGAATTGGTGGTGAGTGGGTAAAGATCTCCGTCACTGTCACATCTCATGAGAAGCCTCCCCGTCTGGAAATCCTTCACAGAAAAACCAAACGAGTCAAACTCTATTGAAACAGAATTATCTGTGGCAAATTTTCGAACAGAAACTAAGTTCTTAACGATCTTAGGTACGTGGAGAACATTTTTTAAAATGAGAGGAGGATGGGGAGATGTTAACTGTGAATGCCCGTACCCATGAATCGGAATAGATTGACCATTACCAACAACTATATTTTGTGAAGTGCTCGTATTGAAATAAGGACGGAGAATACCTGAATTTGAGAACATGTGCGATGTAGCCCCAGTATCCATATATGCATTTGTATCCGGAGGGTTCAAGTGCATAGTATGCATCGCTGCCTCAATATCAGTGGGACAAGATTGTGTCGCAGCCATGTATGCCTGGGAGGGTCGTGGACCAATGATTCCAAACTGTGGCCGAGGAGGCTGTAACTGAGTGGATCTGGGCCAAGGCCCATTAGAGGCTGGATAAGGACATGGGGGGATGGCCCAAGGCCACGTCCACTGTTGCTGTTGAGGCTGACTCGTGCCCCATTGCTGCCAGGACGGAGGAGCCGAAACCTGAGGTCCTGATGTACGACCTCCGCCGCCTCCGCCGCTAGACTGTTGTCCTCCCCGATTGTTTCCTTTATTGTTGTTCCTACCATTACCACCACCTTTTTTGCCAGTCCGATTCTGGTTTTTATTGCCCCCATTCACAGAAGGTCCAGTGGGAGCCTTGACCGCAGCCACAGAAGAACCGACAGTGTCCCGAGCAACCAAAGCAAAATTCGTCGCAGCCTTCTTTGCTAACCCTGCCTCCTCGAGGGTAACCATGGACCGAGCCTGTGAGAAAGTGGGAAGAGGATCCCGTTGACGCAGCAACGTAGCAACACCGTTGTATGCATCGGTCAACCCAGCGACCATTTGAAGAACAAGACGGTCGTTGGATACCGGAGCACCAACATTCTTTAGTTGATCCGATAACTGCTTTAGCTGTTGACAATAACTAGAGGCGGACGAGAAATCGGCCATGACAGTATGGGAGAACTCCTGTTCAAGAGCAACAGCGCGTGAATTTTTATTGTCCTGAAATAATTCACGGAGACGATCCCACGCCTGCATTGCCGTGCACCCAGGTTCTAGAATGGTGGTTAAAAGATCGGTGGATATGGTGGAATAAATCCACCCAAGAACCGTAGCATCTAAGGTTGACCATAACTCAATTTCCTCATCCGTGGAAGGGACTTTCTCCTTCCCTTTCTCGGCTGGAATGATATGGTGTAGAACCCTAGTGGAACGGGTATGGACACGAAATAATTCGGCCCACGTAGCATAGTGCGAATTCTCCAAATCCAGAGTAAGCGCGATATGATTTTTGATGTTAGAGACGGCAAGAGCCGGATGAAAGAAAGACTTTGACGCCATAAGGCCAAAGAAGAAGACGAAGGGGATACCAGAGAAAGGGGCGCAGCGGAAGAGAAATCAAGGAAAGAAACCCCGGTCTCGTGATACCATAAAAGCAAGTATCTTTCTTATCCTTTACCATGAACTGTACAAAGTGTTATATACCCTAACAACCCTACTAATCACGGCTAACTATCCCACTATTCTATCCCACAATACTAGGAGCTGACTATTCTATCACTAAGCTAGTTATGAATTCAAATAAATACAAAGAGATAAATACAATGAGATAATTATGATTATATACAAATATTATCCTAATATTCTAACACTAGGGTTTTGGAGAGGAAGATGTTGGGATACTCGATACCTCGGAACGAGTTGGATGGGTTGTTTACGAGTGACTCAGTGGCCGAGTCATTGAGGTTTGTGGTGGTAGAGGAAGAGGGGAAGATCTATGGGGAGAATCTATATCTGTTTAAAACGAAGGTTTTCGTAAATCTTAAACGGAACAAGGGTAAACTTGGTATTCCTCTTCACTTCATCACTGAGGACACGTGCCTTCTTCCTTTCCATTCTCCTTCTTAGGGATTGTAACCCCAATTCAAATTTCAAAAAAAAACCCTCCGCTTTCCAGCTTCTTCTCAAGGATTTCATTGGTTAAATGGGCCGGCCAAGTATTCTTATTGGCTGGATTGGGTGGCCATTTTGTCCTCTCATCTTCCACAATTTGCATACAGCCAAAAAATCACTTTCAGAATACAAAATGTCTGGTGGGTATAATCTCATTCGAGAAGTTAATCCAACAAGTGTGGAGTGGGCCATTGTTGCAAGGGTTGTGCGCCGCTACTACCTGTATAGTAATGCTATTGAATGTGTACTGCACGACGAAGAGGTTGCTACTACCTGTATAGTAATGCTATCGAATATGCTTTTTGAGGAACACATTTATGAAATTAAGAATTTTGTCGTGGCCGACAACGACATGAAAACCAAAACTACTGAAAATCAGTACAAGCTTATACTAATTGGTAAATCTGTGGTGAATGAGGTTCACGCCCCTAATTTCCCAAGGTGTATGTTTGATATCCGTTTGTTTGACCAACTTAGAAACCGAGACGCCGTGAGGGACGATACTCTGGTTGGTACGTATTAAATACAACTTAGTAACTATATAAAGCTGAACTAAATGCAATAATGAATCATAAAGTGAAATATAATTGCTCTTTCTCCAAAACAGACGCAATCGGTAGGCTGTCGAGTAGAGGCAGTCGTCGGGTGCATTCAGCACAAGGGAAGGATACCGCTCTCCTAGACATTACTCTCAAAAATCTGCAGTAAGGAACAAATTCATTAATGAAAATAGTTATAAACTGTAACGATTAGAGTGACTACGTTTCTGATGTAATTTTTTCCTTACTGTTTTCTTCACATTTTCAGAGGATCCATCTTACCTTGCACTGTATGGGGGGAGGTTGCTGACCTTCTAGATGCGTACATTCAGTCCAGCGAAGGAGGTGTCGTCATATTGCTGCAGCTTTGTAAGATCCGGAGGTTTAAAGGTGAAACTGGGCTTAACACATTCTTTGGTATATCCAAGGTGATTTTCGACCAAAATGTTGAAGAGATTCAAGAGTTTAGGAACAGGTTTGCAAAGAAATGTCTTTAACTCAACTATTCAATGAAATCAGGTTGTTGTATGTGTCTTACCTTCGCCTTTTGGTTTAATTCCACTTTACAGCTTGGTTCTAGCTGGTCGTGCTGATCTCCCTCCTCAGAACTTGATTTCTTCATATGTTGCTAACATTGAACAAGAGATTAAACGTGAAATGCAGAACATCATAACATTGGATCAGCTCATTCGAATGCAAGTGGTAATGTCTAACTACTTAAAGCCAAAAATTAAATTAAAAGTATATATCTGCTATGTATACATGTTAAACATATGGTAATGCTTTTACAGATTGGGGATTTTTGGTGCTATTGTACAATTGTTGACGTAGAGCCAATGACACAATGGTATTATGTTTCATGCAAACAATGTATCAAAAAAATGACTCAAGGTGGATATTCCTTTTATTGTTCGGATTGTACAAGCTGCAGCCAACAGGGATTATCAGGTTTGTGTCTTCCACATAATATGTTAATGCATGTTAACTGTACAATATGGGTTAATGGTGTGATATATTTTTTTCCATTAGGTATATGGTCCAAGTCCGTGTCATTGACAGGAAGGGCATGGCCACACTTATTTTGTGGGATCGGGAGTGCACAACACTTATAGGAAGGACAACAGCTGAGCTTCGTGGAACTAGCTACGGAATGGTAAGTACCATTATGTCATCCAACATGTATTTTATTACAAGAGGCAACTGCTCACTGTTTTCTTTCACTATAATGTAGGCTGTTCCTAATGACATCAGGAGGCTTGTGGTTTTCAAGCTTTGTTCAAGGTTCAGATTCGAGAGGTAACCACGGGGGTTAATCTTGGGCCTTATCCTGTAGCAAAGATGATAACGGACATGAACGTTATCCTCAAGTACTGCAGTCAACTTAAAGAGGAGGAACACTTCAAAACTGAAGGGGCAGCTTTGGATGTGGGTGTTGGGCTTGCTGACTTCAAAGTGAAGGGGATAACTACCGGTGTTGCTGGATTTGAATCTGATTACAAGGGGAAGGGGCTTATGTGCATGAATATGGGAGTAGGAAATGGTGACTATAATGGGAAATCTACCACTATGGATACTGGCATAAAAGTTGGTGACTACATGGGGAAAGGGATTCTCATTGATGAGAGTGAAGGGAAATGTGCCTACAAGGGGAAAGGAGTTGGTGTTGAAATGGTGGGTGACACAGAGTGTTTCCAGAGCAGCGGGCTGCTTCAAGATATTTGCGCACCTCCAAGGGCTACCAAGGTGAGGACAGTACCTACTGAAGCAAGTTTGGGTGTCAAGAGGTACCTTATGAGTGATTTCAATGACGAGGAGGGGCATGAGAATCGCGCAAAGGTGCCAAAGAAAGGCGATTAGTTGTCTACTGTCCCTTGATTTTCAGTGTCTAAATGTTTTCGTACGTCTACGTAGGTAGTAAGTGGTTTTATTTATGTGTGTCAGGAATGGGTGATAGTATCAGCTTTAAATAGTATGTATGTAGAACCGACTACTAAACTCCTTATAGTGTAAGGAGTAATTTTCCAGTCAAGTCCTTTTTGGGAAGGTTGTTGTGGGGACTTGACTTTTGGTTTGTCGGCAACGTTATTATGTTACCTCATCTGGCATCTGTTTTTAGTAATGGGACGTACTCTATGTTGCACTATTACTTTTCCAATGGATGCATAATGTGCTATGTATGTGGACAATGCAATTTGACTTCAGCTTGGTTAACTAATACTGTATTTTATCTCCATATCTTTGTACAAAAGTGTAATATGTTAAAACATTCTACAAACAGTTGTCCGAAGCTTATGTATAGTTGGTTGCTGGTGAGAGGAGAATGTTTGGGTCGACTATAAACCAACATTTTATAACATGTTTTCCTAAATATAACAAAAGTTATAAAAAGAATTATTCATTTGTGCTGTTACGAAAGCGTACATATTCTCTTAAAGTTTTTGACTTTACTTTTGAGAAATAATGTTTTTTCAATAAGGAGAGATGTTACACCAAACAAAAGTGTTGAAATAAATGGTTTTATTAATATGACATACATATGAACGTGTACATTTTGTAACAGCCTGTCGAAAACTTCACGGGTAATCTTACTTCCCATATCGTAGGTCAGTATATAATATGTGTCGTTTTTTACTTAATATACTGGAAAAAGAAAAGTTTGTAATATGGTGGAATACCCTTAAAGTAGTTGCATTTATGTCGGCTGTTTGGACATGCTGATGGATACAACTTCATAAGTGGGCTTATCAAAAAGTGGCGACTTCGACCGATTGAGGAATTTTATGAATCGATTGCTGGAGTGGTCTAACCGTCGTTCGCGCCAGCAATTTCGATCTGTGTAAAAAATGGAGAAAGAGGAGAAGATTAGGCAATATAGAAAGGGGAAAGCAGGTATTCATGTGCGAGGTATGAAACCAAATTTAAGCTCCCCCTTTTTTTATTTAATACTTCCTCCGCCCCAAGTTAAACTTTAAAAAGAAAATGGGTGCAAGAACTAAGAAAAATGACAGATGTTGTGTGTACATGATTACATAACATAGAGAAAATGGGTAGGGAATAGTTAGTGTGTAGTTTTTGTGATTATGATATGTTGGGTATACAAACAAATTAACAGAAGAAATTTTCCACGTTCGAGTTTTGAAATTTAAGATTGGACACGAAATAAAAAATTTGTAATTCGAATGAAATGGGTGCCTAGTTAACCATGGTTACTAAAATTCCATTATCGTTACAAGCAGTACGATCTTCTTTAATTTAGTCTACACATGTTTCAATCGTGCATATTTACTTAACAGTGATGTTCATTTCTACAGTTTCGTTTCGAGTGAAAAACTCTCAGGAGCGTATTACTTTTGTTCTTATTATGAACAGCTAATTCGCCAAATTATATGTAAACTTGTGCGTATATTATTCATTAAATTTGTTGGCTCATAATTTCCACTTATGTAATAACCCGAACTTACCTTTTTATTTTATTTATCTTAAACTCTTAATTATTAATGGGCCA
Source organism: Campanula takesimana (assembly GCA_026119855.1). Taxonomy (NCBI): domain Eukaryota; kingdom Viridiplantae; phylum Streptophyta; class Magnoliopsida; order Asterales; family Campanulaceae; genus Campanula; species Campanula takesimana. The sequence goes on along the minus strand of JAOWBW010000388.1, from coordinate 925,652 downwards.
AACTTTAATAATTAGTTTAGTTTAGTTATTGGGTCAAAAGTAGAAAGCCCAATTCATTAACTAAGAAGGATTAGGAGTCCAATTTAAATTAGGGATTTGGGAAGCCCCATTAATATAAATACTCCCTTTTAAACCCTAAGGGTATTCTTAGTTACCGCAAAGAAAGAAAAATCGGGAGAGAGTTGAGAGAGAGCAGCGGCCAGTGAAGCCCATCGGGAGAGAGGAGTGATCGGAGAAGGAAAGGGGAAGAAGAGAGGCGGTCACGTTCATCGGAGGTAATCGAACTCTTAATCTCTATTTTCTCCACCCTTCGATTCATCCTTGGTCATCAATACATGATTGTTTCGAAACCCTAGCAGTTACAATGTTTGAACTAGGGTTGGGGGTGGGTTGATAATGAAGAAGATGAAGTGTGTGTGTGTTAATCGGTGTGTGCGTGTGTGTGAATCGCAGTGTGTGTGCGGCGTGGGTGTTGCTGATGTGCGTGTGTGCGTTATGTGTGTGTACTGTAATGTGTTTGTGTGTGCGTGTAAGTGCAGTAGATGGTGGGTGTGTGTGTGTGGGCTGATGGAGGGTGTGTGTGTGTCTGAAGTTGTGGGTGTGTTCAGAGTGGTGGGTGTACCAGAGTGTGTGTGAATCAGAGTGGTGGGTGTGTCTGTCAGTAGGTGTACTCAGTAAGTGTGTGCAGAAAGTGTGAAATCAGTGTGTGTAATTTGTGTAGTGAAATTGAGAGTTGAGGATTGACTAATAAAAACCCTAGGGGTGTTGTAGTCATTCTTAAAGTTATTGGTTAACTAGGAAAGAGGTGATAGATGACTAAACCATGAAATTAATCGAGTAAAAAGAAGTAAATTGGGACGGAAGTAAAATAGTATTTTTCTCATGTCTAAGGCTAGACTATTTTATGTTGTAGATTGTCCAAGCGGAGTAAAGCAAGCTAGTAGAACACGAAGCTAAGGTAAGGGATTACGCTCTTAGTTGTGTATTGATTCTTAATCCTTTGTTAGGATTCCCAATCTCTGTTTTATAAAGTAAACTATCTGTGTGGCTAGATAGTCTTTTAATAACTATTCCGTTCTGCGAATTGTTCCGTCTTTTGTTATCCACCCTATTGATATGGTTATTGTTCAATAGGGTTATCATGTGTATGATTGATTTTGTAACCTTGGTGTCCAAGTGAGATGTGTATCTTTTAAAAAGTGATCAAGTAAAGTTTGTAAAGTTAAGCTTTGTGTTGTAAAAGCTCTTTAAAATGAATTCTTATAATAAGTAAAGTGACTACAGTTATCCATAATCCCGAAACGGATAAGTGGACCCCTTACAGTTATCCATAGTTCTAAGTTGAACATGTGGACCCCTTTGCGTTGTTTGATGAAGTAACGTAGGTTATCATGATATACCGATTTTTGGGTGCGGTCAGTAGAAACCCGAGCCCTGGGTACAGCACGTGCTTAATCCCTAAATGAAGTAAAGTAAAGTAAAGTGTGAGTAAAATGTTATGTTTTGGAAACTGCCTCTGAAGCCACGTGTTTTCAAGTAATGAATTGTTTTTCATCAAGTAAATGTTTCTTTTCAAACTGAGTGTTAGTTTGATCCTTGAGTTATATCCGTTCATTGTGATTCATTGTTACCGTTCGTTTCGGTCATCTCCTCTTAGTACCCGAGGGGATACCGTATGAACTTACTGGGCATTGTTCGCTCATTCCTTTCATCCTTTTTCTCTCTCCAGGTTATAAATAAGCAGATCAAGAGTCGCAAGGTTTGGCGGCTTAGGAGTTATCCTTTAATAAAGTTAATTAGTGGTTATGTTTCCGTTACGGTTAAGTTATAAACTTTACTTTCCGTTAAGTTACCGTTTGAGCTAGTGGTTTGTACTAGCCGTTGTGGATTTGAACGTTGGTTAAAGTTTGAATTGTGGTTATTTGTAGCCGTTGGGCATTCTGATTTTGGGATTTATTCGTATTAAGTTATTATTTAATTGTAGTGAAAAGTTGGGGTGTTACACATAGTCTCTGAGGGGAGCGAAGCAATGATATCAACTTCGGATTGGAAATCTGATTGCAATCCTCTCACTGATATCTCAAACTGTAAGTTCATCTTTTAGTTATCTCTATATTTCATGCAAAAATGTTCATGTTACTTCTTACATACAAAATTCGAATGTTACTTTTACCTAACAGTTCCCATTCATACGAACACTGTCGGCCGAACGACTGGGTTGGATGCTGTGGCACAATGTAACATTGAATTGGGTGGTTGCTATGATGAAAATCAAGACCCACATAAGAAACGGGTTAAAGTAGAAGATGGTGACTTTGAACTTTCAAGCAAAAGTGGTGAAGGTTTTAATCATCCTTCTCTCATTTAGTGTGTTATCTCTAGCAGCATATACGCAAGTATGGAAACTGAGTTATTTATGTCAATTTTTCTTGGAGGACTAGTGACATTGAATTCCCTTCCCTTTGTACAATATTGGGATTTCGGAGATGCAGAATGCAGGTGTACGTTTTGTGGAGCGTCATTCTGGTACGAAGAACGGTTATGCAAATCGTACAAAGTGAGATCTCCTAAATATGGTGTTTGTTGCAAACAAAGGAAAATAAGGCTTCCATTGCTGGCATCTCCTCCTGTTCCGTTGCAAATGTTGTTGTCTGAAAACTCCGATAAAGGTTCTCATTTTAGGAAGAATATTCGATCCTACAATAATATGTTCTCCTTCACTTCTTTGGGTGGAAAAATTGACCATACTGTCAACTATGGAGGAGGACCTCCTGTATTTAGGATGTAGGGGCAGAATTATCATCTAATTGGTTCTCTGTTACCGCGTGCTGGTGAGGCTCCAAAGTTCGCTCAGTTGTACATATACGATACGGAAAATAAAGTTGCTAACCACAGGTTTTATGTGAGGTCACTTTCCCTCCCTTCTACAAAATTTTCTCCTTCCTTGAACTTACACTGCGTTTATGAAACAGTGACACTTCATTTCGTTCTCACTTGCTAATTTTTCCAACAACCCAATAGGTATGAAGGTTCTGGGTCAGAATTGGATGATCAACTTATTACGGAGCTGAAGGAAATGTTAGATGAGCACAACATATTTGTTCAGTCATTTCGTATGGCAAAGGAAAAAATTTCTGATGGTAATGTGCCAAATGTGTCCCTCAGATTAATTGCAACGCGGTCTTCTGATGCAAGAGTGTACAATTTTCCTTCTGCATCCGAAGTTGCGGCCTTAATTGTGGACGGCTTTGACGGATCTTCTGGGGAGAGGGACATAATTGTTGAAACTAGAAATGGAGATAAAAAACGTATTAGTCAACTACATCCTTCGTATCTACCCTTACAGTATCCGCTGTTGTTCCCGTACGGGGAAGATGGGTTTAGAGACGATATCCCTTTCTCCAGCCAGAAATGTGACGGTGGCGGCAGGAAGAAGGTAAGTATGAGGGAATTCTTCGCTTTTCGTTTGCAACAGAGAGACAATGAAGCGACAACTATCCTATCTTCTGCCAGATTATTCCAACAGTTCGTTGTGGACGTGTACACAATGATTGAAGCTTCTCGCTTGAATTATGTACGGTTCAATCAGAAACAGTTACGTGTGGAAATGTATAAAGGTCTACAAGAAGCATTGTTGAAGGGGGATTGTGACACATCTAAACAAGGGAAAAGAGTAATTTTACCTTCTTCCTTCACTGGTGGTGCTAGGTATATGGTCCAAAATTATCAAGATGCTATGGCTATCTGTAGATGGATTGGATATCCAGATTTATTTTTGACTTTTACATGTAATCCAAAATGGCCTGAACTCATAAGATATTTTGAGAAAGGTGGTTTCAATGGGGAGGATCGACCAGATATTTTGTGCCGTCTTTTTAAAATGAAACTCGACGGTTTCATAACGGACCTGAAGAAAAGGAAGATTTTTGGAGATGTTAAGGCAGGTTAGTCTTTCCACTATCCTTTCTTTTTTTTTTGTTATTCAACTATTTTTAAAGACGAAAATATATTTTCTGCTGAACTAACAATGGTGTAACTTTTCTATTTGTCCTTTTAGTTATATACACGATCGAGTTCCAGAAAATGGGATTGCCACATGCTCATATATTGTTATTTCTTGGCAAACGGTTCAAACGTCAAAGTGCGGAAGATATTGATCGCATTATTTCGGCGGAGATTCCAGATGAAAATGTTGACCCGCTATACTTTAAAGCAGTTGTTGATTTCATGGTTCACGGACCGTGTGGCAAACATCGAGCCAACTCACCGTGTATGGTTAATGGTCGCTGCTCCAAACATTTCCCCAAAAAATTTGTGCAAACAACGCAAATTGATGATGATGGATATGTTGTTTATAGACGAAGAGATGATGGACGTACTATTGTTAAGAAAGGTGTCTCTTTGGATAACTGTTACGTTATCCCACACAATAGATACCTCTTGCTGAAATATGGAGCCCATGTGAATGTGGAGTGCAATCAGTCAAAGGCGGTCAAATATTTGTTCAAGTACGTCAATAAAGGGAATGACAAAGTGACAACAACATTCTATGAGTTGGCAGATGATAGCTCTAAAGATGATTGCATTGACGAGATCAAAATGTACTATGATTGTAGATATGTGTCCGCTTGCGAGGCTGCATGGCGTATTTTCGCATTCGATATTCAGTTGAAAGAGCCAAATGTTGAGCGACTTAGCTTTCATCTTCCTAATGAGCAGAGTGTTATATTTTCTGAGTCGGACAACATTAACTCCATAATGAGAAGAGAGTCGGTAACTCAAAGTATGTTTTTGGGATGGATGGAGGCCAACAAGAAATATGAAACTGCAAGGAATTTGACCTATTCTGAATTTCCAACGAAATTTGTATGGAAAGCCAAAACACGTGAATGGATGCCAAGAAAACAAGGAAACTCCTTTGTTTTCTACCTTCTCATCTCCTTCTTTGCTTTGAAGTAGTGTGATTCTATCAAAAGGATTAGCCTAGAGCCTCTCCAATTCATGGAGATGGTCTCGAAGCATATGATCTGACATTCTAAATAAATAAGAAATTATTTATTTGACTTCCTTGGTACTTAATTACATAATTTTAGGATGATGATGATTATTTAGTAGAAAGACCGATCCTAGATCGGGTGGATTGGGTGCTCCTTGACCTTCCCAATCCATCACACTACGTGTACAAACTCCTATGAATTGCTCACTATCGAGTCGCACAAGTTTATAATCCCAAACCCGTCGAGGCCCGTCCTAGGGAGTTTCAAGCTCCACCAGACCTTGACTCTCTCGAAGCGGTAAACCTCAGCCCATGGCGTAGTTCATGACTACATGCCGGGGGTGACCTTAACCCTTTCATTAGCCAAGCACAAGCCAACACAATTCTAGTTAGGGTCTAACACTCCGTGACCAAGTCGGTTTTCACGTGCCGAGATTTCCCTAAACTAATGTCTTCAAAACATATACCAAGTAGTTATCATGGATGAAATAAAACTCCGTCCCCAAGTGGTTATTATGGACAAAAATAAAAATACGTCCCCGCATGTATGCTTTACTACATTAATTTAGTTTAATCCCGATACGTGTAGGATTCACAAGCGTGATGGAATCTGATGAGTATATGGGACCGCGAGATGGTCTATATACTAGTGTGAAGATTCCATTATTTTCTTAAAAACTCAAAAGGGATCCCGTCCCTCTGACTTATATAAAAAAAAAGAGTCTTTTCTTATGTGATTTTGAGTCGTGTGCCCAATGTGTGTTCTAAGCCTCTTCATGGACCGAAAGTGTTACTCAAGACTGACATGGGAATCTTCTGCAATATAGGTTCAATTGGTACTTATAGAGTCTACCGGGATTCAGCGAATCGGTTAGTTCGTGAAGTGATTACTCCAACAGCTTCAACAGCATCAATGGCCGGTGGATCCAACACCGACAACACCATGTCCCTTGAGCAACTCTCAGCTATGGCCCAACTTCTCCAAGAGCAAGTCTCCACTCTCAATAAGGAGGCCCAAAATAAGGATGATCTTTGGAAATCCCATATTGACAATCAAAGGGAGGCCCACGAGGCCGAGATGGAACAAATGAAATAAAAGCTCACAAGCTTGCCAAGGGTAAAAACAAGAGTGACGGTGATGAGTCCGAGTGGACCAAGGGTTTGTTCTAGAGCCCTTATGTTAGTGCCCGTACCAAGAAAATGGGGGAACCGAGCACCGAAAACAATGAGCACAAAATGGTTGATTCAATTATGGCCTACATCGACCAACGTTTCAACGGTCTCAACTTGGGGAAAGGATCTGACACAAGCCTTTATCAGTCATCCATCCTCATGAACATGATGGCTTCTCTTCCTGAAAAATTCAAGATTCCCGACATAAGCAAATTCAAGGGCAACTCTTGCCCCATGGCACACATCGAGACTTCCGAAAAAGGTCTCCCCGAAAGCTATAGCACAATGCTTCCCTCTTACTCTCGAGGGGGCGGAAAAATATTGGTATGAAACTCTCCCGCTCACAGTCCGTCTTGATTGGGATGCCGCCATGCTCGCCTTCAAAATCCATACCAAGGCAACACCACTCACCGGCCGACCAAGAAAGAGCTTGAGAACACTACTCAAAGGGACAATGAGTCCTTTATTGACTTCACAAGAAGGTGGATTGACAAGCTTGCCGAAATTGTCGAGAGGCCTAACACCAAAAGAGCAAATGGACATCTTCCTTAAGTGTCTAAAGATTGATCTCCGTACCCACCTAAGTGGGGCTTGCTATGCGGATTTCTCTCAAATGTATGAGGCGGGGGTCCGAATGGATGACTTGCTCAAGGAGATCAAGAAAAGTGCTCCTAGCTTCCGTTACAAGGCCGCCTCTAACTCCACAACTGAACTCAAGAATCTCATGGTCCGTGTTCCGTTCAAAAACATGGTGGCGACTCACAACAAACCGAGCAACGATCAAGTCCTTCCAAACCAATCGAAACTTACGAAAAAAGGACGTGAAAGCTCACACTATCACCTTTACAAAATCTTTATAAAGTGTCCCATGCCTCCTTAGCAGTGGAACTATTTTGAATAAGTTTGAAAATATGCATGTCAACCCACTCAAAAATAGCATTAAGTGCTTTTTCATTGAAATTAGCTTGATTAATCTCTTCGTTAGTCCACTCAGATTCAGGTTTTGACTTGAATGTCACCATCTTCATCTTGGGGTAACATAGGAAGAGAGTAACCATTTGTTATAGATCGCTAAGCCCGAAGATCAATTGATTTGATATTCGAGCGTAGGTGGATCTTCTAATAAGCATAATTTGAGTCATCTAAAACAGGAAGTCGTTTTATTGAGATTAGCAGGATCGAAAGCCATGACAAAGGACTGAACTACTTAGTATCGTCAAGTACCGGGCTCTGGTGCCAATTGAAATTGTTAGTCAATAAATTTCTTAGAACAAGTGTTACCTCAAGTGTTAGGTAGTGTAGACACCCCGCCTTGGACCGCTCACCCCGATTGCACATTTGATTTTGTGTTTCTCCCCATTTTAAGTGTTTCTCGTTAGTTCTGTCACTTCCGTTAAGTTTCTGACTGACTTCGTTAAGTCCAGGGACTAAACTGAATGACAGGGCTGATTTTCTAGTCCATTCTGTCAAAATTGCCTTCTCCGAGTCGCGCGCCTCCGACACTAGGAGCCAGGCGCGCGCGCCTCCCGCCCCCAAAGCAGGAAGCGCGCGCCTCTGGGCGTCAGTTACAAATTTCTGGCCAGGATTCCCTCCCTTGCTCAATTTACAGGGATTTTGCCCGGGAATGATCTCTTGGTGACTGAGTTTTGGCACCAAAAACACCCTCTTTCACCTATAAAACCTCCCTTTACCTCCATTTTCAAGGACCCGAAGATTGAACTTACAAAAACTATACCAAAATCACTTTCTAAAGGTTCTCCAAGGATTTCTTCAAGCAATATTTGAAGTTCTTCAAATTGTAGGTAAAAGTCTATCTTTTCCTTTCTACTTCATCTCCTCTCTCTCTTTTACTTTAATCAAATGTGCAATCACCCAAATCATTTTGGGACATAACTCTAATGATCACCTCATCTCATTGAGGTTGGGTTAAGGAGTTATCTCCTACATTCCAAACTCTATTTTAAACCCCCTTTTTCATGACTTAAAGAAGAAGAAGAAGGAACGTTTTTTTTCATGTAGATTTTGATCAAGCAAGACCAACTTTAGTTGGGCGAGATGGGTGTTTCGGTACTTCCCATCTCGTAATCTAACCCCCGAACCTCAAAACAAAGAATCTTTGTTTTCGTAATCAACTTAGGCTACAATCAATAGGTTTTTCTTATGTTCCTCAAAACATAGGTGGCGACTCTAAAACAAGTTAGACATCCTAGGATAATTCACCGCTCTAGCCAAGCCGTGGTTCCCCCGAGGTATCTACAGTGGCGACTCTGCTGGGGATATTTTGAGGGTTAAACTTGCATTCTGATCGAAATCTACATCTTTTCTGGGCATTCTGATTCCTGATGGGGGAGGCGCGCGCGTCGGGCCTTTTAAGCCTAAGGCGCGCGCATCCCGCATCAAGAACCAGAATCGCCCACTTCTTCATATCTTCATCTTCTTCTTCTGCTATTCCGCACTAATTACTTCTGCAGGGGTTACAATATGGACATAGGACCAGGGCAATCCCCTGAGTCCAAAGTCTGACATTCTGACAGGTGTGCCCAGAAGCGCGCGCCTCCCACAAGCACTGCGCCATGCGCGCGCGTCCCACATCAGCACTCAGAGGCGCACGCTTCTGGGTTGATTCCAGAAAGAGACACAGGTTTCAGTGACTAAGCAGAACAGTGGGGTGTGGGCACAGTTGCCTGCATCAGAACAGAATTGAACCCTCGGACTGTTTTAATTTTGTGTTTTATTTACCGGTCACACGGGTGATTCGGGAGTTGTAATTTATGTGCTTATGTGTTTGTTTTCTTTCTTTTCAAAAAAAAAAAAAAAATTATAAATTTTTTTTTGTCACTTGCTAGACCTCACACTACATGCACATATTCCTATGAACTGCTCACTATCGAGTCGCACAAGTCCAACCCCAAACCCGTCGAGGCCCGTCCTAGAAAGTTTCAAGCTCCACCAGACCTTGGCTCTTTCGAAGCGGTAAACCTCAGCCCGTGGCGTACTTCAAGACTACATGCCGGGGGTGACCTTTGAGCCTCATATTCAAGTCGAGCACAAGCCACACAATTCTAGTTAGGGTTTAACACTCCGTGACTCAAGTCGGTTTCCATGTACCGAGATTTCCCTAAACTAATGTCTTCAAATCATACACGCCAACTTGTTGAAATGGACGCAATAAAAATCCGTCCCCAAAAGTGGTTATTTTGGACGAAAATAAAAATCCGTCCCCGCATGTATGCTTTACTACATTAATTTAGTTTAATCCCGATACATGTAGGATTCACAAGCGCGATGGAATCCGATGAGTATATGGGACCGCGAGATGGTCTATATACTAGTGTGACGATTCCATTATTTTCTTAGAAACCCCAAAAGGAATTCATTCCCTCCTACTGATAAAAAAAAAAAAAAAAAAAAAGAGTCTTTTCTTATGTGGTTCGAGTCGTGTGCCCAACTGTGTGTTCTAAGTCTCTTCATGGACCGCAAGTGTTACTCAAGACTGACAAGGGCCTCTTCTGCAATATAGGTTCAATTGGTACTTACAGAGTCTACCGGGATTCAGCAAATCGGTTAGTCCGTGAAGAGATCACTCCAACAGCTCCAACATCAACCATGACCGGCAGCAGCAACACCATGTCTCTCGAACAGCTCTCAACTATGGTCCAACTCCTCCAAGAGCAAGTCTCCACCCTTAATAAGGAGGCACAAAGCAAAGACGACATTTGGCAATCCCACCTCGACAGCCAAAGGGAGGCCCACGAGGCCGAGATGGAGCTAATGAAAGAAAACTCACTAACCTTGCCAAGGGGAAGAACAAGAACAATGACGATGAATCCGAGTGGACCGAGGGTTTGTTCAAAAGTCCTTATGTCAACACCCGCACCAAGAAAATGGGGGAACCAAGTTCCGAGAACAATGAGCCCAAATGGTGGATTCTATCATGGCCTACATCGACCAAAATTCAATGGGATCAACATGGGGAAAGGCTCCGACACAAGCCTTTATCAATCATCCATCCTCATGAGTACTATGGTCGCTCTTCCCGATAAGTTCAAGATGCCCGACATAAGCAAATTCAAGGGCAACTCTTGTCCCATGGCTCACATTGAGACTTATATTTGGGCAATGGTTCCGAAGAAGGTCTCCCCCAAGGTGATGGCTCAATGCTTTCCTCTCACTCTCGAGGGGGCGGCAAAAGATTGGTATGCTACTCTCCCGCTCACTGTCCGTCTTGATTGGGACTCCGCCATGCTTGCCTTCAAGAACCAATACCAAGGCAACACCACTCACCGGCCCACAAGGAAAGAGCTAGAGAACACTACTCAACGAGACAATGAGTCCTTCATCGACTTCACAAGGAGATGGAATGATAAACTCTCTGAAATTGTTGAGAGGCCAAACACAAAAGAGCAAATGGACATCTTTCTCAAGTGTCTCAAGATTGATCTCCGCACCCACCTAAGTGGGGCTTGCTACTCCGACTTCTCTCAAATGTATGAGGCGGGGGTACGCATGGATGACTTGCTCAAGGAGATTAAGAAGGCCACTCCTACTTACCGCTACAAGGCCGCTTCCAACTCCACAAAAGAGGCCTCGGTCAACGCCGTCACTATTGACAAGGGGAATTACAAAAAGGTTCCTCCACCTCAAGGGAAGAAGTCCCGAAGTGACCGTGTCTATACGCCTCTCCAAGGCATGACTCAAACCGAAGTGTTCGAGGTCCTCAAGGTAAAGGGTCAAGTCACACCCGTGCAAGGGTACCAACCCAAGACGATCCACCCCAATCATGCTCACCACAAATATTGTGGCTACCACCAATATAGTGGCCACACCACCGAGGATTGCTTCGTTCTCCGCAATGTCATTCAAGATCTCATAGATAAGAAAGAATTTGTAGTGACTAATGACGAGCATGTCAATGTAATAGAGATAGGAGAACTCGAGGGGACCACCCATTCAATCCCAATTGTGAATGGGGGCCCCAATGTTATGAATAAACTTGACAATTCTTGTTATGTAGTGACTTACGATGAGGTAATGAGGGAAGTACTAGAGAATAGGAAAAAGAAGCAAGATGGGAACGTCAACATGCTAACTCGATCCGGTCGAGTCATAGCAAGCAACCCTTCCACTTCCGCACCAAGCTCCTCTTCTCAAAGACCGCAAGCTCGCGACACTCCCGAAGATCCTCTACTTGTCCAACTCAAGAAAACTCAAGCCAACATCTCTATTTGGGACCTCATTGCATCCTCAAAGAAACACCGAGATCTTGCCATCCGCAATCTCGATGATACATCAGTTTCTCCCGATACTACCCCGAGGACCTCACGGCAATGATTGGTCACATTCATTTTGGCAACGTCATCACCTTTGCCGATATGGACCTTCCACCATTTGGTTCCGGCCACAACGAAGCTATTTACCTCAAGGTACGAGCAAGGGGGAGGCCCGTCTCAAGAGTCTTAGTGGACGGTGGTTCCGCACTCAATCTCATGCCTGGCATAATCATGGGCATACTGGGGCTTAAGGATTCCGATTTGAAGCCTTCTACTCAAGTGATCCGAGGTTATGACAGCACCGCCCGTACAGTCATGGGTATGATCGAAATAGACATCGAGTTTGGAAGCATGGTCATGTCCGTTCCATTCCAAGTGCTTGATATCCCGGCCTCGTTCAACTTACTTTTGGACGACCATGGATTCACAGTGCTAATGCCGTACCATCAACTCTCCACCAATGTGTCAAGATCCGAAATGGTGATGAAATAGTGATCATCATGGCTGAAAACGTCACTATCCACAGAAAAGGTGAGCCCGTCCACCAAGTTCAGCATGGTTTACCAGACTCCACTCTCTCCGGCGTCTCAATCAACGCCATTGACAAAGAAGGGGGAAACGGATCATGGACCCCCAGCAATCACAAAGTCCTCCGCATGATGAGGAATATGGACTACTTCCCTGGTTTAGGCCTAGGGAAATATCAACAAGGAATCCTACATCCTGTGCAAGTCCCGTTTGTAAAGAACACATTCGGTTTGGGGTACGAGCCTTCCAAAGAAGACTTGAAACAAGAGCAAGCGATCAAGAGCGAAAAGGCCCGAGCTCGTAAAGAAGGCCGTCGTTATGAAGTCCCTAATCTAAGGCCTTACCGCAAGACGTTGAATGGTTATTTTGTCCGCCAAGGGGAAGACGTTCCATACATGATCTTTCCCGAGCCATGGGTTAACAATAAGGGTGTCAAAAAGCCCGACCTCGAAATCTTCTCCGATTGTGAGATCCAGAAATCCGAAAGGGAACCAACTCCCATGTCGCCCCGTGAATGGTGGGGAAGGAAGATGACTATAGAATCCGAGACATAATTACCGTGGGGGAAGAACTGACAGATTTAGCCTCCATGTTCGAAGAGCTTGCCACGATGAATGAATGCCAAGTCAACGCCATCCATGACACCGTCATCATGAACGAGACTATCAGTGAGATCCCGCCAAGCTCCGAGCCGATCAACAATTGGTATTCAACGAAAGGGTCCGTGGTATCCGAAGAATTCTTAGTCCGAGAAATGGGTTGCATACCCCGCACAGCAACGAAGGAAGAGCGGCTCACACTTACTTTCGAGTCCGAGAGTGTCTCTAATACCCTCACCCAAGAGGATTTGGAGGCCATAGCCGAGCGTGTGTTTCCTTTCTTTGCTAATGAAAAATTTGATATTTCTGAGTACCCTGAGATTGCAAACATCATAAATGATGAATTAACTAATAATGAACTTAACGAACAAGTTAATAACGATTCAAATTATGATGAAATAGACCACGAAAACACAACATACTTAAATGAACTTGCTCAACAAGTCCGTAGTCGTGGTGAGAATGGTCCAAAGGCTGACGAAGAATTGCATGTTGTTAATCTGGGTACCGAAGAAGAGCCAAAGAAACTAAGATTGGAAGCTTCTTCAAGAGGACGACAGAGACAGATTGACTGCACTACTACGGGAGTTCGTGGATGTGTTCGCATGGTTATACAAAGACATGCCGGGTTTGGACAGAAAGGTAGCAGAGCACAAGATTCCGATCAGAGAAGATGCCAAGCCAGTAAAGCAGAAGCTCAGAAAGATCAAGCCAGAATGGTCTCTGCAGGTCAAAGAAGAGATTGAGAAGCTCCTCAGTGTGGGTTTCATCAAGGTTATCGAGTATCCGACATGGTTAGCCAACATTGTGACAGTCAGAAGGCAAGGCAACGACAAGGTTCGAGTTTGTGTAGACTTCCGGGATTTAAACAAAGCTTCCCAAAGATGATTTTCCACTCCCTAATATCGACATGCTAGTCGACTCCACTGCTGCCTACGAGGTTCGCTCATTCGTGGATGGGTTCGCTGGGTACAACCAGATTCTCATGGCCGAGGAAGATCAACATAAGACAGCCTTCACAACACCGTGGGGTACCTTTTGCTACACAGTCATGCCATTTGGGTTAAGAAACGCTGGGGCTTCCTACCAAAGAGCCGTGACAGACTTGTTCCACGATATGATCCACAAAGAAATCGAGGTCTATGTGGACGACATGATCATTCACTCCAAAGGGACCGATGGTCAACATTTAATCGATCTCCGCAAGTTCTTCGAAAGGCTTCGTCAACACAAGATGAGGCTCAACCCTGCAAAGTGCACGTTCGGGGTTATCCGAGGCAAAGTTCTTGGTTATATGGTCACTGAAAGGGGAATTGAAGTAGACCCCTCCAAAATCAAGGCAATCATTGACATGCCTCCCAAAGACGCAGAAAGAGATTAAAGGTTTCATGGGCAGACTACAATACATCAGTCGGTTTGTGCACCAACTCACTTCCATGTGCGAGCCAATCTTCAAGCTACTCAAGAAGAATGTGGCTCTAGAATGGACCGACGCGTGCCAAGAAGCCTTTGACCAAGTGAAGCATTACTTGACGTGCCCTCCTGTTCTAGTTCCGCCGCACAAGGAGAAAACCTCTGTTGCTCTATCTCACTGTCAATGATGAAGCCCTAGGGGCTATTTAGCACAAGAGCAACGAGAGTCCACAAAGGAGAACGCCATTTATTTTGTCAGTCGCCGATTTCAAGGACGCGAAAAGAACTACTCTGTCTTAGAGAAGTCATGTGCAGCATTGGTCTGGGTCACTCAAAAGCTCAAACACTATATGGAAGCTTCTCCGATCAAGCTAGTAGCAAAGGTGGACCCGCTCCGCTACATCTTCGAGAAGCCTTTCATGTCAACAAGAATAGCCAAATGGTACTTCATGCTCGCCGGCTATGATATCACTTACGTCACACTAAAATCCGTCAGGGGGAAAGTGTTTTTAGTGACCAGCTTGCCGAATTCCCGTGTGACGAAGTGAAGGGGGAAGATGTACAGTTCCCCGACGAGCATTTATTTGTACTGCAACCGAGGAAAATTAGTGGCAACTTTTTTTCGATGGCGCCGCCATAAACATGGTTTTGGTATAGGAGTATTGCTTGTCGATCCAAAAGACATCTACACTCCCATTGCCATCCGCCTGGATTCGAAGCTACCAACAACATTGCCGAGTACGAAGCATGTATAGCGGGCTCGAAGCAGCTCTCGACAGAAACATCACAGAACTAGAAGTATTCGGCGACTCTTTGCTCCTTATCAATCAGCAATCGGGAAAGTGGCGAACCCAAGACCCGACTCTCCAACAGTATGGTCAGCACCTTGAAGAACTGGTTGAACAATTCCAAGAGATCACTTTCAACTACCTGCCAAGGGATAAAAATCGCTTCGCCGATGCACTGGCCACCAGCTTCATTAGTCGAAATGCCCAAAGGGAAAATGGTGAAGCCCTTCAAAATTGCCCGAAGGAACAGTCCGGCATATTGCATGAGTATCGAGATCAACGAGTTCAAACAAACTCTCCGTGGTATTCGGATATCATGAATTTCCTCAAAGATGGCACTTATCCCGAGAATATCATAAGAAGTCTCAAGCAGCTCTGCAAAGGTTAGCCTCTCGGTACGTACTGATTGGGGACCGAGTCTATAAAAGGCACCAACGACGGGATCAATCTCTTATGCGCCAATGAGGCCGAAGCTCAAGAAATAATGTGTGAAGTGCACGAAGGAGAGTGTGGACCCCACATGAATGGGTTTATGCTAGTCAAGAAGATACTTCGCATTGGTTACTATTGAGCACTATGGAACGAGACTGTATCGAGAAAGTCAAAAGGTGTGCCAAGTGCCAATTCCACGCTAATCTGCAACATGCTCCCCCTCACAACTTTACAACATGGTCACACCTTGGCCTTTCTCTTGTTGGGGGATAGACATCATCGGTAAAGTTCATCCTGCCGGAGCAATGGGCAGTCATTCGTCCTAGTGGCAGTCGACTACTTCACAAAGTGGGTCGAAGCACAAGCCTATCGGACCCTCAACGCC
>JAOWBW010000388.1:131960-228704 GCA_026119855.1 Campanula takesimana | reverse complement strand
TTGCCTGCTCATCTTCATTTCCAAGCAGCCTTTGGATTTAGCCCTTTTCATCGGCCCTTGATCATCATCTTTGATCAAGCTCCTCTTGTTGGCCATTATGCTTCAGAGCTCGAGTTTTATGCTTCACGAAAAACCATGAAGATCTGAAGACTGCTGCTTAGTTTTTCCAGATTCTTTAGAACAGCCTTCAAGATCTTCAAACCTTCAAAACTCCTGCTCATATCACAAAGCCTAAATCACCAGAATTCTTGGTGCTCTTCATCTTTCATATTCATAGAGCCCGGAATTTCTATCACACGCATACCTCTTGAAGCTTTGATCATTTTGATCTAACTTCTTGAGATACACCGGTTTAGTCTAGGATTTGTTCTTCATAGATAATAGATCTTGAGTTAGTATTGAGCTCAAATGTTGTAATTTGTAATACTCTCTCATATAATAAGATCTCCATTAGAAATCCAAGACTAACCATCTGGTAGAGGATGTAGATCTTTCATCGATCGAACCTCCTCCAAATAGCGTGTTCATTACTTATTGCATATTCCCTGCTTAACTTTTTATGAACTGCTTTGTTTGATCTTTTAGATTGCCACTCTTTGATGTTGTAATTGTTATTGCTCATTTGCCTTAGAATCCCATTTTGCGCCACTCTTTAGCCTCATACTTAGCGCGTGCGTTTTTATCTCTGCGCAGTATACCCTGCGCAGATCTGCTTTAAATTTCCGCTGTGCATTTCACACTCTTACCGCGCGCTATACTTAGATTAAAATAGAGTTGTGCGCATCTGCCATTGAATTGCAAAAAGGGTTTGAAAAGAATTTTAAAACGCTATTCACCCCCCCCCCTCTAGCGATTTTCACACCCTTGTTGCCCCTTTAGGGACCAACAAGTGGTATCAGAGCAAACACTTCATAAAACAAAACATGTTTCTGTTTTTCAAGCTTAACAGCTTGGGTGCCGATTCCATATGGCTTCAAAAATCTAGGGCAATGGTTAACTTTTTCACATATTCCTGCGCCTGCTCAAACCTCATATCAAATTCAGAAAGTTTGGTGGATCCTTAAGCAAACCTCCTATTCTCTCTCATAGAGACTCAAAGAAAGATGACTTGGTTTACTGCAGAAAGCCAAGACATTACGCTTCAATGCCTCCTTCAAAATTTGAGTACAAGGAAAAGCAACCCTGCGCACAAAGCATCAAAGCAGTGCAGAATGGTTGATGAAGAGAACTGCGCAGAGAAGGAGCTAAGGACTCGAAGACTTGACACTGAAGACAACTATGCTGATCCTGAGGGTGGACTACTCTGCTTAGTGGCAAATGCTGACAATGATTCAAAAGTTGTTTCTGAAATGGAACCTGAACTTGCGCCAAGGACAATCAAAGAAAGATCCCTTCACTCCAGTGGAAACAGGACACCTTCACAAAGCAGACAGAATGACAAGCACTTATCTGCCAGAGCTAACCTGACAGAAGCTGCGTCATCACCAACTCCGCAGCCGCGCAAGGAATCTCTCAAAGTGTGATGATCTTAAAAGATAACTCTGCTGTAGAGCGCAAGTCAATGCTTCAAACCAAGAAAGATCTACTTCACTGTGCTCTCTCAAACTCAGTTGATATCGACAGTGGATTCTAGACACTACTAGAGATGTCAACACTCTTAAAGGTGCGCACGAAGGAAGAGATCACTCAGTAATATATGGTGACAACAACAAAGGGCACATAATTGGATTTGGACTAATCATAAAAGATTAAGTCTCAAGCAACCTGCTCTCCATATCACAATTATGAGATAAAGTTCTGGAATGCCATATCACTTCAACGCTATGTTACATCAAAAATGGCGTTTCTGGACTAACTTTGCTCACAAGGACTGCAATAAGCTTAAGTGAAAGCAGCTAGCAATGGTATAAGCACCATGCCAGCTTAGTAAGCAGCCTGAGCAGTTTTCCTCCAGCAAGATTGCTCCAATGTCAAAACGCTTACATCCGCTTCACCTCATATGTTTGGACCACTCACTACCGCGAAGCTTTGGACCAACCTGTGGTATCTCTATGATATCCTGGCTGCTCTCCTTAATCTCCAAACATAGAAGACATCAATAGAGTTCGACACTTCAATGGAACAGAATTTATGAATAACGATGTCGCTCAATATTGTGAGAACCAACAAGAACCAACAAATAGTATTCTTCACAATTTCTCTGCTGCTGGAGTTCCGCAACAAAATGGCGTTGTGGAAAGAATCTCTTGTTGATTGAGGATGGATAGACAATGATAGTAGAAGCAGTACTTCTAAATGTATTTATGGGAAGAAGCTGTCATCGGTGCATGCTTTACTCAGAATAAGATTCCTCATCAACAAAGCCTACATCTATACTCCATACGATCTATGGAGAAAGAGAAAGCGCCCAACATTGTTTTCTTCAAGTTCTTTGGCTGCAAACGCTATTGAGGTAAAATTCGACGCCAAAGCAGATGAAGGTATTCTCGTTGGGTATGCCAATCATTCTATAAGCTTTTCATGATCTTAATAAGATAAATCTCTAGTTATTTTAGTATCTGTACATGCTACTTTTTGATAAGCATTCTCTCCTTGAGCCACATTTGGCTCCCAATGATTCTGATGACTCTGCTGAGCTTTTTAGACAGGTGCGCAGTAATTATATTCCTGCGCAGGATATAGATCAAGCAGATTCAGAATCAGTCCATCTCATGCGCACACTATAAATGCTGCGCCTGAAGTTGCAACTCCTGATGCGCAAACACCTCCTTCTGCGCATGATGTTTCTCCACTTCAACAAATCACCTTTAAATGATCGTGATGCTGAAGCAAATGAAATTCCCATTGATCTTCGTATTCCTATCATCACAATATAGGGATTCGCACATCGAGAGCATCAAACTTTGCGGTGTAGCATTCGTTTATCTCTCATGTCCGATCAAAGAAGATTGATAGAGTGCTCCATGTTTTAAGATGGATCGATGCTATGCAAGAAGTGCAAGAAAAGCTCATCCAATATTTAGCGCTTCAATGGGTGTTCGGAAACAAGATGGATAAGAATGGAAGCATCATAGAATCAAAGCAAGAAAGCTTTGTATGGTCTTAAGCAAACTCCAAGAGCATGGTACAATACGCTATCAAAATTCCTACTAGAGAAAGGCTTCAAGTGCGGTAAAATCGATATAACTCTTTTTATTACCAAGCATAATGATCATTCTTTACTTGTTCAAATTTTTGTCGATGATATTATATTTGGTTCTACTAATGAGTCTCTTTGTAAGCGCTTTGAAAAGCAATGAAAAGCAAGTTTGAGATGAGCATGATGGGAGAAATCACTCTCTTCCTCGGGCTTAAAATCAATCAATTGAATGATGGCATCCTCGCAAATCAAGTCAAGTACACTAGGGACTCAATCAAGAAGTTTGGACTTGAATGCTAAAGCATACGACACTCCAATGGCCACAAGCAACAAATTTAACAGACTTAAAAGGTAAAGTTGATCAGACTATATCTAGGTATGATTAACTCTCCTTTATCTTCTGCTAGCTGGCCAAGATATTATGTTGACTGGATATGTGCGCACTATCACGCTAATTCTTCTGAAGCGTACATAACTGACGTAAAAAGTATTAGATATATTTTTAGCTCTGTTAACCTTGGACTTTGGTACACCAAAGATTCGAACTTTAAACTTGTAGGTTATTCAGATGCGGACTACGCAGCGTGCACAATTGACAGGAAGAGCACAAGTGGAACTGGTCATTTCCTTGGAAATCGACTTAGCATGGGAAAGCAAGAGACAAGCTGCTGTGTCCATCTCCACTACTGAAGCAGAATATATTGCTGGTGAAAGCTGCTGCTGCCAAATCTTATGGATGAAGCAACAACCTGTGGACTATGGGATTCATGATGAGAATTATCCAACTCTCTGCGATAATATGTCCACCATAGCAGTTTTTTAATCCTACCAAGCACTATTATCAAGCTCATCAACATCTAATATCATCTCCTCAAGAATTAACAAGTGATCTCTTGAAAGGAGAAATGGGTATGCTTAATCTTAGCTAACTTGTCCACATGATTTATTGATACTAATGTATTTGCTTGAAAAAGTGTGCAAAATAGGTTAAGTTTCATGCGCCCTATGCAACTCCTGCGCAAACAACTGTCCGCGCATGAAACTACTGCTCTGAGATTTACAGAATCTCTGCGCTATCAATACACTGCGCATGACTATCCATGCGCAAATCATCGAGGACCGCAGGTAAGTGTTCTATTCATTAGATTTTGCACATAGGCCTTGACTAAAAAGTCAACGCTGAGTCACAAGGGTACTTGTGTAATTCAAATTTTCCCACGCTTTTATTTTTTGAATTTTCTTGGGAAATTACCTTTTTACCCTTGCGCATGTCCCATTGTCATTTAATGCAAACTGCAATTAATGACAGCGCATCTCATGTATGTCTGCTCACCATTTAATGAGGAAGGTGATGAGACAGCCGTCAGCCTCTTTTCGCTGACACGCGCGCGCGCAAAGACTGCGCACGCGCATTCCCCATTCGGCCACGTCACTCTGCTAACGTGCGCCCGTCCTTTTACTGACTCACCATTTATGAGGAAGTCGACTTGACAGTGACCGGCTTAGGACTTCACTCGCACACGCGCGCATAGGCCTGCGCACGCGCGTTCCCTTTTGTGACACGTGGTATTACTATCCTGCGCCACTGCACATTTTCTCAAACTTTTATTAGCTATCGTGCGCCTAACTTCTCCTTCCCTACCTTAAACCGTTTCTCTCTCTACTTCTCTCTTCCTTCTAAATTTTCTCACTCTCTTTCTAACCTCTGCTCTAAACCCTCATCTCTCATTTCCTATTCGTTATCTTCAACCTCAACCTTCCTTCTTTCTAAACCATTTCAATGGCTCCTAAGAAAACTAAAACTCAACCAGAAATCATCATCTCCGACTCTTCTTCGCACTCTGGAAACTCTCACGAAGAGGAAGTAGAACGACAATCAAGGCATCCCACCGTCAAAGACATGGTATGTTTCACTATAACTTCTTATTTTTCCCGCCATTGTTGTTCTTGGAGGTCTCAAGACTCCCTTTTTCGATTTCTCCCTTATTTACTGATCATTTTTGAAATCGATCGTTGTGTTGTGTTCGCATTTTGCCTGATCTATTCTTTCATGTAGTTTATTTCATGATCAATGGTCGTTACATATGTTTTTCGTCAATTTCTGTGCTTCGTAACTTCCTTGGCAGACGAACCGTTTTTCTGAATTTCTGGGTTTGTTTTAATGTCGTTGACCGTACTTTTTACATGGTTGACTTCGTCCTGTTCACGCCGTCATTTCGATGTATTTTTTGTTAAATTTTGTCAACTTTTGTTTTTCTGTGTTTTTGGGTGTTCTTCATGTTTTTAATTATTTTTTATATTTAGTCTATTATTCACCCCTTTTTCTTTATGCTCTGCGCATAAGTTTCCTGTGCATATAGCTATATCTATTTCTCTGTGCACACTTCTTTACTAATATTTATTTTCTGTGCGCACGATCCCTCTGCGTATGCATTCTTATTTATTGCGCACCCTCTACTTTCTGCGCATAATTTTTTATGGAACTTGCGCCAAGGTATATCTGCATTACTTGCATATGCGCACAGCTCCATAAGCAATAGGTTGTCTAATTCTATCTATTGTTTTACGCAGGGACACGTTTATTTCATTCTGGATTGGGAACTTATTCAAGCTGATCTCTCTTTAGATGCGATTGGTCGTCATCTGCTTCATCTTCTCAGCACCTCCAGCATTCTTCCATTATTCACTCTTGAGCAATCCTTCATAGTGCCTGCTCTGTTAGATGAATTCTTCAGGACAGCAAGAGTTATTCCTGCACAACTTGAAGGCAAGACAACAGAAATGATCATGGCCACCGTTCAGCGCTGTGATATAATGGTTCACCCCAATCACGTTCGCAGCCTCCTAAACTTCAATGTTGATAGTTTTTCAGTCAGCTATGATGAGGCTCATCAAAATGCGCTTGCACAGAAGCTCATTGGCATTCCTTCCCTCAACAAGAAGTGGCCAATGTATAATAGAAAGGAATTTGGTGAGGTGATGTATCACCTGTGCACCCTAATTGGAGATTCCCTCAACTGCAAGAATAGAAATAATGGACATTTCATCACAAAGCAGTGGGAATACTGCGCAGCCATCTTCAACAAAGATCAACTCGACTGGCCGCAGATAATATTCAATGAGATTGTGAAGGGGTTGACAAGCTATGAGAAGAAGCTGAACGCAGGGAAGACCAAGTACCGAACTCACTGCAGACTGCTAACCAAACTCCTATTGACTTATGGTGAATTGGCCACCTATGTCGAAGAAAAGTCAATCAAGAAGCAGTCTTGCGACGCAAAGTACTATTCCAGAGTACACCTACAGAATTTGCGCAGTGAGATAGGCAACGCCGATTACTATGAAATCTGGCTGTCTGATGCCGCTCCCAACAAGGAACCCTGGATAGGCCCAATTCCTGTGGTCAAATCCAAGAAGAGTGCAGGAAGATCTTCAACGGATGTTGCGCAAGAGACCGCAGAAGAAGCGTACAATCGCAAGGGGAAGGGCATTGCTCAGCCCAGTAGCAAAAAGCTCAAGGATATTCCTTTGATTCAATCCACCAAAGGGATTTCTATCAAAGAGGCAGATCCTACCAGCATTCCAGCGCCTGCTCCCTCAAAGCCAACCACTATGAAGCGCAAGGCTGCTTTCCGTGGTGATTCGGATGATGATGCTGTTGAGGGGGAGAAAATGCACAAAGCCTCTCAAGAAGCCATCCCCAGTGCTGATATCGCACATACCTCTTCTCGTCTCAAGCAGAAGGTGCGCAGCAGCGCTAAAGGATTGAAGAAGCGCTGCACTAGTTCCGCAGCCACCGACAACAGTGATTCTTCTCCAATTCAACCTCCATCTTCAGCCCCTGAGACTCCTCCTACCTCTTCAGCTGAGCTGCGCCAGATCGTGCAGAGCTTGCATTCTGTTCAAGTGAATCAAGTCGATACGTAGCTGCAGCTTAATCAACTCCTTACTGCTCAAACTGCTTTATTATATCGTCTTGATATGCAGCGTTTGGAGATTGATACCATTAAGGGGGAGAAAGCTGCCAAAGAAGAAGCAAAGGCAAAGGAAAGCACGGAGAGTGCTAAAGCAAAGGCAAGTCCATCTGAGCCTGCGCAAGAAAAAGTTCCTATCACTTTGGAACATCTTATCCTGGACTCCCTGAAATCCATCAGCGCTCAGCTTGAAAATGTCAGCGCACAACTCAAAAATGTGTGCACCTTTGGAGCGCTGGATGGTGGACTCAGGGACATTCTGAAAAAGCTCAAGAAAACCCTTGCAGATGGGTTACATAGAGGATTTGATGACCTTCAAGCTCAGATGGAGGCTCAGATAGAGAAGATTGAGCAAGGAGGCTCTGCGCATAATATTGAAGAAGTGCGTCGATGCATTGCTAAGTCCATGACAGATTTTTCTTTGGCGAACAACGACAAATTTGACTACGCAATGTTAGACATTCAAGCAAGCGTCAACACTCAGCGCCTCCATACCGACTCAAGATTAGAAGCTACGCAAACTGCCATCCTGACGGACAGCAGAGCAAGGTTTAGAGAGCTAGTGGATGACAACACTGATATGCGCAGAGGAATGAACACTTATGTTGGTAAGGCTGTGGAGTTCCAGGACAAATTTCAAAATTTAAAGGTGGAACTCATGAACAAATTCAACGGTCTTCAGAATGAGATGCGCGAAGCCCTGCAACGTATCAACTTAGATTAGATTTCCTCTGTAAGTATTTTGTTATTTTTTTTTGGAACCTTTTTGATTCTCGTTGCGCAGTATGTTTTTTTTATGCGCTTTTATTTTGTGCGCTTCTGTTTTTGTGCGCATCTCTTTTGATTTTCCTCTTTAAAACTTGTAATCTGTAACAGTCAATCCTTCAAAGTTTTAATGAGAAGAATGCATCATAAAGCTTTCACAAAAACCTTGTTCAATTCAAATCATTCGTTTGTGGAACATTGAATGCATTATTACTTAAACTCATGCGCATAATCTTAAACTGCTCATGTCTTCTACGCATGATGTTTAAACATTCAGTTTAAACGCATACTTAAAACTTCATCTCACATTATTTGTATGCTCTGAATGACATTTCTATCTTTCCTATCTTGTAAGTTTTTAATCTTTTGGATAGATTAGAAATCTATAGCACTGGCTAGTGTGTGCATTGACTTGAGGCATGATTTACCATTCTCATTCTTATGGACATGTTATTATCAAGTACAATGAATTGCCTTTGCTATAGTAGGTAATGGCATCAATCATTTAGGGGGAGATTGTTGGGTATGCTTACTTCTTAACCCTCCTACATTTGTTAGAATTGATTGATACCATCACCTATAAGTATTTTTACGGACTTTAGTACCTCATGTAAAGAAGTTTATAACTTCTATTTTTAGCTAAGTCCTTTTTATAGTATAGTCTTAGATGATAGGACTTGAAGCTTTAAGGATCGAAGATCACCTAAGCAAGGATTCATTTCGCTACGCAGAATGTTCTCTGCGCAGGTCGCCACTGCACATAGATATCTTGCGCAGACCTTGACCCTGCTCAGTTTTCAAGGTATTTCTTCCTAAACTCTCAAGAGATCTCTTTGTGACCAAGCATGGTGCGCATGATGCTCATGCGCTGAATCCATGCGCGCCGGCAATGCGCATGCCTTTGTGCGCGGACACAACCTTGGTCAAGCTCCTCATCTCCTGATCTCTCATTCTAGAAAGTTTGAAAAACGCTTAGAAGATGCACGCTTATTAAAAATGCTGAGGTGTGCATAAACGACAAAATAAGCACACTCAGCAAAACCATTGGTGGAGACACGCTTCAAAGAAATATCTCAAGAAAAGACAGCTGTCAACCTTCTAGAAGAAGCTTTTGAAATTGGTCTTCATGCTCAGTCTCCAACGGCTCTATATACCTGCGCACCAATCATATTGTGCCAGGTCATCATCTTTGATCAGAGCCCCAACGGCTATAAAGGACAGCTGCGCGCCAATCATGTTGTGCCAGCTCATTGTCCTTGCCCAGACCTCCAACGGCTATATTCAAGCTCTCAGCTATAAATAGCATGCTCATCTTCATTTCCAAGCAGCCTTTGGATTTAGCCATTTTCATCGGCCCTTGATCATCATCTTTGATCAAGCTCCTCTTGTTGGCCATTATGCTTCAGAGCTCGAGTTTTATGCTTCACTGAAAAACCATGAAGATCTGAAGACTGCTGCTTAGTTTTTCCAGATTCTTTAGAACAGCCTTCAAGATCTTCAAACCTTCAAAACTCCTGCTCATATCACAAAGCCTATATCACCAGAATTCTTGGTGCTCTTCATCTTTCATATTCATAGAGCCCAGAATTTCTATCACACACACACCTCTTGAAGCTTTGATCTAACTTCTTGAGATACACCGGTTTAGTCTAGGATTTGTTCTTCATAGATAATAGATCTTGAGTTAGTATTGAGCTCAAATGTTGTTATTTGTAATACTCTCTCATATAATAAGATCTCCA
Organism: Campanula takesimana; assembly: GCA_026119855.1. Taxonomy (NCBI): domain Eukaryota; kingdom Viridiplantae; phylum Streptophyta; class Magnoliopsida; order Asterales; family Campanulaceae; genus Campanula; species Campanula takesimana. The sequence goes on along the minus strand of JAOWBW010000388.1, from coordinate 219,084 downwards.
TTAGAAATCCAAGACTAACCATCTTGGTAGAGGATGTAGATCTTTCATCGATCGAACCTCTCCAAATAGCGTGTTCATTACTTATTGCATATTCCCTGCTTAACTTTTTATGAACTGCTTTGTTTTGTTTGATCTTTCAGATTGCCACTCTTTGATGTTGTAATTGTTATTGCTCATTTGCCTTAGAATCCCATTTTGCGCCACTCTTTAGCCTCATACTTAGCGCGTGCGTTTTTATCTCTGCGCAGTATACCCTGCGCAGATCTGCTTTAAATTTCCGCTGTGCATTTCACACTTTTACCGCGCGCTATACTTAGCCAAAATAAGAGTTGTGCGCATCTGCCATTGAATTGCAAAAGGGTTTGAAAAGAATTTTAAAACGCTATTCACCCCCCCCCCCTCTAGCGATTTTCACACCCTTGTTGCCCCTTTAGGGACCAACAAGGTGCGTGTGTGATTTTAGATTCAAGACTCTTTAGATCTTTGAGATTGAGAGCACACGAAAACTAAAGTGTTTTTGCTTGAGGATCTGGGCTAAGGATGAAGTTATGAAGATGTTCTTGAGAATTCTAGAAAATCAAAGGCAATCTTCAAATCTTCAACAAATGCTTGAAAGAGAAATTATGAATATCTTAGCAACTTCAAAACATTTGAAGTTATAGGGTATTTATAGTAGAGCCCAAAAACTAGCCGTTGGAAATCCCTTGTGGATAAGGTCAAAGGACAGATGTGCTGTCGCTCAATGAGTGGAGCACGTGTCATTTTATAGCCGTTAGACACATAACAAAAATATGACCGTTATGGACAGGTGTCCTTAGATGTGGGTGCATACGTGTTATTTAACCACCGTTGGATCATTGGCGTAGTTTGAATTCCTTCAAGTCTTCATGTCTTCAATAAATCACTGAGTGTTTAAACCAATCCCAATGGGGCGCATGAGCCAATGGGGCGCATAGGCGCGTTGAGCCTTTTTGGGGCGCATGAGTAATGCTAGGCGCATACTCATGTGCGCGTGCCAAGGAGGCGCATGGCGCGTGGCTCAGTCTGAACAAAGTGATTTTCTTCAATCTTTGACAATCTTGCCCTATTCCTAAGCCTATTCTATTACAATGGACTATCTAAAAAATGAAGTATAAATACTTCTTACATGTGGGTCTAAAGTCCATGAAATAAAACTTAGGTGATGGATCAATCAAATCTAATCAAACCTATTACATTGAAACTGAGATATATGTGGGCATACCCAACAATCTCCCCCTATTTGATTGATGACATTACCTACTATATCAGGGACAAACATTATACTTTATAATAACATGTCCAAATAAATGAAATTGGTAAATCATGTCTCAAGTTAATGCACACACTAGTCCAAGATATAGATTTCTAATCTATTCTAATAAAGATAAGACATTACAATTGGAAAGATAGAAACAACAGTTTAACACATTCAAAATGTTTATGAGTTTTGGTTTGAAATGTGTTTAAACAAAGTTTAAACTCTATGCATAAAAATATGAAACAGTTCAAATATGATGCATATGTTTTTAAACAATATTCATTTTTCTACAAACAAGGAGTTTGAGTGAACAAGGTTTGAGTGAAATAGTGATGCTTTGTTCTCATTAAAACTCGAAATATAAGAGTTGATTACAAGTTTTTAACTGAACAAAAATAAAAGATGTGCTAAAACATTTAAGCACTAAATCACTAACAAAAGGTTCTAGTCAACAAAAGATTTTAACAACTTAAAAACAAATGAAAATAACTAAGGGTTGGGAGGAGGCGCATCATCTTCCTTCAAACCTTCTTCGATCTCCTCCACCGAGCGCTGAATCTATTTTGAAAGTTGGTGACAACGATTGGCAACACCGTGAGTGTCAGTGACACCATCTCTTATGTAGCGCAGATGATCAACATTGATGTTTTGATACTCATCAATGGTGCGCTGAGTAATAGCCTGCTGCTGAGAGAGATTTTCTGCCACAATTTGAAAGTTAGCTTCAACAGCAGCTTGCGCGGTGACAATATCAGCAGAAGTTCTTTCAGCGCGCCTGTCTGCGCTGGAATGCGCGGCATTAAAGTGAGTAACAATCAGCTCCTTCAAAACATCTAACTTTGAAAGCAAGGAGCGGGAGTTAAAAGGCGTGGCGCTAGAGGAGGGCACAGTATCCATATGCGCGCTCGGAGCATTCTCGAGCTCATCCTTGATTTCTTTCAGCTTGTCCATCACATTCACTAACTTATCACTTTCACCAGTGACTAAGTCAAGCAATTTCTTAATGTCTGCAGCCACACTGGTCTCTACCTGCTTAATAGCGTTAATGAAAGCTTGACCATCAGTAAGATTGATTCCTCCTGCAATTCTATCATGAAGCTCAGCAAGTGTGTCTTTGAATAAATCATTCATTTGTGCGATAGCATCACTCCATTGCTGAGGGGTTAGAAAATGCTTGTCCCTGATGTCAGCGCCAATGCGTGTTATGTCCCCCTTAATGGCAGCAATCTCATCTGCCTAATTGGTTAACATTGAAGTATGAAGCTCTAACTGAGACTCAATTCGAGCTTGGCCTTCATGAAGTTGTTGAAGCATAGAAATAACCACTCCCAAATCAGCATTAGGAGGAGGAGGCGCGTCATCAGATTGGGGCGCAGTAGGAGTAGTGCGCCTGGCAGGTGAGGAAATAGGAGTTGTTTTCCGAGGAGGAGAAGGAAGGTATTCATCACTTGAACTGGTGTCTTCTGTAGTAAGGGGAGGCACAGGAGCCACATGCGCACGAGTAGATTTGCGCGTGATTAAAGGTTCTGGCTCCCCCTCAACTTGATCCTCACTAAGGTCACCAAATAACTCAAAAGAGAGTTTATCCCTGATTTGTTGTTGTTCAACAGAAAGGGGAACTGAAGTTGGTTTAATAATTGGAGCATGCGCAATAGGTTTCTTTGTTGAGGTTATCTTAGAAGACTTTGAAGGGGGTGAACGAATAGAAGGAGGAGGCGCAGTAGGGTCAGGGGCGCATACATCAGCGCTAGACCCTGCACCTTTGCGCCTTTCTAACTTGGCTAATTTAGCAGCTTGCTTGATCTGATAGTCTTCATCTCGTTTTCTCTGCGCTTCAACCAAACTGGCTGCCTGAGCTCGCTTGATAGCTTCCTGATCATCCTTTTCAGTTCGGGGACGCTTAGGTGGTCTGCCTTCTCTTTCAACCACGGTTGCAATCCTTTTGCCTTTATTTTTTCCTGCGCTCGTTCCAACGCCAGGAGCAATTTCAGTTTCTGCGCCATCTGCTGCACGGTCTGTAGCGCCATCATCTTTTCCTTCATCTGACTCAGTGGCTTCATCAACCAACTGAGCACCTTTAACCCTAGGCGCGCGCTTTGCCATGCGCTTCCTGCGCCTTTTTAGCACCAAGCTATCCTTACCAAAAACTGGTACATCATCAATCTTGTAAACTGGGTTTTCATTGAGAAATTGAGCAAGGGCAGGGTATGTTAGGCAAATTTTGGTGGGATTCTGCAATGAGTCTTGAACTTGGTTTTCCCTTCAGCCTTGTTTTTGTTGTACTTGGTTATCTGCTCCGATAAAGTCTTGAACAAGATCTGAGGCCAATTCAACCTAGCCTTTCCCATAATGGCGGCAGTATACTCCCACTGCTCCACAGTGAATCTGTTCACATTTTCGGTTTTGAACACGATCGAAGTATCTACAAGATGCGCTATATGAGCGAGCAGATCACCACCATCCCTTATCTCAACATTTTTTATGTTATTCAAAAGAGTAGGGATTTTGAGATAAGTATGCGCAATAATGTTTTACGCGGCTACAGAGTAGGTGTTTGCTTGACCTGCTACACTTTGAGGCCCAGTAGTGCTGAAACTAACTATGTTCTTGATTGTACTGGTAGAAAAAGTTATAGCAACATTTTGAACAGTGGCGCATATCCTGTAGCGCACATATCCTTCAGCAGGCATCTCAACGATAGCAGCGGTTGAGAAAAATTCATCAACAAGGAGTGGAGAATAGAATGGTTGATCCAGCGTGAAAAGTGGAGTAAGTCCAGCAGTGTGAAGGGTTGAGATGATTTCAAGCCCTATAGGATCTAGTGAGAGCTCAGCAAGATCAATCGTCTCACCAGGTCTGAAATAAGCAATATCCTACAAAATAAATGATTTAAGTTAGAAGTGAATTTAGGCGCATAGACACATAAAATGAGCAACGTATTGAATAGGCGCATAAGAAATTTGAGGCGCATAGAAGAATCAGGCGCAGAGAGTCATAGGCCCATAAGATAGCACAATGATTCAAGGCGCATGATTATAGTAGGCGCATGAAATTTGGAAGGCGCATAGGAATACAAGGCACATATTATGTTTCTATGAAAGATACTAAGGAAAAATTAAAACATAGACAAATTTGACTAAGTATGAATTGGGGCGCATAAGATATTTAGGCGCATAATGTTATTAGGCGCATGAAGGATTGAGGCGCATAACATTTGTAGTTGCCAGAGGCGCATACACATGTTAGGCGCATGAATTACTTGAGGTGCATAATATCAATAGGCGCATGATCATACTAGGCGCATTGATTCATATTTAGGTGCATAACTATGTAAATAAATGGCAAAACTGCATCAAAAATCACTCAACTATGACCAATTTGGGTATTTGGTCACTAAACTAATTTCCTTTTGAAACAACACATCCAACTAAGAGTTTATTGAATCGAAAGTCACTATCACTAACCCCGTTAGTTTTTTGCCGTTAAATCATGAAACTTCACCAAATTAAGCACACAATATGTCAAAATGACCGCATGAACGCAAGGATCACAAAAATGTAAACCAAAACAAGTAAAAAACAATAACGAACCCAGAAAATGCATTCAAAGATCCGAAATTTTGAAAAGTTTGAAAATGAAAAATCTTCAGATTCGCAATATATAAGGCATTGATCGTTAAAAAGTTGGATTCATAAGACTCGAAATCACAAAATGAACATAACCCAACAAACGATTTTGAAAACGGGGAATCGAAACGAGTTTTATCAAGAAAAGAATGATTTTCGGTTTTCGAAATAATGAACCCAGAAAAACAAAAAGCAAAAATTTCAGAAATTAAAGAAGTTTAGAGATGAGAAATCATACCATTTCGTCTTGAGGGGCTTTAGATGCTTTCTTAGGACCCATTTACAGATATATATATATATATAAAGTAGAGGGAGAAGAAAAATGAAGAAGGAAGAGAGAGAGACGGAGAGGGAGTCTGAGAGAGAGAGACTGATATGAGAGATGGTTTTAGAGAGAGAAAATGAAGGGAGAGAGAAAACAATCATGAAAATAGAAAAAGGGAGGTGTAGAGTCAACTTATAGGTTAGGGTTTTTTTTAAAAAAAATGGAAGATGAAGAGATGGGCATTTATGAAGGATTTTAAGGATTTGATGGGTAATAAATGTTGAATGACCCAAAGTACACTTGATGTGACATGTTGGGTAAGAGAAATTGTCCCACTTCTCTTATAAGTGTATGAACAATTATGACCAAATTTTTGCACAAACCTCAAAAATATCTGTTTTGGTGTAAGTTTGGGGTGCAAGAAATATATCACCAGAAAATAAAATTTTGAAAAACGAAAAATGAGGGAAAATTAATTGCACAAGTACCCTTGAACAATTATGGAATGTCAAAAGACAAAGATTCTCTAATAAATGAAAACATTCCTGGTACTTGTGAAAATTGAATACGTTCAATCATTGAAAAATTAAATTTTGGAGCATTGATTGAGCCGCAAACATTTATTAGGCGCATGGTAGGCGCGTTACTCAATGGGGGCGCACAGTATGGATAGGCGCATAAGGTACTTAGGGCGCGCTAGAGTGAGGGAGGCGCAGTCCAGGCGCATAGTTTCTTTGAAACTCAGAAATTGTTTTTTTTTTTTTAACCTAGGATACTTATAACTCAACAACTCATAAAATCATTAGTAATAACAAAACTATATGGAATTAGTTGAGTTCAAGCATACCCATTTCACCTCTCAAAAAGATGAACCGTTTCGCGTCAAATGCTTTAGTTAGAATGTCGGCGATTTAAAAGTCGGTTCCCACGTGTTCTAAATAAATATTTCCTTTCTCCACGTGGTCTTTGAGGAAGTGATATTTGATGTCGATGTGCTTGGTTTTGGAGTGCATCACAGGATTTTCAGAAACCGCAATTGTTGATATATTGTCGCAGTAGATGGGACAATTTTCTTCGATAATATCATAGTCCACCAATTGCTGCTTCATCCATAGAATCTGACAGCAACAACTTCCCGCAGCGATATATTCTGCTTCCGTTGTTGATACAGATACTGAAGCTTGTTTCTTACTCGCCCATGACACAAGTCGATATCCGAGGAAATGACAAGTGCCACTTGTGCTTTTCCTATCAATTGTGCACGTTGCATAATCCGCATCTGAATAACCTACAAGTTTAAAATTCGAATCTTTGGTGTACCAAAGTCCAAGGTTAACAGTACCAGAAAGATATCGTATAATACGTTTCACAGCAATCAAGTGTGTTTCTCTAGGGTCAGATTGATAACGAGCGCAAACACAAACACTAAATATAATATCGGGCCTACTAGCAGTAAGATAAAGGAGTGAGCCAATCATACCTCTATAGAGCGTTTGATCAACACGTTTACCTTTTAAATCCTTGTCGAGTTTGTTGCCGGTGGCCATTGGAGTGTCGTATGCTTTAGCATTCTCAAGTCCAAACTTCTTGATTAAATCCTTTGTGTATTTGGCTTGATTGATAAATATGCCTTCATTCATTTGCTTGATTTGAAGCACGAGGAAGAAGGTGAGTTCTCCCATCATGCTCATTTCAAACTTGCTCTTCATTAGTCTCTCAAAGCGCTTGCACAACAATTCATTAGTAGAACCAAATATAATATCATCAACATAAATTTGAACAAGTAATTTATGACCATTATGTTTGGCAATGAAAAGAATTGTATCGATTTTACCGCGAGTGAAGCCTTTTTCAATGAGAAACTTTGATAGTGTATCGTACCATGCTCTTGGTGCTTGCTTGAGCCCATACAAAGCTTTCTGGAGTTTGTAAACGTGATTTGGAAATTGTGAATCTTCAAACCCAGGTGGTTGAGCTACGTAGACTTGTTCTTGGAGTTCACCATTTAGAAACGCTCTCTTCACATCCATTTGATATAACTTGAAGTTCTTGTGAGCGGCGTAAGCTAGGAAAAGTCTGATAGCTTCAAGTCTTGCTATGGGCGCAAAAGTTTCATCGTAATCAATTCCTTCTTCTTGTCTATAGCCTTGTGCAACCAACCTTGCTTTGTTTCTTGTGATGGTTCCATTCTCATCCATCTTGTTTCTGAACACCCATTTCGTACCAATCATTCCTTGATCAGTTGGTCTTGGAACAAGAGTCCAAACCTTACATCGTTCAAATTGATTGAGTTCTTCTTGCATCGCAACAACCCAATTAGGATCTTGGAGCGCTTCATCAGCCTTCTTCGGTTCAATTTGAGAGATAAAAGCAGTGTAAGCATCAAAGTTAGTAACTCTCCTTGTTCGAACACCAACATTTAGATCACCAATGATATTATCAATTGGGTGACCTCTAACTTCACAAATTTCAGGAGGTAAGTTAGGTTGGGTTGTAGAAACTTGAAGGCTTCAATTGGTATATCTTCACCAGATTCAAAATCATCAAAATTAGGGGGTTGAACTGGTTCAGAATTGAAACTAGGATTAACACCAGATGCAGCAGTTGATATAGGCACGTGAGAGGAATCTAGAGGCGCATCATTCAAGGGAGGCGCAACTGAAGATTCACCAGCGCCATAGATTGAGTTAGGAGCAACTAATATAGATGGATTTCCATGAGTTAATAGATTCTGATCTTGTGTAGGAGCAACATGAATAGGAGCACCTGTATCATTTAACTCAACAGAATCATCAGCAATATTTGGAGCCAAATGTGGCTCAAGGAGAGAATGTTCATCAAATGTAACATGTACAGATTCAACTATCATTAATGTAGATCTATTAAAAACACGAAAAGCTTTGGAATGTTTGGCATACCTGTAGACACCCCGATCTCGCACCCCTAAAACCAGCCATTTGATTCGGTCTAAGCGCGATAATTGGCCTAAAACCCCAGATTTGGCCGTTCGGGATTACCGTACGCCTTATCGGTGCATCGGATGGAAAAACCATGTCCGGATTCATGATCAGGGCTCAAAACCGAGTAAACAGGCGTATTCTTCAAAAATCGAGCGTCGGGACCCTACGACGGGCCCCGCACCCCTAGAACGCCTTTTACCGGTCATCCATTGCATTTAAAATTTTATTTCTTCCTTTCCTTACTTATTAACATATTATAGATATGCCATTATGACCAGAATAATACGAGGAGCAACTTTTGTGTTGGACCCGCGGACAACCGGGACACCGGAACGCGCACGACGGAGCAGTTGCAAGCTGTTGCGGAGCGGGAACACGGAGCCAGAAAATCATGCATGTTCACTCCCACAAAACTCGGCACATGGCTGCAATATGGGGGGGTCACATGGGCCAAAAATCAACCAAAAATGAACAAGTGGCATTTCAAAAAGTGGAAATCACCAAGTCAAAGCAACACCATCACTTTTGGCCATTTTTTCCACCCCATTTGCATGAATTTCGGGCAAGCAACCACCACCCCCCATACTACCCCTACTCTAGGGGCATTTTGGTAAAAAAAATTACCTCCCTCCTCCATATACTTCCTAGGTTGATCCAAGAAAAGGGAGGATTCATTAAACACAACTCATTCAATATACACATTCCCTACACCATTCTCTCCAACTTGCACACTTGTTCTTACCACCACCACAACACCACCACTCCTCCACCACATCTCCACCATTCAAACACCTCAAACAACTCACCCCAAACACTCAAGCAACAACAACAACAACAACAACAACAACAAGCAACAACAACTACCACAACAACAACAACTTCAACTCAATCAAAACAAAAAGAAGCCTTCCCTTGGAAGCAAAGGAAGCACACCACCCCCCTAATCTAGGTAAGTTTACTTCTTGTAAATCATAGATTTAAAACATGTAAGTTTTATATGAATTTGTGGGAACCTAGTCAACTAATGACTAGGTCTCCCTTGCTACATATGTAATCTATGTTTTAACTTTGTAAATAAACATGTTTAATGTATGCTAAATGTTCATATCTCTGGATCTAACTCAAAACATCAAAGTTGTTCCTTACATATTGAATATGACGCTTGCCAAGTTTCGTGGTTTACATCCATGTATAGGTCATGTTTTGATAGGAATTTTCGTAGTACAGAACTGCTGCCTTGCTTGCTGCACTCTGGATTAGTCTGAGTTCTTAAGTACAAAAACCTACCAAAACTAGATTTTCAAGTCTAAGTCAAAACATGAAATTTGTTCTCAAAATACTAATAAAGATTTTCATGTTCTTGAAATAATTTTATGACCTAAGTAAAGGCCCCTTTACATTTTCTAAATCAAGTGTCTGCTCTCAGACTAACATTTCCAGAATCTGACATGAAAATGTCAGAGGTCTTTTGGTGTACTTAAACTCGTTTTATTCACGAACTGTTTTGGGTACATAATATTCAATATGTTATCTTCAAGTTTAATGTTTTGAGTTTTCTAAGATTCATAGGTTATGATAGTGTAAATTGTCCATCAAAATCTGATATGCAATGCTTTGCTGTGCTGGGCTGATTTTATGTTAATGTTTTTGGCATGAGTTAAGCATGAAATATTTGTCCATAAATCCAACCAAAATTCATACATGTTATCTAACATCTTGGGAGTGAATCCCAATATTTAGATCTCTTTTTTGGATAGGTGTTTCACAGGTACAATCCATGGTGACTCACAGCAGCCCCGTGAATCTGGAGGATCAATCTTGCACTCGGATATTCTTTTCACGGGATTTATCCCATTTTTTGTATATATGTATTATTTGTACAATATTCCCCCTTCCCCCTTTAATTGCTCATACTTGTATATATGATTCAAACATATTTTCAAAACCAATCGGGAATCCACCCAAACCGATCCCCGGTTGCGAATTAAAACAAACGTGCTTAGACTAGGAGACTCCTCTGTACATAAACATACACATTTTTTATAAGTTAGGACATAAAAACACATTTTCAAAAGGCAAACTAAATCAAGCGTAGGCGGAAGCATGCTAGAGACCGAAAGGGCGAGCGGAGTGCCTAACACCTTCTCCTCTCGTAACATAGCCCCCGAACCCACTTTTCAATCAAAAAGGTTTTATCTCTATTTTCCTAAATAAAATGAGGTGGCGACTCTTCTTTTCAAAACCAAAGTAGGGTAACCATTTTGAGAAACCGAGCGGATTCCAGCCGCGTTTCGCACGGATCCCTACGCTGGTACGGGCGCGGGCTCTCACAGTGGCGACTCCGCTGGGGACTTTTTTCAAAAGTGGGCTAGACTCAAATGCTTGTTTTCCGCCATTATTTGCTTTTGCGTTGTATATACATGTCCTAACTTTGTTTTGCAGGTTTTTTACCTTCTCTTTGTTTGTGTAAATAAAAAGAAAACAAAAAACAAAAAAAAAATAAAAATTCCTTTCTTTCTTCAAAAAATCATTTTTCAAAATTAGAGACTTCACACACGGTTCACGTTTTCGAACTTGCGACTTAGCAACCATACAAACCTTAGGGGGTGCAGCCAGGTGAGTGAAGGGGGGTCACCGATCCTCCGATAGGCTCCCGGTTGACATTCCCGCCCCAAAGCGCGGCTACTAGTCGTCGCTGCGGGTGTAAGCCACATGCAAGCCATCCATCAAAAGCCTCGATGTCCGAATTTTCAAAATGACACGTCCTCGACTTTAAGCCGGTTTTTGTCTAATAATTTCTCTTCAACCCTATGCATTCCTAAAAGGTTATAAACAACCTAAAGTGTGAATATTTTGGAACGATTGGGTTGACCCGAAATTATCAAGACCTTCACATAGACCGTAACCCGAATGGTGGATCCCAGAAAGAGTATAGGCCCTTCGCTAGGGGCTTCGGACGGCCATTAGTACAGGTGAAAAACGTTGGTCCTATACTTTGGAGACGGTATCCACTATTCCAGGATTTAATCATTGAACGTGTCAAAACAAAGCGAGGTGCTTGTCCGGCTTCTTAGGTTTTTGTGCGTTGCTTGCGCTTCAACCTTTCTCAAAATGATTTTGTTCCTTATACTTTTCTTCTCTTTGTGCTTTTATTTTTGTACATAAAAGAAAGCCCGTTTCAAAATCTAAAACATTCTTTTTCCAATCCATTCTTGTAGAGGGAGAATCTCGCTTCTTTTTCTAGCGCGACATTCAAGGTCAGTTCCAAACATTACTTTGATCAAGGTCTGCTCCGGGTTCTCTCATCAGCAATGACTAGTAATGGCGAAACATCAGTAAATGCGACTAGGGGCTCGCCCGATATTGAGTTCGAAAAGGTGATGGAAGAATGGTTGGGGAAACAGTTGGAAACCCAAACAAAGTATGCAACAAGTATCCCACAGGGACACCAGGGGAAAATAATAGACTGTGTACCAATCTTCTCACAAAGCCAAGAGCACGTGGGGCTTATGAACTCCCAGTCATCTATCATCCCGGGCATCACGCCACCTCTGATTCAACCACACGAAACAGCCCCAGGACACGAAGATATATCCTCTCACTAAGTGCCAGTAGAGTTGCGTAATTGGTTTGATGAACATGTGGAAGCCTTCGCTGAAAGCTTCAAGTTCGAAGATGTTATCCTAGGGACTCACCGAGCCCCAGGAAGGAGTTCTCTTTTGTTAGGTGATGACCGCAGTTTATCAACGCGAGAAAATGTTCCTTTGCTGATAGTAGAAGCTTGCTGACCCGAGGGGTTATGTCTCTTTTGCTGTGAATAGGGCAACCTGCCCAACTCTAATCCCTTTTGCTTTCGGGCCCGTCCTAAAATGCGCTCACATTTCTTTTGCTTTCCAAATCCATGCTTGCGTGTCATCTTTTCCGTAATATATTTATTTGCTTGCTTGTCTTGTAAATATGTTTTCAGTTAATGAACTCGCGTTATAATCAAGTGCCTTCATAATCACATATTTTATAAATTTGGTCCCACAAATGATTAATCTCACGTAATTAAAAGCAAACGATAAAAAAATGTGGACTAATTTTAGCTGCGATTAATTGAGATGAGAACTAAGGCCGACAGTGCTCAACGGGATTCACAAACGAAGGCAATCAGGGAAGTTTATAGAAGCGATCGATGGAGTTCCCGCCATCTATCAGACACAGATTCGAAGAGACCAAACCAGTGACAAGAACCAGAAATTGTTGTTCTTTAAGGTGTTGTAAATTCCTGTATTATGTTTTACGATTGTCAATTTTGTACTTAAACATCATTCATTGTAAATTTCCAATTATCGTTATGTTCGCAAAAAAAAAAAAAAAAAAAAAAAAATGAGTGCAAAAAAGGAGAGGGTGTAAAAAAAAATAATAATAAGTGCAAAAAAGGAGAGGGTGTGAAAAAAATAAAATAAATAAAAAATAAAAAATGAGTGCAAAAAAGGAGAGGGTGTGAAAAAATAAATAAATAAATAAAAAATGAGTGCAAAAAAGGAGAGTGTGTGGAAAAAAAAAAAAAAAAAAAAAAAAAAAAAACTTTGGTTACTTTATTTCGCTCTATTCTTGTATATTATTTCATTATTTGTACATATTACATGCATATTACATATACCCCTAAGAAGCATCTCGAACCCATTGTGCGAACACCATCAACGACAGCAACATGTGACTCCCTCAAGACCTAATAGCTCAAGCCGGCCTCTTACACTGAGAGGTTAAAAACCCTTACCCCAGAGATTTCGAGAGTTAAACATTTTCCCTTAACAAACCAACCTCTCAATTTTAGAGGTTAGAGACCAAAAGTCAGACAGCCTTCGGGGACTCCATCAAGATCAAAAAGCGCAGTAACGAAGACGACGTAGAGAGCACCGCGCATGCGAAGCCAATCTGCACTAAAGAAGATCTCGATCTTTCAACTTTGGGCAAGCACCATCAACGACGACAACTGGTGTCTTTTGTTGGAGACCAACATGCTCTGCCAAACCCTTACACTGAGGGAGCCCAGCGGCCAAAGGTCATACAGCCTCTAATCAATCTCAAAAGTGCGACAACGACGACAAGGACCTCCCACCCATGAGGTCAACAGGCGGTGATAATTATGATAGTTATTTGATGGTGTTCTCATCTCGATTTGTCACGGTCTAATCTGAGTCCAAATAAATCTTTTCAAAAAAAATAGAAATTAACTTTTTGATTTTGAAGCACTTGACCATTAATGCGAATTCTAATCTTGAGTCATTGATTTTGAATGCGAGCAATTTCCTCGAGTCTAGGGGCTTCCCCCTACTCTCGTCCTTCCGTCAATTTTTTCTGCGCAAACACGATGTCAAAGATCTCACGGGGTCTTTATTTGCTTTTCCCAAAACACTGGCCTTGTGCCTTCCAATTCCTGTAATTTGTCACAGCAAGGGAGGCGAGGGAATGTGATCTTCTGACTCTTAAAATCCAAAATCAATGAGTATGCCCAAATGAATGAATGTGAACTGGGGCTGCGCGTCAGGATTCAGAAATGATAGATGGGTTCCCTGTTAATGCAAAACATCTCAGGGGTAGGACAACTCTCACAGATAGTTGGTCCTCTGAAGTTTTAACATCAACAATCATCAGAATTTGTGAGATAACCGTCACAGATGGTTAGGTCCCTTTCAAGAGAATTACCGGAGGGAAGTTTCTCAGGTTAGTAGTTTGGGCCACGAGTTACAAAGCTCAATCATCAACAATGCTGGGGCTGTGTATAACCGAACAACTCTCAATGACAGTTAATTCCACCATCAAAGAGTCGAATGCAAATATGACTATCACATTGTGTGAGCTACTCCCAGCAGTGGAACATCAAATCTGTAACAACTCTCAATGACAGTTAGAGCCCCTAAGCCAAAACATGAAGTGGTCTCGATACGACAGTTTGGATCAACATGAGATTCACCCTTCAAGTGAAACAAGAGCTTCATATGCCATATTCAGGGGCTTGTCCTATAACATGACTGGGGCTTCCGTAGCCAGCATCTGAGGTCGATCTTTGAATGACACTGGGGCATCACCAGCAAGAATGTTGAGGGTTGATATCAGAAAGAACAAATAGGGCTTCAACAGCCAACATCTGGGGCAATTCAAAGCAATCCACCAGGAGAGACACCGTCGAGTAAACTTGATCAAATGGGTGTAGAGAATTGACCTTTCGAGTACTCGCGCTAGGCCTCCAACCACGCTTCACCATATATCTCACCATGACTCTCGTTTCTCGCAAAGTTTTCAAAAGAAAAATGCACAGTTCATTCCTTTCCCGATTTTCCCTCTTTGCACATAAACATTTTGTTCATTTTATAAAAAGCAAAGGCTGAAATGCAAGCAATGCACACGTGTCAAATCAAAAAAAAAAAAAAAAAAAAAGAGTGTTTTCATTTCTGAAAGAAAGATGGCAAGATTTAAATTTCAAAATCATTTGCAAAGGAAATCCTCATTTGAAGTCCTTCAATCATCAATGACAATGAGAAGTTTTTGAAGTGAAAAATGCGCGCTATGATATTGCATACTTGTGAAAATCTTTTGCGGATGTCCAAATCTAATCTCATGCAGGTACCCCATCGCAAGAAGGGTCATCTCCAACAAATCGTCTGTCAAACAAAATGTGTTTTTCGAGTTTTTCACAAACTCGAACTACGTAAGGTCTGATTCCCGAAAGGGATACGTAGGCAGCTTGCTTCGGCGAGTCCGACCACAAACACATCGAAATGATGGAAAGCGAACAGTTCTCAACGTGATATGTTCTTTATCTCTCGATCTTTTAATCATGATGAATTGGTTGCGTGTATGACACACTCTCTGCACATGAATGTCACGATATATATGTATGCTTGTGAAAGGTCTTATGCAGGTACTCAAATCCAATCTCCGAGGCCAGGTCACGTCCAAACCCCTCAAGAAAGGTCTTCTTCAACATCACACCACATCTGTTCCAATCAAATTGTGTTTTTCGAGTTTTTCACAAACTCGAACTACGTAAGGTCTGATTCCCGAAAGGGATACGTAGGCAGCCTGTCACCTCAGGTCCGACCACACACGCATCAAAACGTTGCAATGGAGATCTTGGCACCGCAAGTCCGGCCACAAACGCATCGAAATGTTGAAATGGGGGAGCTTGTCACGTGAAGCCCAACTAAACACATCCAAATATTCCAAGAGCAGCTTCTCCACACCTTGTAGAAACTCGAGATGGCCTCCCGTCAAATCCAAAAGGATCCCAACATGAAAGAATGGAAATTGGATTGTTCTCCTCAAGCCAAGAATCAAAAATCTCATCACACAACAACTCCAAGGCAAGGATTCAAGCTTCTCTCAAATGCGGCAGCGCACAACGAGCCTCCGATCATCATCAACCTGCAGCGTATCCTTGAACACTTTCATGTTATGCGTCTTCAATGTTTAATTTGTTTTGATGGCAAGAATATTGTTTCGTTTTCAAAAATGTTTTCCCAAAAATCACTCTCGTTTTCAAAATCGTTTTAGGCTTGAGACGCCTCTCAAAAGTCTCACCCTTTTCAAAAAAATCCTTTTAGGCTCGAGACGCCTCTCAAAGTCTCACCCTTTTAAAAGCGTTTTCAAAATAGGTCAGGTCGGAGCGCCCCTTAAATGTCCCACCCAGTTGAACTACGTGACTGGTCTGATTCCTGAAAGGGATACGTAGGCAACCTGTCACCTCAGATTCGACCACACCTAATTTCAAAATGTTTGGTTACCCCCGGTCTGTTCGGCCGTCCCCCGAATTTGACCTTTTCAAAATGTTTGGTTACTTCCGGTCTGTTCGGCGTCCCCGAATTTGACCTTTTCAAAATGTTTGGTTACCCCTGGTCTATTCGGCCGTCCCCCGAATTTGACCTTCTCAAAATGCTTGGTTACCCTGGTCTATTCGGCGTCGTTCCCGAATTGACTTTTTTCAAAACGTTTGGTTACTTCTGGTCTATTCATTTATCCCCGGATTTGCCCTTTTCAAAACATTCAGTTACTTTGGTCTGTTTGGCACCCCCGAATTAGACCCCTCTAATGACATCTCTTCGACTGATAGGCCGACGAACCCCCTAGAAGTCTTTCAATCTCTAGGCCGACTAACCCCTAGAAGTCTCCTCAATCTCTTCGACTGATAGGCCGACGAACCCCCTAGAAGTCCTTCAATATCTTTGACCAATAGGCTGACGAACCCCCTAGATTCCCATCAATATCATTGACTGATAGGCCGACCAACCCCTAGAAGTCATCACCCTCCATTTCAATGATTTGTTTGCCCAGGTCTGTTCGGTCACCCCCGAATTCGACCCCCTCGAATTATGTTTGGTTACCTCTTGGTTCGCTCGAAGGCTCGAGTTGAATCACTTCGTTGAACTACGTGACTGGTCTGATTCCCATGCGGGATACGTAGGCAGCCTGTCACCTAGGCACGACCACCCCTCCTTCACAAAATGTTTGGTTACCCCTGTCTGTTCGGCCGTCCCCCGAATTTGACCCCCTCGAATATTTGGTTACTTTCTGGTCCACTCGAACGCTCGAGTTGGATCTCCCTCAGAACTACGCCCCGACTTGATTCCGAAAGGGATACGTAGGCAGCTCGATAACAAGAGTTTCAGTCGGACGTTCTATCGAATATGATGTTACCTCAACTCCGGCTCAGAGATGTATGTGATCTCACCAACCCATAAGCCGTTCACCCATTCCAATCCCCAGCAAAGAGAATTCGGTTTCTCAATGCATCCCCAGCATCCATCCGAACTACGATTGGTCTGATTCTCGCAAGAGATACGTAGGAAACTTGGGAACCCAGGTTCGACCATACTTGTTGTTTGCTTGCTTGAGTAGAACTACGGAGGCTTGATTCCCGCAAGGGATACGTAGGAAGCCCTACTTTGGGCTCAGCCGTCGAACCTTAGACTAGATCGGTTGTCTATATTGGATCGTCGAATCCCCTTTACATCACAAGTGAATTCGACGAGGGTCTCTGTAGACACCCCGATCTCGCACCCCTAAAACCAGCCATTTGATTCGTTCTAAGCGCGATAATTGGCCTAAAACCCCAGATTTGGCCGTTCGGGATTACCGTACGCCTTATCGGTGCATCGGATGGAAAAACCATGTCCGAATTCATGATCAGGGCTCAAAACCGAGTAAACAGGCGTATTCTTCAAAAATCGAGCGTCGGGACCCTACGACGGGCCCCGCACCCCTAGAACGCCTTTACCGGTCATCCATTGCATTTAAAATTTTATTTCTTCCTTTCCTTACTTATTAACATATTATAGATATACCATTATGACCAGAATAATACGAGGAGCAACTTTTGTGTTGGACCCGCGGACAACCGGGACACCGGAACGCGCACGACGGAGCAGTTGCAAGCTGTTGCGGAGCGGGAACACGGAGCCAGAAAATCATGCATGTTCACTCCCACAAAACTCGGCACATGGCTGCAATATGGGGGGGTCACATGGGCCAAAAATCAACCAAAAATGGACAAGTGGCATTTCAAAAAGTGGAAATCACCAAGTCAAAGCAACACCATCACTTTTGGCCATTTTTTCCACCCCATTTGCATGAATTTCGGGCAAGCAACCACCACCCCCCATACTACCCCTACTCTAGGGGCATTTTGGTAAAAAAACTTACCTCCCTCCTCCATATACTTCCTAGGTTGATCCAAGAAAAGGGAGGATTCATTAAACACAACTCATTCAATATACACATTCCCTACACCATTCTCTCCAACTTGCACACTTGTTCTTACCACCACCACAACACCACCACTCCTCCACCACATCTCCACCATTCAAACACCTCAAACAACTCACCCCAAACACTCAAGCAACAACAATAACAACAACAAGAAGCAACAACAACCACCACAACAACAACAACAACAACAACTTCAACTCAATCAAAGCAAAAAGAAGCCTTCCCTTGGAAGCAAAGGAAGCACACCACCCCCCTAATCTAGGTAAGTTTACTTCTTGTAAATCATAGATTTAAAACATGTAAGTTTTATATGAATTTGTGGAACCTAGTCAACTAATGACTAGGTCTCCTTGCTACATATGTAATCTATGTTTTAACTTTGTAAATAAACATGTTTAATGTATGCTAAATGTTCATATCTCTGTTCTAATATGTACATATATTTTTAAGTTTATTTTGGGGTTGATTTCATGGCTCAAATCTTAAATCCATGCAAGATATGGCTCTCTTACCTAGCTTGTGCATAATCTGCCCCCTTGCTCGTCTTTCATGATTATTCTCATTTTTGCTCTAGTTTGTTCATAAATAGATGCATGATAATGTTAATAACACATCAATAAACAGGCTCCCTAAGTTTCATGGGTTTATTCCAAGTTTATACCATGTTTTGATACCTATCTTCATGCCATGTCTAATCTGTCCAGTATGTTCTGTTTGCATCAAGCCTTTTGATGTGCTTTCTACTCTATCTTACCTTCGTTTCTGGATCTAACTCAAAACATCAAAGTTGTTCCTTACATATTGAATATGACGCTTGCCAAGTTTCGTGGTTTACATCCATGTATAGGTCATGTTTTGGTAGGAATTTTCGTAGTACAGAACTGCTGCCTTGCTTGCTGCACTCTGGATTAGTCTGAGTTCTAAGTCCAAAAAACCTACCAAAACTAGATTCAAGTCTAAGTCAAAACATGAAATTTGTTCTCAAAAGACTAATAAAGATTTTCATGTTCTTGAAATAATTTTATGACCTAAGTAAAGGCCCCTTTCCATTTTCTAAATCAAGTGTCTGCTCTCAGACTAACATTTCCAGAATCTGACATGAAAATGTCAGAGGTCTTTGTGTGTACTTAAACTCGTTTTATTCACGAACTGTTTGGGTACATAATATTCAATATGTGATATTCAAGTTTAATGTTTTTAGTTTTCTAAGATTCATAGGTTATGATAGTGTAAATTGTCCATCAAAATCTGATATGCAATGCTTTGCTGTGCTGGGCTGATTTTATGTTAATGTTTTTGGCATGAGTTAAGCATGAAATATTTGTCCATAAATCCAACCAAAATTCATACATGTTATCTAACATCTTGGGAGTGAATCCCAATCTTTAGATCTCTTTTTGGATAGGTGTTTCACAGGTACAATCCATGGTGACTCACAGCAGCCCCGTGAATCTGGAGGATCAATCTTGCACTCGGATATTCTTTTCACGGGATTTATCCCATTTTTGTATATATGTATTATTGTACAATATTACCCCTTCCCCTTTAATTGCTCGTACTTGTATATATGATTCAAACCTTTTTTCAAAACCAATCGGGAATCCACCCAAACCGATCCCCGGTTGCGAATTAAAACAAACGTGCCTAGACTAGGAGACTCCTCTGTACATAAACATACACATTTTTTATAAGTTAGGACATAAAAACACATTTTCAAAAGGCAAACTAAAATCAAGCGTAGGCGGAAGCATGCTAGAGACCGAAAGGGCGAGCGGAGTGCCTAACACCTTCTCCTCTCGTAACATAGCCCCCGAACCCACTTTTCAATCAAAAGGTTTTATCTCTATTTCCTAAATAAAATGAGGTGGCGACTCTTCTTTTCAAAACCAAAGTAGGGTAACCATTTTGAGAAACCGAGCGGATTCCAGCCGCGTTTCGCACGGATCCCTACGCGGGTACGGGCGCGGGCTCTCACAATACCCAATAAAAATACTTTTGTCGCCTTTGACATCGAATTTACCTCTATTTTCGTTTCCATTGTAGAGGATATAATATTTACAACCAAAGATCTTGAAGAATGCAATATTGGGAGTTCTACCACGCCAAAGTTCATACGGAGTCTTGTTGTGAAGTTTGTTGATGAGGGAACGATTTTGAGTGAAACATGCTGTGTAGATAGCTTCTTCCCCAAAGTACTTAGGCAATTTCGCTTCTACTATCATCGTCTTTGCCACTTCAATCAACGTCCTATTCTTTCTTTCCACAACGCCATTTTGTTGAGGAACTCCAGCGGTTGAGAAGTTGTTATCTATCCCATGATCGTCGCAATATCGAGCAACACCGTTGTTCTTTGAATTCTGTTCCATTGTCGGATCGAACACTAACGATGTCATCTTCTTTTTGGGTTTGGAGCAGTCTGAATAAGGTGGACAAAATGTCATAACAATCGTCTTTTGAGATCATCATTTCCACCCATGTATATCTTGAATAATCATCCACCACAACTAGAGTATACTTGTTTTTACTTGCGGTGGTGACTGGTCCAAATAGATCAATGTGCAGCAGTTGCAAACATCTAGAAGTTGAGGGATTGGTCTTGCTGGAGAAAGACTTTTTCGGTTGTTTGCCAAGTTGACATGCGGCGCACTTCTTGTCATGATGATCAGCAACCTTGGGAAGTCCTTTGACAAGATTATTCCTGCTGAGTTTAGATAGATACTTGAAGTTGAAGTGACTTAAGCGCTTTGTGCCACAGCCAACTATTTTCGCTCACACTTTTAGCTACAAAACAAAGATTAGTACTAGAGTTCATACTATGGAAATCAATAATGTAAATATTTGTATTACGATATCCCGTGAGTAGTATAGCTCCAGTTTTGCCATTCTTGATAAGACATTGAGTTGAGGTAAAATGGCATTCTAATCCTTTGTCACAAAATTGAGATATGGATAATAAATTGTGGTTGAGCCCTTCAACGAGTGAGACTCTTTCAATGCACACTTTGTCTTTCTTGAGCTTTCCATATGCTACAATTTGACATTTGTTATTATCACCAAATGTTACGGAGGGACCTCTTTCTTCATGAACATCTTCAAGTAAGGATTCAGCTCCAGTCATGTGTCGTGAACACCCACTATCGAGAATCCATTCATACGTTTTAGCTTTTGAAGATCCATCCATGAAGCAAAGAACCTGAAATATAAACATTTAAAGCATGTCCCCTTTATTCCTTTTCGGGTCCTAGAGTTAGCAACTTTTGACGACCCACTCTTGCTTGACCTTAGGATTCTTACGTCCTTTGGCATTGGGAGTGAATCTCAAAAGGCATTCCGCAGCCTTATGTCCCGAACAATCACAAATAGAACAATGATGAAAGTTACCAATCACGTGAGTTTTCACAAACTCTTTACTTTTCTTTGGGATAGCATTCTTCTTTGGGTCAGATGAGCCAGCCTTAACAAAATATTTCTTTTGAAATTTTAGGGCGCTATTTCTTGGAGGGCGCATAGGGCTAGGAGGCACACGGCGGTGAGGCGCGTGGCTCTTAGGCGCATAATGTGCACTCGGAGAAGGAGCGCGCCTTGTTTCAAGAATGATTTTGCTAGAAGATGATTCATTTGTAGCTACTTCCTTCTCTTTAGCTTTCCCAAATTGTTTCGTTGGGTAGACATAATGGAATGTTTGTCTCTTGACTTTTTCCTGTCCTTTACCCATTGAATTGGAATGTTTTTCCTTGAGAATTTCAAAAGTTTGCTGATTTGTAAATTCACTATCTCTTTCAGCACAGACATCACATTTAAAGTTGTCACTAGTTGATGAGAATCACAAGCCACTTTTATCACCACTGACTTTTTGGGACTCAAATATATTCTCCATAGTGACACGAGAATTGGACCACTCATTTGTAATCTTTTTAAGATCAGTAATTTGAGCAACCAATTCATCGTTTTGAACTTTAAGAAGTGAGTTATGTTCTGTTAGAAAAGTGTTTTTAACAGTAAGAGGAGTCATGCTCTTTATCTGCTCCTTAAGGAGGGTGAGTTCAGATTTAAGTAGAGATTTCTCGGTCTTAAGCTCGGAAATTTCATCACATGATAGTGCTAAAGCTTCCTTCATATCACTAAAACGACTGATCACCTTTTCAGCCTCTTTGAATAACTTTTCTTGCTTTACAATGTCCTCATCATGATTGATTGTAGGAATAGGTGCAACTTGAGGTCTAACATATTCACTCTTTCTGAGCTTGCTTCTAGCACTCAGATCACATCTATAAAATAACAATCCACCATCGCTTTGAGCCGGAGTGAGAAATACTTGTTCAACAAGCTCGCTGATGGTTGGTCCTTTCTTCCTTTTCACTTCTTGAAAACCTGCAGATTTCTTGATAGGTTTATTCAAGACATTCATATCAGGAACATCTTTGGAGTAGTCATCATCAGAATCATAAGTATCAACTTCATCATCATTTTCCACCAAACAAACGAGTCCATCATCGGAATCTTCATCGCTCTCATCTGAGTCTGTTTCAATCCAAGTGGTCTACTCATTTGCTGGTGATTCTTCTTCAGCAACCATTCCCCTGTGACGAGTGAATTTGGGAGTGAACTTGGGAGTATGGCTGCTCTTCTTCTGCATATACTCAAATTTTGGAATTGGGCAGCTTGAAGCAAAGTGTCCTGGTTTCCTTCAATTAAAACAAACAAGGTCTTCTTTTCTTTTTGAATCACTGCTCCTCGTGAACTTTGGAGGAGCTCTGCTTGTTGATCCTTGAGTTTTGTTGAATGAGCCGGGTTTTGAGAATTTTCTGAACTTCTGGAATCTCTTCACAAATAAAGCAAAGTCTTCATCATCCATGTCTAATAGCTCAGAAGTAGAAATTTTGGGATCCGAACTTTTCTCATCTTGAACCGGCGCAGGCGCATGTTTTTCCTCTCTATGCGCCACCATATCAATGGATTTTGATTTTCCTTCAGTTTCACTGATGCGCTGAAGTTTGAGCTCATAAACCTTAAGATTTGCATAAAGGTTCCTTAAAGTCCATACATCTAAAGTTCCAGCGTCTTCAAGAGCGCTAGATTTATGTAGGTATCTTGATCTAAAAGCAGCAAGGAAATTAGTGTT
Source organism: Campanula takesimana (assembly GCA_026119855.1). Lineage (NCBI taxonomy): Eukaryota > Viridiplantae > Streptophyta > Magnoliopsida > Asterales > Campanulaceae > Campanula > Campanula takesimana. The sequence goes on along the minus strand of JAOWBW010000388.1, from coordinate 196,079 downwards.
TAATTCCTTATTAGAGAATTTCTTTCCGAGTGAAATACAGAGATTGATAATTTCACAATAGCGTTCATAAGTCTGTCTAAGAGTTTCGCCGGGGAGTTGAGAGAAATTGTTGAATCTCTTTTGCACTTCATATCTCTTGTTCTCCTTGCAAACCGTGTCTCCTTCTATATGCTCTTCAATAGCATCCCATAACTCATTGGCAGTAGCATAATGCATGACTTGTTGTTTCATAGCCGTGCTTAGAGTGCTTAGAATAATGTCTCTTGCTTTGCCATCATTTGCAACTCTTCTTGTTTCTTCCTCTGTCCATTCTTCCCTTAGTTTCTTGATGGTTGGTTGAGCAGCGTTGGTGCGCGGATTTGGATTCGCTTTCATAGGGATTTAAGGTCCATAAACCACGGTGTCATGAAGCCTTTCATCGATTGAGGTGAGATGAGTTAAGATGCTGAATTTCCACACGTCAAAATGATCTTCATCAAAGACTGGAACATGTGTGTAGTTAGCAGTTGCCGAAGGTTTTGAGTTTTCCATATCGAATCGGCACCCAAGCTGTTAAGCTTGAAAAACAAAGATGTTTTATAAAGGTGTTTGCTCTGATACCACTTGTTGGTCCCAAAGGGAAACAAGGGTATGGAAAATAGCTAGAGGGTAAATAGATGTTTTAAAATTCTTTTCGTACCTTTGATAAACTCAATTGGAAATGCGCACTTTATCAAATAAGTGTAATGAAATACGCCTAAGTGAGTGAGTGAAATGCACAGCGGAAATTAGTTAAGTAAATAGGCGCAAAGCTTGATAAAGGGGGCGCACACACACTCTAAGTATTTTGGCTCAAAGTGAGTGAAATAAGGCACTAAGGCAAATGATATAACAAACACAACACAATTCAATCCAGTCAATCTACAATGAGTAAACAAGCAAATAGTGAGTAAAGATAATAACTTGAAAGTAATTGACAAGAAATTAATACGCGCTATTTGGAGAGGTTCGATCGGGAAATGATCTACGTCCTCTACCAAGATGGTTAGTCTTGGATTTCTAATGGAGATCTTATATTATGAGTGAGTGTTACAAATTACAATCGATTGAGCTTATATACTAACTCAAGATCTAATATTCTATGAAAGAACAAATCCTAGACAATAATCGGTGTATCTCTAAAAGAAAGATCTAAGTGATCAAACTTAAAGAGGTGCGTGTGTGATTTTAGATTCAAAGGCTCTTTAGATCTTTGAGATTGAGAGAACACGAAAACTAAAGTGTTTTTGCTTGAGGATCTGGGATAAGGATGAAGTTATGAAGATGTTCTTGAGAATTCTGGAAAATCAAAGGCAATCTTCAAATCTTCAACAAATGCTTGAGAGAGAAATTCTGAATATCTTAGCAACTTCAAAACGTTTGAAGTTATGGGGTATTTATAGTAGAGCCCAAAAACTAGCCGTTGGAAATCCCTTATGGATAAGGTCAAAGGACAGATGTGCTGTCGCTCAATGAGTGGAGCACGTGTCCTTTTATAGCCGTTAGACACATAACACAAATATGACCGTTATGGACAGGTGTCCTTAGATGTGGGTGCATACGTGTTATTTAACCACCGTCAGATCATTGGCGTAGTTTGAATTCCTTCAAGTCTTTATGTCTTCAATAAATCACTGAGTGTTTAAATCAATCACAATGGGGCGCATGATCCAATGGGGCGCATAGGCGCGTTGAGCCTTTTTGGAGCGCATGAGTAATGCTAGGCGCATACTCATGTGCGCGCGCCAAGGAGGCGCATGGCGCGTGGCTCAGTCTGAACAAAGTGATTTTCTTTAATCTTTGACAATCTTGCCCTATTCCTAAGCCTATTCTATTATAATGGACTACCTAAAAAAATGAAGTATAAATACTTCTTACATGTGGGTCTAAAGTCCATGAAATAAAACTTAGGTGATAGATCAATCAAATCTAATCAACCTATTACATTGAAACTGAGATATATGTTGGCATACCCAACATATGTCATCAATTGAAAAGAAAGTTAACCTCTTAGTAATATGAATACTCAAACCTGAACGCGTTAGTTAAATCGTTAATGTTTGAGCTTTTTAGATGCTCTTAAAAAAACTTCGTACATTATGTAAAATTCAGTTTTTTTTTTTTTTTTTTTTTTTTTTAATATTCCTCTTCATATTTTGAATTATCCAACACTCTAATTGCTGTCATTATATTCATTGGGTTTGGGGAGCGTGCACACTTTACAAGTTACGTCTTGAATTCTAAGTAAACTGAATTCATTCTCCTCCTCTTATTTTCAAAGCATTTAATTCAGTCACAAACTGTAATTCAATAGTTGCACGTAGTTACATACTCCATCTGTTTCAAAATACATGTCGTTTTAGACTTCTTTACACATATTAATAAATACAATTAATACATATACAAAAGATTTGTCTACCCCTAAAAGAATACAATTACCTATGAAATTAAATACTTAAACAAGAAATAGGTTGCAATTAATGAATGAGTGTATAATTGGTATACAAGAGCAAAAATCTGTCAGAATTAGTAAAACGTCAAATATTTTGAAACAAAATTTAATTCTTAAAACAACATATACTTTGAAACGGAGGGAGCACTAATTAATGTTGTATATAAGGATGTATTTCAAAATGTATAATCTAATACTTCTATTTGAGTTATGTGTATTTAATATTTTTAAATATACTTATATTTATATTTTCACCATAACCATTTGTTTAGAATAAAAGAAAATAATTAAATGCTATCACCGTGTAACTCACGGGTGAAACTCTAGTTTAAACTAAGATTTTATCTATTTTGGTGCCCAAATATGGATTTCGTTAAGGATCCAGCTCATGTTTGAGCCTAACTAACCCCACGCCAGCCAAAAGCATAGGATTAAGTATTACACAACACACACACATAGGGGTACTCACTGAAAGTGATTTTTCTTAGAGTAATTTTTAAATATCTTTTACTGAATTTTTTTTAATGTTTAAAATCTGTGAAATTAAACAAATGTTAAACTCAATTTTTTTTCCAGTTGAATGTTTGAAGAGTTTTGACCATGTATTAATTGTAATTGGATTTCGGGTTGGAATTGAATTGGTCAAAATATGTGGTTAGGGGCGGACCTCTACAATAAGTAGTGGGTGCAAGTGCACCTGGTCCAATTTGGGATTTAACAAGAAAAAATTATTATATAAGATATATACATAATTGTGCATGAATAAAACATATTTCATTACTAGCCTAGATGGTCAAAGTTCACCATTCTCATTGAAATGAGTTGTGTTCGAACCACGGTAACTAAAATTTTTTGTACTGTTATTACTACAAGCTTCCCTTCAATTTGGCCTTTTGGGTTTCCCCTCCAATTTGGCCTTTTGTATCTATTACTAAAATTTCAAAACCTACACTATATCATAGTTAGCTTTTGAATTCCCATTTTTTTCCTTCACATTATACTCCCTCCGTTCCACCCGAATTAAGATTATTGGGTTGGACATGGGGATTAAGAAAATAGTATTAGTGGAGTAGGTGTTGCGAGTATGAAAAGTGAAGTAGGAGAGAGAAAATGAGGTAGAGAATATTGACTGGAAAGTTGTTGTGAGTGTGAATGTGGGTCTCATTAAATAAAACACTTTCATTTTTGGGTTGTCCTAATTCGAATGAGACACTTAAAATAGAAATTTGTCTCAATTCGAGTGAGACGGAAGGAGTATTTATTAAAACACTGGATAATTATATTTTAATGCAAAATATCATTTAATTTTTTATATTGATCATGTAATGATAAGTATAATTTGATATTTTATAATATGTAATAGAGTAAAATACAACTATATGTGGTTGATTGTTAACTTTTGCTACTCGTATACTACTAGTGGTGGCGATTGTGGGTTCGGTGGTGTTGATGGTGGAATGAAGTAATTTTTTATTAATAAATATATATAATGTTGTGCATCCCCAACATAAGATTATTTCTCAGCATAGATGGTTAGATTGTAGCATTGTCCAATAGAGTGACTAGAGTTCGAATCATGCCAAAGTTTTCAATTGATTTAAAATGTCTTTTTGTAAATCAATTGTTTTACATCCTTCCCTTCCCTCCAATTTTTCGTTTTATGCACAGCCCACTTTGATTAAACTAATTACTAGTGAAATGTACTCCTTCCCTTATACAACATCATAGTCTTCTATATTCATCTTATTTGTTTTAATTGATATCAAGTTTATTTTAAATGTATTTTTTTTCAAAGAGTTTCCCTCCTAACCTACAATTTTCCCTCCTAATATGAAAATTAACCCTCTCAAATTCCCTCCAAATGTATTTAGGAATCTGCCATGTGTCATGCTTCTATTTGTGGTGTATAGCAAGATCTATACACTAAGTGTAAATGTATCATCTTTCTCTTTTGCTACCTTATGCTCAAAGTTTATTGACAAACTACCTTTTACTCAAAGTTTACTGACAAAGAAAATTAAGACAAGACATGCTTTGTGTATCTTTAGCGGAGTTATACTTGTACATAACTGAATTTCCTTAACAAATTTGTCTGGAAAAGCTAGTTTTTTTGGATAAAGGAAAAGCTAGTTTTTTAAACTATAGAAAAACGTGTTTTTAAATGTGATATGACACTTTTATAAATAATTTATAAGGGTAAATTCTTTAAAATACACGGTGGAAGTTTTTTATATATACTGAAAACCCTTGTAAAATGTGCGATGACATTTTTGTAAATAACTGAAACTCATATATTATCACACCTTGATACTCTTTAACACTACCACTAACATAACTCTTATATCATTAGGACTCATTAACATTACAACTAAATTCTTTTACTTATGCATTGACACTCATTAAACGCATGCATTGACACTTACAAAACAAATGTACTGACAATATTTAACATTACCACTTATACTATTTTTACACTCTCACTAATAAAGCTTCAGGGGCGTGTTTGAGGGTTTAAACAGAATCTTTGGGCTTTTAAAACCCTACTCACACAATTTAAGTTATACAACACCACATTAATTTGGACAATCACAATTTAACAAGAAAAATAAACAATGCAAGGTTCGATGTGGTTCACCCCAACAATTGTGGGCTACGTACGTCCAAAGGCTGATCAACGTCTCACTATATCATCATGGAATTACATGAACATGAATTTTGATTAAGAAACTCGCAAGGACTCACCACTCATCCAAACATATGGTATAACAAGAATGGAGGTATTCTCATCCTTCTCATCATTCTTGAACACACACACAAACAACGTACAACTCACTCATGCTTGTACATTTTGTATTACGCTCTCTTCCATAAGGGAGCCCCTCTAGGTACCACCAAGAAACACCAAAAATAATAGCCCCATATGCTTTATATATGCTAAAATACAACTCTTTTCTGGTGCATTTTGTTCTCCACCCATAAGGACTCACAAAATTCATACATAATTGCATTAGGAAACCATTTTTAGGAAACAATTATTCAATTTCTTGTCCAAATAGGAAATAAAATTCTCCTTATGATTTTAGCAATTCAATTGGAATTAGACTTTCACCCAAAATCCCAACAAATCTCTCCTTGATTCAAATTCTACCACATTGTTGTCATCTTCAAGCTTTCATCTTCCATGATCTCTATGTTCCACCACACCATTATCAATGTCTTTATACTTGTAACTTTTATAATATTCCCTTCATTGATCGTCCTCCCCAAATCTTGTATCCACCGCATTTTTTGTTGTTCTTCAACAACGTATCAAATTAATCTTCAACAACATAACGCCAAAATCTTCAGTCACGTTGCACACCACCAAGAATTACATCTATGAGCTAAACCATAAACTCTGTTACCAGTTGATAAGACCGTGACCACTCTACCACTCTACATTAGTATGATATTGTCCGCTTTGCATGGGCTTAGCACGCGTGGATTTGTTTTTGGGCATCTCTCAAAAGGCCTTATACTAATGGAATATGTGGACACCTTTATGTTGGTGTGTATGCCCTAGGCACGTTATTTGAACGATTAATGTTATCGTTTGCTTTACGCTTTAATAAAGATATTAAATGTTTGATTATTATATCTTTTGCATGTTTATTATAATAATCTCCGTCCCTAGTAATTATGATTAAATATTAGTATAAGTTTAATGGATAATAATATGATGATTATGTGTATTAGATACAATTAGACTTATGGGTATTTGTTGGAGAAAAAATACTAGACTGACCCCCTATGAGATTTATGCCATTGTCAAATGTCATAATTAAATCTCATATAGTTATATCACTTGAATATTTAGACCTGAGGTTATTACAGTCTTCCACATGATGAACATTACGTTTGGCATATTCAAACGTTACCCTTAACCGGGTAGCTATAGAGGATATGATTAACATAATCAGAATCATGTAGGGAAGAGTGATAAGCCAAGATGAGATTTTTTCCTCATCAAGAGAGATGTCAAGCTTTGGCCACTCGATGAATGGTATTTATGAAATGCATGGCCATGCTCAAATGAATTGATTGGATCAATGTCATTTGTATTATTAATACATTCGGGATCGAGAAAGCATTGAAAAAATTAAGTTGACCATTGACCATGGCTTACGTTCAATAGACATCGTGTAACAAAGAGATTGTGTTATGTTCTATTTTAGGAAACTTTGGGATTTCAAAGTTATACTAATTGGTTAGTCATAATGGCTTGCTAGAGTCCGCTTATGACTTACGGGTTCTGAATGGTTCGGACTCATTGCCAGCTTAGTATAATCCTATTGGGTCACACACACAGAGCGGATAATTAAAAGAAACGAAAAATGAGGAAGTACGGAACATGATCCGTACGGCTGTGAAGGAGCCATACGGCTCCAACCAAGCCGTACGGCTCCAGAAACGTACTGTAGTTTATTTTAGGATTTTCTTGTTAGATAAGAATTCCTAAACCCTAAAGGATCCTGGAGACCTCTAGTATATAATATGTACAACCGGGATTCTGTCCCATAACATTGATTGGTGAAATCATAAACTCTTTCTTGGAGAGAGAAAATACACATATTATACTAGGTTTATTAGGTTTGATTATTCTCAATTATCAAACACTAATAATCATAGAGAGAAATTGAAGAATCGTTCTTCATCAAGTTTTTCAATCCGAAGGACCTAGCAGTCAAGTCAAGAAGAGTTCTTGAATTCGCTCGACGTTTTGATCACCGGTAGAGGGTGCTCATCTTAGCATCTAAATCCAAGGTTTCATATTTCGATCTACAAGGGTTAGTTTCTTTCATCTTACATATTATTAATTATTGATCATAGCGGATCTAGGCTTTGGGTTTCTTCTTGTAATGTCTTCCGTTGCGCATGATTGCACGAAACCCAATACTTTATATATTAGACCATTCTTCTTTGAATTGCTGATGTGAGACTTCGATTTGATGGTGGGCCACATGTTCATCTGGAGTCAAAAGTTACTCCTATTACCATGTGGAATTGAGTCCATAAACTCAATAACACATGCGAGCACACTTTAAAACATGCATTGATATTCAAATCCATGTAAGGGATTGTTTATTGCCCTAAGACCCCCAATTAAATTAATAAAATAATGTAAACCCTAAACTACCCCTCCTCTCCCCTCCAAAACCCTAAAGTGGATGCTCACCCTCCTCTTTGCCTTCATTTTGCATACCCTTTCCTCCCTTACATATCTCTTAATCTTCTCTCCACCCCCTCTTTCTGATGACTCTACCATCGGCGACCAGATTTGCACGCCATTATTGCAGCGAAGCCCTCTTCATAAACATCCCAACAAACTCCGGCGGTTGAAGCTCATTCGCCGGGCACTACATCATCTATATGCCGCACCTCCATATTTCCAATCCCATATTTGTATGCCACCATCAATCTAACTAGATATCCACCAGATCGTGAAACACTACCGCACCCACCATCTTTATGATCACTAGAGATGGTGAATCTGCTAGTACTGAAAGCTTATTGACAAGTTAATTTCATCATATTCTAAAAGAAGTGGAAGGGTTGGATATTTTTTGTTACAAGGGGGTATTAGGAGAAACAGGCTTGTTTGGTACTTTGGCTAAGCAGTTACCAATTTATTTTACAGTTAAATTATGATAATTAATCTTCATTGTTTTTGGATTTTTTTTTTTTTTTTTTTTTTTTTTGTAATTTTGGTTGATTTTATATTATTTTTGAAATTTTGGTTATTTTTTTAATTAATTTTGAGCAGAAAATTATATGAGAAATATGTCAAATAGCTATTTTGGTTGATTTTCTGTTAATTTAGGCTAAAAATTGTATAAGAGATATGTCACAAAGTTATTTTGGTTGATTTTATGTTAAATATTTTGGTTGATTTTTGTTAACTTTAGGCTGAAAATTGTATGAGAGATATACTACCACCGAGCTATTTTGGTTGAGGTTTTTTTTGTTAACTTTGAGCTAAAAATTGTGTGAGAGATATGTCACAGAGGTTTTTATATTGTAGACAAATATCTGAGCTTTTTTACTCCGATAGGCATGTAACAGAGTTATAGTACACGTGTCTCATACTAAATTTTTCCATCAGAGATATGACCATCAGTGTACTGAGATTTCCTCTCAGAGTTTACATGACTCTGAAACATGACTCTCAAAGTTTTAATAGCTCTGAGATATGTCTCTCAGAGTTTTATATGGCTCTGAGACACTCTCAAAGTTCTAATAGCTCTGAGATATGTCTATCAGAGTTTTTATAGCTATGTGACATGGCTCTCAGAGTGGAATGATAGAGTTTTTTTTATCAGGATGGTTACCTAAAGCTTGGATGCGTGTTTTAAAAAGACCAGGTTACTTTTGTTTCAGTGACCTTAGTGAAATTGCAAACTCATAATAAAAAATTAATGTCAGGTCAAGGGACCTGAGAAATGAGAATTTCCTGCTAACAAACTAACGGAAAAATGAGAATTTCCTGCTAACAAACTATGGCGGGGCAGATATTTCAACCATGATCCAACATTAGCGCTTTGAAAAAGATAACGACCATCACCGAGAACCAATTCAGCATCCTTGCCAAGTATTTGATTGAGATATGCAAATGAAGATTTCCTAAGAACAACAAAGACAATATACAAAATATTAAAGGCCCTCACATAAGGAGGGAAATCGAAGGCCCTCACATATAGAGAGAAATCACAAACTCTTACATAAGAAGAGACAAAGAAAATCGTAAATACAATTTTAAACATATTATTTGAAGAAAAAACCTAATTAAAACAGACTTGAAGAAATAAAAAAATCTAAAAACTAAATTCCTAATTTTATATTTATTAATTGAAAATTGATAATTAATAAAAGTAAAATTAGGATCTCTCAAAAATTAATGAATGAAAGTTGAAGAAGAAACAAAAATTGTAAAAGAAATCAGATTTGAAAAAAAAAACAAAAAAAACGCAGATTAAACGAAATCCAAAGAGATGAATTGATATAATAACGGAAAGATTAATCAGAATTAGAATGGAATAGAGGAAGAACAGAACCTTGGTTTGAAGAAAAGATGAAGAAGAAAGGGAAGCTGAGAGAGAGAGAAAACGGTTACATGGTTTTATATCGTTATGTATTTTCAACAATACCAAAATGCCCATACTACATAAATTAATTCATATGTGTGCTTATTTATCATATAACTAAATTAAAATTAAAATACTTTAATTATTTTATTATGCAAAAACACTATTATATTTCAGTATAAAGATAATTACATTTTGTTATAGTTAGTGTTACACGTAATTATAGTTAGTATTACAGCTGAAATCTGTAAAATGCACGATTTTTTTCCTCGTAAAATAGGTGTTACTTTTACTTATAAACAATGTTACCTATAAATAACACAATTGTTACATTTAGTTATAGTAAGTATTATTTTTGACGAACGAAAAACCACCAAAATAAAAAAAAAATTGCAAAAAAAAAAAATTAAATTTTTTTTTAGATTTCGCTGCCACGTGGCAGCTTTTGGGTGAAGCACGGGTCCGAATTCTCTTCTTCGTGCAAAACTGCTCCCAAATTCCCAATTGTAATTGTTCTCATCCATGAGAACAAAATGAATGTTCTTATGAGAGACCGGCTCTATTTATAATGGTGTATCAATAACAAGTTTTATAATTTTATTAGGATAATTAAATCAATATGAATTCATTGTTCAAAGTTCTTTCGTAGTAACGCTAAAAAAAACGGTAACATTTATTTCGAGACAAAATGATTAATTATTAAAACTGTTTACATATTTGAACTCTTAAATTAAACTTCTAAGACTTGGTCTTTGAAATGTCTATCAAAATTGAAAAGAATAATACTTTGGGTACAAAAAAATCACAAAATCCTAAGTATAATAATTTTATTGGTGTTTTTAATTAGAGTGTGCCGGATCCACTATCGATGCAATCAATAAACTATCGTCAATTCAGTGTATGAGCAAGATTTGTCTGTGACTTTTTTTTTGGTGCCCCGTAGCATTACTCAATTGAAAATCTATACTTATAGTATATTAAAGTAGGCCAAAATGACTATGGGATTGACACCTCATCAAATTTTTTTGTTTTTCTTGCTTCTAAGCTTGCCACGTCGGATTCATGGCATTAATACTAAAACCTTTTGGTTCTTGCTAATTAGTCATAAACAATAGGTTACATGCTTAGTTATGGGTATAAGTACTTCAAGAATATGTAAGAAGTCTACTCATAATTACAAAGTGTCTTATCATATATAACAATTATACTCATAAATACAATGTGTCCATACATTGTACTCATGCATTATGTAAATACATATCAACTATTACAATGTTAATGATACGTCTAATAAGTCTTAGTACATAGCATTATACATCATTCAGTTGGAATAAGAATAGGTAGAATTCATTATAGATGATTAATTACAATTGATATAGGACTACAACTTACTTAGAACATATTACTATATATATAGTTCTTAGATTAGGTGAATAGAATTACCAAATCTATATATATATATATATATTAAAGTTGGCCAAAAGAGCTATGGTATTGACATGTGGACAAACAATGGAGAAAGCTTGCATTTGGAGAAGCCACATCAACAACATACTAATAAATAAGTGACTTTTCATTTTCTTTTCATTAGCTAATACTATTAGCTAATAATAATAGTTACTAAAAAGGGTAACTATAATAGTTAACTATTATAGTAACTATTACTATTATTAGTAATAGTTAACTATAATAGTTAACCATTATAGTTAACTATTACTCTTATTAGTTATAGTTACTATTATCGTTAACTATATTAGTTAACTATTACTATTAATAGTATTAGTTAACAATATTAGTTACAATACAAGTTAAATATTACTATTAATAGTATTAGTTAACTATAATAGTTACTATATAGTTAATTATAATAGTTACTATATAGTTAATTATTACTATTAATAGTATTAATTAACCATAATAGTTATTACTTTATAAGTTATTTTTTACTATTAATAGTATTGGTTAACTATAATAGGCTACATACATTAACTATTACTATTATTAGTATTAGTTAATTATAATAGTTATTATATAAATTAGATTATTAATTTTTAATATTAATTAATCATAATAGTTACTGTATCAATTAACTATTACTATTAATAATATTATTTTATTATAATAATGATATTAATAATTATTATTATATAGACTAATCATTGCTATTAATATATATATATTAACTATTACTATCAATGGTATTAATTAATTATAATAGTTATTATAATAATAGTAATCATATAGATTAATTTTTATTATTAATAGTATTAGTTAAAATGATGATTACTATATTAGTTAACTATAGTTAAAATATTTTTTAAGACATAGTATTGGTTTCCCGTGCAGAGCACGGGTTACCCGCTAGTGATATAAGAAGATTATTAACTTTTCTAATATACTTGGTAAGAGTAGAAGCGTAACGAACTTGATATTTGAAGAGTCATTCATTTCCCTCATTCAAACAAATAAGCATGGAGAATGTGCTCATTCTCATTCATTCTCATTTCACCAATGTTTGCTCTCACTCACTTTTTGCAAAGAAGAATCCAGGGCAAATAGAAAAATATGTCAAGTTCAAAAGATCGATATTTGTAAGTATTCCATAATCTTACTTTTTTTCGTTGTGTGTATCCTCTCTCGAGTGGTCTAGAATGCTTAACTTCTTTGGTTTCTTTTGATTATGATTATGATTTGATTCCTGATTTAAGTTTTTATTTTTTTATTTTTTATGTTTGCTATTTTCATATTTATGTTAGTTTTAAATTTCTATTTTTTTTTGTAATTTTTTTTATTTGTTTTGATTTTCTTCTTGATTTTTCTAATTCGATTATGTTTGTGAATGTTTTCTCTTTATTTTATATTATTAAATTTGAATTTTCATTTTTTTATTTACTTTTTTTTTTTTAATTTTGATATTGTATATTTTTAGTTAATTTCATTTTGTATTTCTTATGTATTTAAAATTTTATTTGCTTTTGTAATTTTTAAGCCAATTTACACCTTTGTTTAAGAACGAACTTTTTTTTGTCTTCTTTCTTTCAGTTTTTTTTTCATTAAGATTGATTTATACATTTGTTTGTACTTTTGATTTTCTTATGTTTGTTATTTTAAAAATTATTTAATTTTACTATTTATTTCTTTTGTAATATTTCATTTTTCGCTTTGATTTGATTTATTGATATTTTCTTTTCATTCAGTTTGAGAATATTATATATTAATTTTTTCGATTAAAATTTGAACTTTCATTTATCTTTTTTTATTTTATTTATTAAATTTTTAAAAAGTACATTTTTGTGTAGTTTCATTAGTGTTTGTGAATGCTTCTTTTTATCATTTTTTTTATTAAGATTTGATTTCCATATTTCTATATAGTTTTTTTATTCATTTTATTCTTTTTGTTTTGATACTTTTTTTTACTTTGATTTTGTATTATCTTTAGAAATTTTCAGTTTTTTTATATTTTTATGTTTCAATTATCTATTTTGATTGTATTCTTGAATTATTATTATTATTATTATTATTATTATTATTATTATTATTATTATTATTATTTATTGATTAATATATGATTTTTGTATTTATATTTATAATTAATTTTATTTTCACTATTTTTTTGTTTTGATATTGGATTTAGTTTTACTTTTGATTTGCTTTAGTAAGTTTTTGTATTCATTTTATTTTTTGTTTTCCTTTTTATTTATTTATTTTAGTCATGTTTATGAATGAATCCTATAAAGTTTGTGAGATTTTGAAAAACAAAACAAGAAAACATATCATAAAATTTATTTGCTGCCTAATTTAATAAATAAATATAATGATCATTTAAGATATTAATATTTTTATTTTATTTTTTCCTTTTATTGTTATTATTCTTAATTATATTCGATTGATTTTCCATGTTGACATAAGTCAAATTATATAGATTTATTACTGTGATTTGTTCATATGTACAAAAGGTAATTATGGTAATATTTATAATTTATATTATTACTACTGTTAACATAGTTTAATATGTATTGATTTAATTTTACTTTTTTTATATTTATTAATTTCTTTCTATCTTTATTTTCATTTTGTATATTATGACTAAATTATATAGGTTTATTCATCTATTTTTCATATGAATTGCAGGGAAACTAAATGAAAAGATTCAAAGCGATTCAAAGATTGAAACTTTTTGCACTGTGTTTGGCAATAAAAAAAATATAGGAGCAACAAAAAGATCAAGAGATTTTTAACATTTTTATATTAATTTTTTTATTGATTATATTATGAACTTTATAATAGGTTCATATGTGAAAAATTGATACAAAGAGCCATAGATGGAAAATATCTAAATTCAAATATTATGTCATCATTGCCATTTATCCGAAATTCTATAACAATTGAATTCAAAATATGAAATTTAATTAGGAAATTATCTGAAATATTATGTCATCCATGTTGCCTTTTATCCGAAATTCTATATAAAAATTATAAGTTAAAATTTTAAATATGGACTACATATAAAGGAATTTTTTTTCAAATAATTCCCTTTTAAATCCATATGTACCAGAATGACACTAGGGAAAATTTATGTACCAAAATGACCACTTTGAGAGAAGTCGGCATTGGTAGTGCCGTTTTTTGTTTGAAGTCGGCATTGCCAATGCCGACTTTAGGCCATTTTTGAAACCCAATTTGAAAAAAAAAAAAAAAAAAAAAAAGGCCTAAAGTCGGCATTGCCAATGCCGACTTTAGGCTTTTTTTTTTTTTTTTTTTTTCAAATTGGGTTTCTCACATTTATATTTATCTGCCGGCGATACGAATTGGGGTTAAAAAATTAAAACGCCCGTTTTTAAAATACCCTGCGGCCGCAAAACTCCCATCAATCTCGTTTGTGATTCTTCCTGCAGCAGATAGGTCGTCGTCTACTCGGGCATGTTTCTCGGCTTCACAGATCCACCGACGGAATTCTAAAAAACTGAATTCGCAAATTGGACTTTGTTTCTTTTGCTTTCTAGATTTCCAAATTGAATTTTTTAAATTGGATTATTGGAGAATAAACTCCAATTTTCGAAACCCAAAATATAGATTACAGAGGGAGTACGAAACTGAATTTGCAAATTGATTTAACCCTCCACAATGACTGTGTAACAAATAAGTATACTAGCCATAATTATTTTTTGATCTTGGGTAACTCTGGTTAGATTGATTTTGTGAACCTAAAAAAGATTAGTAACTGAGTGTGCCTTATTTTCCTTAGTCAGAAACAACAACAGAAAATTGCTCTGGAGTCCTAACTCCTAAATGAATCGCACGAGTAGAACAGAACGGATCGCAGAAGGGTAACCCCAATTCGTATCGCCGCAGATAAATATAAATGTGAGAAACCCAATTTGAAAAAAAAAAAAAAAAAAGGCCTAAAGTCGGCATTGGCAATGCCGACTACAAACAAAAAACGGCACTACCAATGCCGATTTCTCTCAAAGTGGTCATTTTGGTACATAAATTTTTCCTAGTGTCATTCTGGTATATATGGATTCAAAAGGTAATTATTTGAAAAAAAAATCACATATAAAGCATATGGAGTATAAAAAAAACAAAGTTCAATGCTCAACTCTTTCATACTCCTTTCTTTCAAAAAAAAAAAAAAAAAAAAAACTCTTTCATACTCCTTATTTTAAACATCTATGTCACATGTCCCACTAAAACTTACACTTTTGGTCAACTTGATTGCACTTTGATCAATCTTTTAAATAAAAAATAATGATTCTAATGAAAAATAATAAAAAAATATTATTATATCATGGTTAATAATATTCTCACTAATAATTATTAAAATTTTATTAAAATAATTATTTTTTATTTAAATTATTGATCTAAGTATAATTAAGTTGCCAAAAATGTACATTTAGTGGGACGGGGAGGGGGGGTTGTATATACTATAATTTAAGATTTTAATAATCTAATTTTAAAAGTAAATTATTTTTGTTTGCTAGATGTAGTTTTCAAGGTGATCACTATTATGTTTATCTAAATTCTATTATACTGGTAATTTGAAATATACGTGATTATATTTACCAAAATCAAATGTGAGAAAATGACATTAAACGTCACCTAAAAAGAGTTCATTCATTTCTAATGAAAATCATGTTTTTAATTAGCAGTGTTACATTTTAAACCAAATCATGTGATATTAACTACATAAATTAAAAAACTAGAAGACTTAATATAATAATATTTATTAGACCGTGGATTATCATATATTTTCAATTTCAAGCCTTTTGTATTTTTTAATATTGACTATTTCACACTTCATTAATCTATTTAATATAATAGATAATTCATAATTGATACTTTATATAATGTCTTTAAATGTTCGGTGGCAATATCAAAAGTTGCAATTATATTTCCGTTCATATTTAGTAGAATGCATGTAACTGCTGATTGAATAGTCATCACTTTGTGTTTACATACATTAATCTATCTAATCTAATTAGATAATTAATGGTCATTCATCGAAACAACTCACTTCATCATATTTATCTATTTGAAGGTTTTTCCGTTTTTAATAATTATTTACTAAACTTTAACAAAAAAAAAGTAAAAAATTATGGTATTCTTTGTGAAATGTGAAAATCATTAATGGTGTTTCAATAAATCACATTAATACTTATGTCATTGAAACTTACACATATGAATAACACCACTCTAACAATCCAATTAATCACTGAATTTTTAATATTCCTTAAACATTCATTAATGATTAAAAAAATGTGATGCTCCTAATAACTAACAAGGATAAAAAAAAAAAGTTAAATACTCATATTTGTCTTAATTTATATCAGTCTCGCATTTAAACATAAGTATTTAATGCCAACAAGAGTTTTTTGGAAATATTAAAAAGTAGAAATTACTTTTTTCGTTCAATATATACCGTCAATGAATGCAAGCGATAGTTGAATAGTCACTCTTTATCATAATATCTCCATTAATTAGTCTAATTATTTAGATAATTTAAAAACATTCGTTCATATGAATTAGTAAAATAATAGATGTTGGAATATGAAGTGTCATGTGTGTTAAAAATCATTTGATGCATGCATAGTGCACCTAACAAATTAATGGCAGTGGATTATATTTGAAGGTTCACTCATTTAATAAAGTTAAAAATATTCATAAAATGTTTCTAGGAATGTATATTGTTATCTTCATCCATAGTAAAAAGACCCTCTTTTAATGATCTAGACAAAAAATGACTTAATATATAAGAACAAAGAATAAATAAATAAATAAATAAATTAATTAAATATTGAGTTTAAAAAATTGAGGGTCTAGACAAAATTTATTTTTTTCAACCATGTTTTCCATATTAACGTTTTGTTGCAGTCATGTGAAACATTGAGACTAATTTTAGCTTAGTGTTGTTGTTGTAATATTGAATCAAATAAGATTTCAGTTATTATGGAGAAAAAAAAAAAGACAAACACCTACAGCAAGTCTATGTAATCAGATACACTATAAATTAGAAATTGAATTTATTAAAATGTCTAAAATAACCTATAATGATTTTGATTTGCCAAAAAGTCCTTCTGTGCAAAGATCCCGTGCGAAGCACGGGCTTCCTGCTAGTTATCATAATAAATGTAGGAACAAATAAACTAACAAGTGTTCCACTTTTAGACCAAACTAGAAGAATTTGCACCACCAAATTTTTCCACATTTGAAAACACGTAACGCGGAAATGCAAAACCCCCCGGAATTTGATGCCAAAATCAGCATCTATGAACTGTCCCACGACTCCTACCACAAGTTGACCCCTAATTCAAGCTACTGGTACTAATTAACATACCTGTCTTTAGTCTTTCCCCATTAAGATTTGGACACTAACCAGCCTTGACCTCAACTTCAATCACCACAAAATTCGACAATTTTAAAGCTTGTTTAACTTTTGTTAAAGCCCATAATTTCTTATAATTTATCCATTTTAATGAAAATTTAAAAAGTATTAATGATAGTCTTTCTAATGTTGTTTTAATAAATAGTTTTACAATTTTATTATATCCAAATTTTGTCATTAATAGTATTTTTAGGAATAGTTAATATATTAAAAAATAAGAATCTACCGACAGTAATTTTAGAAAATTTAAAATTATTGTTTGTGTAATAATAATTATTATGTTTAATACTTCTCTTATAAATGTTATTTGAATTATAAGCTATGACACTTGTATTATGGTTATTTATTCACAAACAATAATAAAATTTCTTTTTTATTGAATTAATCAATAAGATAATTTTTTTTAATAAAAGCGAGGGTAAAAAATCCATACAGTGCTAAAAGTATGAGCAATAAACAAAAACAAACCAAAAAATGGCAGTGATATTTGTTCAACCCTCAAAAGCAACATCATTCTCATTGAGGTGGTCTCCCATGAAAACATTTCTTTTGAGATTACATAATAATTTGGTTCCTAAACTTGGCAGTTTTTATTAGTTTGGTTATTCATGAATAATTTTTATTAGTTTGGTCCCTTATGATGGCATTTTTTGCCAGTTTGCCCCTTCCTTCTGTGAGATTTTTCAAAATACAGAATATACCTCTGAAACTAATGATTGTTTGGTCCCTAAACTTGGTGCTTATATTAATTTGGTCCTCCATGATGGATTTATATCTTAGTTTGCCTCTTTTATTTATTTTTACTAATTTTCTACTATTAAATTATATTTAAAAATTGTTTAAAATGAGCTAAAAATAATTAATTAATTTTAAAAGAGTCTCAAATATTTTTCTCCACTAATTTTTTCGAGTTATTCAACCTTGAAATTAACTATTTGATGGGATTGTATGTTTACAAAGTTTATATAATCATTTTTAAAATATGTAATAATATATCTTTAAAAAATATAGTGAGAGAAATAATTTTTTTCAGTAAAAACTAATTCTTTTGATAAATCCAAAAATTTCATTCTGAATCTTATTCAAACCAAAACTTTTTTTTAAAAATAATTTGGATTTAAATGCATCTTTTTTTTTAAATTTTTAAATAGTTAATTACAGATTCCTTAAAAATAAGATTAAAAATTAGATTAAAAATTAGGAAAAGCATAAAAATGGGAAAAAAATATTATCCATCGTGAATGACCAAACTAATGATAATACCAAGTTTCTGGACCAAATAATTATTTTTTCCCATTTATATGCTTCTGCTAATTTTCAATCTTATTTTTAACGAATCGGTAATTAAGTATTTAAAAATTTAAAAATGATTCTTTTAAATCCATGAAATTAATAATGAATTTCCTTTTTTAAATCCAAATTATTAAAAAAAAAAAATTGGTTTGAATGTGAATCGATTGAATTAGTTAAAAAAAATATTTTTTACTGATTAGTTTAATTTCTCTCACTAGATTTTTAAATATATATTATTACATTTTTTTAAAATGATCATATAAATTTTGTCAACATATATACCCATCAAAGAGTTAATTTTAAGGTTGAATAACTCAAAGAAATTAGTGGAGAAAAATATTTGTGACTCTTTTGAAATTAATTAATTAATTTTAGCGCATTATAAACAATTTTTAAATATAATTTAATAGTATAAAAATAGTAAAAATAAATAAAATAGGCAAACTAAGGTATAAATCCATCATGGAGGATCAAATTAATATAAGTGCAAAGTTTAGGGACCAAACTATCATTAGTTTTAGGGGTATATTCGGCATTTTGAAAAGTCTTACATAAGGAAGGGGAAAACTGGCAATAAATGCCATCGTAAGGGACCAAACTAATAAGATTTATTCACGAAAGACCAAACTAATAAAAACTGCCAAGTTTAGGGACCAAATTATTATTCAATCCTTCATTTTGTTCTTATGGATGAGAAAGGTTGCAGCGGGAGCAATTTTGCGGTATCCCAACCCATGCTCCACTCAAAATCTGCCACGTATTTTATTTTTTTTTTAGTTTATATATATTGTTTGGCTGTTTTTTTCATTTGCCAAAAGTAATACTTGGTATAACTAAATATAATAATTGTGTTACTTATAAGTAACATTGTTTGTAAGTAAATACAATACAATACCTGTTTTACAAAAAAAAATCATTCATTTTACTCATCTTTCCACTGTAATACTAACTATAATTATGTGTAGCACTAACTATAACTAAATGTAATTATCTTTATATTGAAATGTAATACCAGTGTTTTTGCAAAATAAAAAAATTAGAGTATTT
Source organism: Campanula takesimana (assembly GCA_026119855.1). NCBI lineage: Eukaryota > Viridiplantae > Streptophyta > Magnoliopsida > Asterales > Campanulaceae > Campanula > Campanula takesimana. The sequence goes on along the minus strand of JAOWBW010000388.1, from coordinate 176,266 downwards.
TAATTTTAGTTTTTGAAAGAAAGTAACATTTGAAAAATAACAACTTAAATACATGAATGTTATTGTTTGTACAAGTAAATGTAATAATTTATGAGACAAAATTGTAACAAATTTATATAGATAATGTAACACTTTTACATGTATCATGATAAATTGAACTCATTGTTACTTATTGTTTGAAAACATATGGATATACTATTATACAAGTAAACGTAACCGTTTTACAATGTTATTATACAAGTAAAATGTAGCATTCATTTATAAAAATTGTTACTTTCTTATTTTTACAATATAACTAAAATAAGTGTTTTTAGTTTTAAAGTGTAAAGGGTTGAATTATTACTTTTCTATATGTAATACAATTATGTATAAAATGTGTTACTTATAAGTAACACGTTTGTTACATTTTAGTTATAATAAGTATTAGTTTTGGCAAACAAAGAAAAAAATTGTTACTTTCCTATACATATGTATAATTTTTATATGTACAAACTATTAAATATAAGTAACACGCTTGTTACATTTAATTATAGTATGTATTACTTTTGGCAAATGAAAAAAAAATACCAAAAAAAAAATACAAAAACTAAAAAAAAAAGAATTTTATTTTCCCGCGGGTCGTGGGCACGTGTCGCGGGTAAAAAAACACCAATAACCCGGATCCATGACCCGTCTCTAATATGAAACGAATTTTGGTGTCCTCATTTAAGTTTTTGTCTTCTCATTTTACTGGAGGAGGAAAAGAGAGCAATTGAACCGATTTATATTTTTATAAATCACAAGTGTTTATCCCCGTGCGCTAAGCGCTCTGAAAAAAAAGTGTAATAAATTTATAAATTATATATTTAATGGTTTTAAAATATAAATAATGCATTTATTATATCCTTGTAAATTTTAGAAAAATGTAAACTCCTATAGACTATATTTAGATTAGGAGGAAGTTTGAGTTGGAAAAACCACTGTTGAAGTGTTGTGCACTTTAGCTTTTTATATACGGAGTATATAAATTGACTCAAACATTACTAAAAAAAGGTGTCTCCAAATATATAGGTATTTTATACATACATTTTTTGAAAATATTAAAACAATAATAATTATCTTACAAAATAAATGCATAAAAAACTTACAAAATGACTATGGCAACCGTTTACTACCCAATTAATTGCATGTTTTTATTTTTGAAGAAGCTTACTTGCATGACGTTATAAACATAAATAATTATCCATAATCAAACGATGAAAATGTTTCAAAAAATATAAATGAAATTTATTAAATAGAAAACTATAATAAATTAAAACATATTAAATCCCGACTATCTAAGCTACAAAAGTGCACTAATGTTAATTATCCTACTTGTATTTATATGTAACTCCAAAACGAAACAAACCCTAATTAAGTAACTAAATTACGAAGTAGTCCTAAACCTGATATAAATTTCAGAAGCCCGTTTGAGGGCCTATATGACCTTTTTTGGGCTTTTAAAATAAGGAGTGTTTCCGCTCACGCGCTTAAATGGCTCCAAAAAATTCGACACCTTGTTGTCCGCCTAAATTCGCATTTTTTTCACTACATAAAAAAAAGTAAAAAACATCATATACAAATTAATTTACATATAAAGTTGACTATTTGTAACAAATTAAAGACAATAAGAAATCAATAATACTATTCTTGCTTTCAAATAATATATTTGCCCTTTCTAGATGAAACTTATAAATTTGATATTAAAAATGATATTTTTGAGAGGAAAATTGACAACATTGCTTTTATATACTTCATCCGTCCCATCATAAGTAGAATTAGAGGTCTATGCACGGATATTAAGAAAAAGTAATATACGTATGGTAGAATATAAAAAGGGAAAATGAGTGGGATAAATAATAGTGTTGGTTGAATAAATTGAGTTGTGGAAATGAAGGGAGAGAATGAGTGAAATTAAATGGTGGGGTCTTATGAATATTAATATATTAAAAAGTAGTCATTTTGAGTAGTCTTACTTATATGATAAGACGGACCAAAAGGAAAAAAATCTCACTTCTGCGTGAGAGGGAGTGAGTATGTATATAAATAGATAGATAGATAGTAGATAGATAGATAGATAGATGTAGCCTTTCTCACAAAATTGCTCCTTAATTTGTCAATCACCCCATTGGTTACTGGTACTTAGTCTTTTGAGACCCTTTCCTTACTAACAGAAATACAACGACTTTTACAGTACATTATTTTATATATATATAAAAACTATTCTTTATTTCAATCCCCATTTGCTTATATATATGTATATATATATATATACTCCATCCGTGCCGCTTGAAATCGTAAAATTTGCCATGTTGGGCGTCCTATAGAAATTGCAAAATCCATAAATGGAAAGTTTTTACCCACTTGCACACTCACATCCACTAACCCACTAACTATTTTCTACCTCAGTTTCTCTCTCCCACTCAACTATCAACACTCACAACACATCACCTTTTTCACTTTTTCCCTTAATTATTGTGCCATATTTTTTTTTTTGCAATTTCCGGCTGGGACAGAGGGAGTATATATACTCCCTCCGTCCCAGCTCACTTGAGACTTTTTGATCAAAACTGATCAACTTAAGGTCGGTTTGACCAACACTTTATAGAAATATTTATGATCCAAATAAAAATAAAAAAAATGTAAAATGATAACCATTAAAATCCTCTCAATAACAATTTTTAAATTTTTTTTTGGAACATAAATATCTCTATAATGTGTTGGTCAAACCGACCTTAAGTTGACCAATTTTGATCAAAAAGTCTCAAGTGAGCGGGGACGGAAGGAGTATATATATAAACAAGCAAGCAATAATTGGAAAGAACCAAAATTGCGTTACATGTCACATTGTAATCTTTACAACCTAAGAGATCTGTGCTACCCTACCCATCCACAATATTCTTCATTCCAACTGTAATCCTTTGTTTTCTTCTCCCTTTAGTTTATCAATCTTTACACCGAAAATCTCGGTGTTCTTTAATCTTTCTCTCTCCAGGACTTTTTATTTCATAATATAGTTTTATTTTTGTTATACTGTATTATTTATTTAAAAATGATTGGGCTACAGAAAGATGGAATAGTTGTTGTATTTCTATTCAAATGTATTTTCAACTTTCACTCATTATATCTAATCCAAACACCATCAAAATAATGGGTTAAAAAATTACTCACCGTCTCATGACAATGTGTGCAAATTTTATTAAAATAAAAATTTGAAATAACTTCATTCGTCTCATAATAAATAACCCATTTTATTTTAAGAGCGAGAATAAAAGTACTATAAAATAGGTGTTGTGAGTATGAAAGAGAGAGAAAGTGAGGTAAAGAAGTGGAAAATTGTTGTGATTATAGCAAGTGAATCCCATAAATAATGAATTTATTTAAAATTTCCATTTTAAAAAAATGGGGTTTCGCAATGAAACGCCCAAAATGACAAAATTAGACATTTGTAATGGAACTGAAGGACTATTTTATTTAATTGGACTTACTTGTCACATTCACAGCAACTATACATTACTATTTTTTTTACCTCCCTTTCTCTCTCATATATTATTTTTCATACTCACAACAAACAACAAATACTATACTTGTATTTTTTTTAAAATATATATATTACCTCCTCAATTTCCAACCGTGCACATTATTATGAGATGAGACGAGTGAGGAAATAAAAATAATAGGTAAAAGAAACATTTATTTACCAGGTCTTTCTATGATCAATTCTAATTTGTACAAGTAACTTTTATTGACAATGTTTCTATGCTATGTTTAAGTAATAAAAAATTAAATTATTCATTTTTGAAATTGATATTTTTCGTTAGAATCGTGGTAAAAGAAACATTTATTTACCAGGTCTTCCTTTGATCAATTCTAATTTGTAGCAAGTAACTTTTATTGACAATGTTTATATGTTATGTTTAAGTAATAAAAATTGAATTATTCATTTTTGAAATTGATATTTTTAGTTAGAATCGTGGTGGTAAAAAACCTAACAAAACTCGAGTTAGATTCTAACTTATTTGACTCGTTATAAGACTAATTGTGGATAACTTGAGATTAGTTTGACCAAGTTTTTTGAAGCTTGGCTCTAGGTTGACTGATCCCAAAATCAAATAATGAACCAATTTTAGACCTATGTAACGGCTCGACCTCCATCATCTTGGTTGGAGCATTAGGTTATGATTATTCCATACAAGTTCGTTAGAGTATTGGTGCTGTAGATTTAATTGAAAAAATATTGTGATCTAATGACATATTTGTAATTTCAACTGAGATATTTGCTCAACTGCATGACTTCAAAAGCGGTGCATGGCAGTCTGACATGGCTAACCGGAAACTGTATCCGTGACAACCCGCACCCGTATTTAAACCGCTGGAACCGTACCCGTGGATAACCCGCTAACTGTACCCGTCAATAATGTGGTTCAATTACGGTTTTAGGTTTTAGGAACTCGCACTCGTAACCGTAACCGCTAACTGCTCTAACCGTACCAATTATGTTAGTTTTGTAACATATTTTGTTAGTTTTCTAACATAATTTGTTAATTTTCTAACATAATCTGTTGATTTTCTAACATAATCTGTTTAAAATGTTAGATTGATTTTTATTGAGTTTAAACATATTCTAACATATTTTGTTAATTTCCGTTGATATCAAAAAGAAAAAGTTAAATTTTAGACAGATTGTGTTAGATTTTTAACAAAAGCTGTTAAAAATTTAACAGTTAAATAAAAAAGGGGGGGGGGGGGCAGACCTGTGGACTCGTACCCGCCATAACCTTTTCCCACCTGTACCCGCACTTGTGTATTACACGGTTAGGTTACGACTATGGAATTTGGAAATCTTACCCGTGCCTGTAACCGTAACCGTCCCACCCGTATTTGGCCATGTCTAGGCAGTCATGTCTAATATGTCAGATTTTTTGTAATAGTATTATGTACTGCATTGTGACGATTACAGTATAAATTATTAGAGCTGATATTAAGAATGCTAAATAATCATTTTTCGTCTCACTTTAATCAATAAAAATTGCTATTTTTCTTGTCCCACTTTGTTTACAAAATTTTAATACTCCCTCCGTCCCAGAGTAAGAGTCTCATTTTCCTTTTTGTTCCGTCCCAGAGTAAGAGTCACATTTCTAAAATGGCAAAGAATCTTTACTATTCACCTCACTCATTCTCTCTCCTATTTTACTTTTATACTCACAACACCAATCAATTCACTATTCTCTTCCACTCATTCTCTCTCATACTTTACTTTTACACTCACAACATTTACATCACATCCAATATTTATTAATAAGCGTGCAAATGAGGGGTGTGACTCTTACTCCGGGACGGAGGGAATATGATTTTTTAACACTTTTTAAATATTGAGTCTCACTTGTCATAGTCACAATAACTACTCATTTAATATTTTATACCCCACTCTTTCTCTCATACCCAACTATCTACCCTCACAACACATCACATTTTCAACCTTTTCCTTAATTCTTGTGCCCAAATACAGTTTTGTAAATTAAAATGGAATGAATGGAGTATAACTCTTGGTCACAATTTAACAGTTTCATTTAACTTCTAATATATTATAAGGTCACATTATATGCTTTGTGATTCAGTAATTTTAAAGCCTTCAGTTTGATAAGTTTTGATAATGAGAGTTAACATTTCGAGATAAATAAAAGTGAAAATAAAATTATCATTTTGATACAAAGTAAGGAGGGAGTAGAACATAAAAAAAGGACATATTGCAAATAAGGGTCCAAAGTTTGGGGGCGTTAATGATTGGAGGTCCGATGTTTCATTTTTTGCGATTAAGGGTCTGAAGTTGACAAAAGTTAGCAAATAGGGGTTTTTTGACGAAAATATTAGAATTTTCAGTTAAGTCACCTTGCGCTGAGCATGTGCGCGTTTTGCTTGGGTATTTTAGTAACTTTTCACTCATTCTTATAGTTTCTTTTTGTTAGATTTAACCCTCTCAGTTTCGAATCAAACAAAAAAAAAATCCTTCGTCCTGTTATTCTATTTAAACTAACCCCCACACCAACATCCACCTCTACCACCACCACCACCACCACCACCATCACCATCACTAACATCAACAACACTATCAACCCTTATCGTCTCCATCGACCATTAAAGTCATTATCACCATTCCAACCATCATCTCACCATCTCTATTAGCAACCACAACACCATCGATCAATATTTCTTATTCCTTTCATATAAATACCATTGTTATTCAACAAATAAATGAGATATCCACTTAACCAACACACATGATAAAAAAAAAAAAGAAAAAAAGGAAAACATAACCAAAATGAAATCAAAACAAGTCACCAACATAAAAAATCACACGACAAGATCAGGAACAAACTAGAACAAATATAACAATGAAGTCCAATGATTTCTTATTAAAAATAACAATAACCACATATATTCATGTGACACACTGATGCTAGATCTGGAAAGTATAAGAGACTACGAGACTGTTGAAATTAGATCTGAAAGTCGAAAGGGTAAAAGGGGTAAATATGGGTGGTGGTGTAGGTCCTGGATCGAGAGAGAAATTACGGAGGGGATTTTATGCTCTCAACCTTTAAATTTCAGAACTTTCATTTCTATCCTTAAATACATATATCTATTTCAAATTTGCACCAGTTAAGTTGCACGTGCGCAGCACATGCCGACTTAACTGACAATTCTAACATTTCCGTCAAAAAACCCTTATCTGCTAACTTTTATCGACTTCAGACCCTTAATCGCCAAAATTGAAACATTGGACCCCCAATCGCAAACGCCCCACAAACTTTAGACACTTATTTGCAATTTGCCCAAAAAATGGCAATTTCTTTTTTGATCTACATGGCTACTACATACCGAAAACTTTAGTGTTTTTTCTTTTTTTTTCTTCAGGTTTATGTATAATGAACCAAATTTACTGTTCTTCCTTTTTTAACTAAACTAAATGCCAACATTAATGGAGTACACTGCTGTCATAAAAAAACTCTCTACTTATATAATCATTGGGTGTTGTTATACACACCCATAAAACTTATGAATACTGTGCTTTACAGTGTTGTACCATTTAAAATTTCAAGCTACTTACGGGTATATTCATAAGTTTTACGGGTGTGTATAACACCACCCATAATCATTTCAATAGTGGATTATATGATAAAATAAAAAAACTCTTCCCTTTACTTTAAGCCAGCTTCAAGAATCCATTTCTCACCATTACTTTTTTCATTCCAGTTTGTGGACAGAGAGAGAAACAATTCTCCAACCCCACCACCATGGCCGGCGGAGACGCCACCGCCACCGTCACCGTCGCCACCAGTATCACCACATTGTCCACAATTCAGACCCTTCTCCGCCTGGTCCGCGACGTTTCCCGGATCTCCGGAGCTGGATTCGATGGTGCATTCAAGAAAGATTGCACGGACTTATCGAGAAGGATCACTCTCCTTTCCTATTTACTTGAAGAAATTAGGGATTTTAAGGGTGAATTGATACCGTTGGATGAATTAGCTTCTTCTTCATCATCTTCATCTGGCTTGTATGATCTTACACTAGCCCTTCAAGCTTCAAAGAAACTACTCTTGGCCGCCGGCAGTTTCGATCCCAAGATCTCGCCGGTAAGTCTAGCTCATTTTTAGGCAATTACTGACTGAATTGCCACATTTCTGGTCTTGATTTTGAATTTAGAGCTAATTGATGTAATGGGTTGCTCTTAATTGTGTATTTATTAAGTTTCTGATTTGGGTTTCTCAGAATTCCATCTTATCTTTATCAATTTGCTTTACCAAGATTAATGTATTTGCTTAGCTTTCTGGATACTAGCATTTTTCGAGTTTTTTCTGCAATGTGTTGGGGTTTTTTTTTTTTTTTTTTCAATTTTTTTCTTTTCAATAATCTTATGGCATATTGTGCTTTAAACAATTGATCGAGGTTTTCTTGATTTCAATAGTTTTCTTTGTTATTTGGATTTTGCAAGTATGTGCAACTTCAATCCCCTCTTTACTGGGAATTGGGTTATTTGTTTGCAGACTCATAAAGTCCTCAATCTTAAATTTCATATCTATTGAACAAAATCTTAAATTGAGAGGTGCCATGCTTCCTTCAAGTTAAATGGTCATCCATACGGCCATACCCCTCTCGGATCGTGTCACATTGACTAATTGCAGGCCTCTTTTGTTATATGCAAGTTGAATGATGAAGTCAAATCGTGTCTTGCAATCTGATATCGATTCTATGACATGAGGATAAAAAAAAAACACATGCATAGTATACTTTGCGTCTTAGTTTTGCTAGAAAGGAGGTACTTATCTGTTGTTATATCTTGTTCATCTACTAGATATGATCCGTTCCCTTTCTTGTATGATCTTCAACCTTGTATTTGGTCGTAAAACCTTAAGATCGGGTAATTTATGTGTGCAGGAGTAACCGTGCAATATATCTCATCCGTCAAAATGTAATTGTTTTCCCATAATTTATGATCTTCTTTTATTCCAGGACGGAGCATCCAAGAAAATTGCTTTTCAATTTCAATGCGTGACATGGAAATTGGAGAAAGCTTTAGGAAATCTGCCGTATGATCATTTTGACATTTCAGAAGAAGTAAAGGAACAGGTAGGACTTGACCACCACTTTTGTATTTACCTTGATCAATATACTCCCTTTGTCCCAAAATGAATGTCCGCTTTAATATTTATTCTAAACGTTTCTTGTTTTTTCCAGGTTGATTTGGTAAGAGGTCAGTTGAAAAGAGCAGCAGAAAGACAAGGCGGACCTCTAACTTCAACAAACGTCTTATCTCGTGGATTATCCCAGCCACTGGACAAAGAGCTCGATCCTCTGCAGGCTGGAAACAGGGTTATTGGAAGCCTACATGTTGAAAACATAGGAAATATCGATCATGAAGTCAAACCAAAGTTCCGTGGTATACCAAAAGGAAATGTTTCAAAGGGTTTCGGTCCAGATCAGATGATTCATAAGTTGGAAAAAATGAGAAGCTCATCAGCATCGTCAGAGGTCTGTCAGATAAGCAGTTCTACTGACAACAAAAAGAGTTCAGATGAGAATAAAAAGAATGATTCTCCCGTAATTCCTGATGATTTTCTTTGCCCTATATCTCTTGAACTCATGAGGGATCCGTTATCGTCGCCACTGGACAGGTAGGATTAGCGGAAATTTTTATTTATTACTAGGTCCCAAAATGAATGACCGAATTTGCTATTGATCAAGAGCAAATTAGGTAATTCATTTTGGGACGGAGGGAGTAGTTAATGTCTTTTTCTTCGTTCATCTATGGAAAGATTGTTCTTTACTTGCCTTCTGACAAATTTTACCCCTCCAAATTTTCCAAAAATTAATTTTTAGTACTAAACATGACTAATTTATACATTTTGACCCCCTTAATTTTGAAAAAGTATTGCACTAAATTATTCTTTTTACCCCCTTGTATGCTAAATTTGGATTCCTCAAATACAATAATTATCTCAAAAACAATCTTGACCCCATTCCGAATATTCCTGGCTTCGACACTGTTCTGACTGATTTGTTATTCCTACTTTTTGTACAGACTTATGAACGATCTTACATCCAAAGATGGGTAGATGGTGGAAACACGACATGCCCGAAAACTCAGCAGAAACTCCAACATTTAACTCTAACCCCAAATTACGTTTTGAGAAGTCTAATTACACAATGGTGCACGGACCACAATGTTGAGCAACCAACTGTACTAGCAAACGGGAGAATGAAAAAGACGGACGGGTCATTTCGTGATGTTAGTGGTGACATCGCAGCCATTGAAACACTGGTCCGAAACCTTTCAAGTCGGTCCATTGAAGAACGAAGGGCTGCAGTAGCTGAAATAAGATCGTTATCTAAAAGAAGCACTGATAACAGAATCTTAATAGCAGAAGCAGGAGCAATTCCGATTCTCGTTAACTTATTAACGTCCGAAGATGGTCAAACTCAAGAAAACGCAGTCACTTCGATTCTCAATCTTTCCATTTACGAAAACAATAAGGGATTGATAATGCTTGCTAATGCAGTTCCTTCTATTGTCCAAGTTCTTCGAGCGGGAAGTATGGAGACTAAAGAAAATGCAGCAGCTACCCTTTTTAGTTTATCACTTGCAGATGAGAATAAAATTATAATTGGTGCATCGGGGGCCATTGTTGCTTTAGTTGAGCTTCTTGAAAATGGGAGTTCACGAGGGAGGAAAGATGCAGCTACAGCTTTGTTTAATCTGTGTATATATCAGGAAACAAAGGGAGAGCTGTGAGGGGAGGGATTATTAATGCCCTTTTGAAGATGTTGACCGATTCGAGTAATTGTATGGTTGATGAAGCGTTAACTATCCTCTCTGTTCTTGCTGGTCATCAAGAAGCTAAATCCGCCATTGTTAAGCGAGCACTATTCCTGTTTTGATTGATTTAATGAGAACTGGGCTGCCGAGAAACAAAGAAAACGCTGCTGCCATTTTGCTTTCGTTGTGCAAGAGAGATAATGAGAATCTTGCTTGTATAAGTAGGCTTGGTGCGGTTATACCATTGACCGAGCTTTCAAAAAGCGGGACGGAGAGGGCTAAACGAAAGGCTAACTCGTTATTGGAGCATCTTCGCAAGTCGCAGCAGGTTAATTAACTGGTGATTTGGCCTTGAAGAAGTTGATTTTTTTTTTTTGTTTCCTTGATTTTTATCTGATATTGATTTTTTTACGCGCGCATTTTTTTTCTATTTTTTTTTTAAACTGAAATCCTTCACATGAAGAGAAAACCTGAGGATTGAAGCATGAGAAAGAAGAGTGTTCTTGTGCTTTTCTGTGTATTTATTACAATGTTAATTTGTTCTTTACTGAGTGTGTGCAAAAGAAATTCAATTGATATTGATATGTTTGTTTGAATTATGAAGATAATGTGTTAATAATTGTTTCATGTTTTTATTACATTGTCTACTTTTCTTAAGTGTGGTAGTATCTTATGTACAAAGCAATTTGTTTTAGAACATTTTTTTTTTTTTTTAGTAAATATGTTAGGTACGTAAATTAGTTCCAGAAGTGGTATTTTCATTATTTCACTTAAAATAGAGTGCTTGTACATTGGTTATAACCTGTAATTACAATGTATCCAAAACAATTACTATCGTGTTTGTACATTGGTTATATAGCCTATCCATCTCGAAACTGTTAACGTGTTTGTACATTGGTTGTACCCTATTCATTTCATAAAAATATCGTGTTTGTACATTGGTTGTACCCTATCGTGTTTGTACATTGGTTGTACCATATTGCAAAAGGTAGGGGAAAGCTGGAACTAGTTTGACCTGAAAAAAGACTCGGCCAAATGCACCGAAAGACGCCTAAAGGTCAAGAGGAAAATAAGCATAAGAGAATGAATCTTGACTTGTTGTCACGTAAAATAAATAATAATAATAATAATAATAATAATAATAATAATAATAATAATAATAATAATAATAATAATAATAATGTGTCCTAATTTCTGTCTTGACCTTAACGTTAAAGCTAAAATCAATGACTTGGAATGTACATACATACTTGCTTTCACGTTTTGAGTTAAGACTCGATCGCAACATATTTCAACCATCTATGTTTAAAATAGGGGAGAATTCTAAGCTACTGATGATGGAAGAGAAAGCAATTTCTACTCCTTCCGTGATCCGTCACAGTTTAATTTAAGATTTTTAGTTTACTTTTTCTATAAATAGCAAAGTATAAACAGTATTTTGAACAATCTTGTTATCAAAAAATTTATAAAATTACAAAAATAAATAAATAATAAGAATAATTACTTATCTAACGTAGTATTTTCAATCACTCTGCTTTATGAATAGTGGAGAATTCTATTCTGTAACGAAAAGCAATTTGTACTCCCTCCCTCCGTATCGCAGATTAAGGTTTTATGCTTTATTTTATAAATAGCTCTTAAAGTATACTCCCTCCGTCTTTAGTTAGTGTGAACCAAAATATTGGGCACACAAATTAAGAAAAGTAAGATAGATAAATAATGGAGGGAGATGTTTGTGAGTATGGAAAATTAAATAGGAGAAAGAATGAGTGAGAGAAATATGAGTAAGTTGATTAGTGTTGTGAGTGTAAAAGTAAAGTATGAGAGAGAATTAGTGTGAGGAATAGTAAAAATTCTTTGCTATTTTTGGTCAGTTCACACTAACCTGAGACGGACGAAAAAAAAAAATAAGTTCACACAAACTTGAGACGAAGGGAGTAAACATTATTTTGGACAATCTTGTTTTCAAAAAGTTGATAGAATAACAAGAAAACTGTTACTTATCTAACATAATTTTCACTAACTTGCTTTATAAATAGTGTTATTATGTGCTCGATCATCTCACTATTATTGTCACTATTATTGTTGACAATTGTCCCTTTATTATTAGATAAACTGGTTCCGCTAATGCTTCAAGTCCCAATTACATTACAGAAACCAAAATGTAAAGGAAAACTACTTTATCAAAGCAAAAAGAGCTCTAAAGTTAATTTTATTTTCAGGGTAAAAATAACGTAAAGTGAAATGCTTTTCATATTAGAACGCATTTAGACACTTTTGTTTTTAATTAAATACTATCATCTACTTTCTACTTTTTTTTTTTTTTTTAACACGAGTTGAGACAGTTAAATATCTTTTTTTTTAAAGTGATTGAAATTTGAGCATTAGAAAGTGGCAAAACCAATTGGTTTCGGATCAACATTGTGGGCCATTGAGTCTGCACGTGTAACGAAAGTTTTATAGCGGAGAAACATCGTGGGCCGTTGGACCTGCCAGTGTAACGGACAAGCTCTGATAGCATGGCAAAGTCTGAGGTTCCATCACAAAACCAATTGGCAATGGAAGGAGCAGTCCATGATCTTTATATAGTCAATGCATGACTAGTTAATTCCCGATTTAGAATAATATCTCTAACAGGATCAACTCGGCCGCTAAGCGGACAAGTAACCTCTACCACTCATTCCAAAGAAAAATGCTGCCAAAATTTATTTCACGGAAAACAAATTAGTACTGCGAACAATTCCAAATATGATACTCTATCCGTCCCAATTATAAGTTTTTATAATGACTTTGTACACTTTTAATAAGCAAATAATACTCCCTCTGTCCCGCTTTAAGGTTCTTACTTTCATTTTTAGTTTGTCCCAATTTAAGGTTCTTACTTTGCTTTATTACCTAAAATGGAAAGTGGGCCGCTTGTCATTCTCACAACAAAAACTCTCTACTCACTTTCTTTCTCCCACTTTACTTTTCATACTCATAACATTTACTTATTTTTAATCTCCGTACAAAGTCAAACTAAGAATTTTAAATTGGGGCGGAGGGAGTAGTATGTTTGTATACGCTTAATCGGATCATCTAGCAAAATGCAGAATGAATACATTTTCCGAGAAGTGTAGATATATACTCCCCGGTCCCAAATTAATAGGCACAGTTTGACTTTTTGTCAACTAAGTCAATCTTAGACCATAATTTTATGAATATCTAAATATCTCTATGAAATTCTAAAAATTGTTATTGGTTCACTATTAGAAATACTATCATTAAGAATTTTTAGAATTATATAGAGATATCTACATATTCATAAAATTATGGTAAAAAATTGACACAGTTGACCAAAAAAAGTTAAATTGTGCCCATTGATCTGGGACAGGGGAAGTATATATATAGGGTGTGCTCCTGTGAGAGCCTAAATATCGTGAGAACCGTGAGAACTTGGATACATTAGGTTTTTACCTAATCTATCCAATGGTTCACTTGGATACATTGGATACTTTACTTGGATACATTAGGTTCTTACCTAATGTATCCAAGTTCTCACGGTTCTCACGATATTTAGGTTCTCATTTGAGCACCTATATGAATATATATATATATTGAAAGGAATTACTCTAACAGGCCGCCTATCAGGTGGACCGGGCATAATTAAGGCCGTCCCACGAATGGGCCCAACACTTGAGCCCAACTCGTCCCCCGATCTGGGATGGAGGTCAAGAAGAATCTGTTGAGAGTAATAAAAAACCAACTCGCCTGTCAAACCGTTACAGCTCGTGTAATTCACCGAGCTACGGGTACCGACCTAAGGACAAGGAAAGTTACCGTCAATCAGGTTGTTGGTCCAGCTCGTGACGACCAACCAGTCTAGGCTTCCAGAAGAGCCCAGTGACCGTTCCCTTCTGCTTGGGCCCGGCCCACTAAGGCTAGCTGGGCTTCAGTTCTCAATTCGAAACCCTACTATGGATAAGGATGACTTGAGTGACTTCAGACAAGGACAAAGCTGACCTCATCCTATCCTTAACTTGGGGAGAAGGCCAGTCTCCTATAAAAGGGGGGTCCATCATCTATTTTGCAGGTTGACTCACTCATTTTTTCCTCTGAATATTTCATTCTTGAGTAGACTGATTTACTCTCACGCCGGAGGGTCTTCGCCGGTGCAACCCCGGCTAAGCTCACGGTGTTCATTTTGCAGGTCTTAACTAGCATTCTGGGTATCCAAACCACTGATCCGGCAATTGATCACATTTTTGTGCGTGATCAATTGGTTCCATTGCCGGGAAATTTGAAATAGCTTGTTAAGACCTAATCAATATCAAGCAGACTCCCTGCCCTTTATTTCTGGTGGTTCCGACGAGCCAATGGCTGAAAACGCCGAGAACACCCATTCGGGGTACCATCACATTCCCGGAGTCTTCATCCCTCCCGGAGATTCCCAGCCTTTCCAACCTTCTCTTCAGCCACCTACCGGAGTGCTGACTAGAGCTCAGGCCGCCCGCCTAGTCTCGCGAGCCGGAAATGTGCCATCCCAGGTGAATGAAAGGATAGACGGCGCGCCGCCGCCGACGGCTCACCCCACCAGTGAACGACTGAACATGCCCAGAAACCCTCCGTTAATCTACGCTCAGCGCACCACCACCATTCCTCATGACGAAGCTGGACCCAGTGTTACAAACTTGGCCGGGGGAACGGCTGCGCAGGCGGCGGCGGTGAATTACCGTTTGGGTTTGTTGTTGCAAATTCAAGAGCTGTACGGAGCTTTGGAAGCCCTAGGCCCAGAGAGCATGGTGAATTTACCACCCTTGCCCTCTATACCACGTGTTCCTCTCCAGCCTTGTGGCAATGCCCCACTGGCTAACATGAATGCCAACAGGGATGCCAACAGGGCCCTGGATCTAGAGCAAGAAGTCTCATCTCATCGGGAGCACCGGCGCGAGGACCGGACTGGAGCCATCGGATCGGGCAACATCCTTGGTCAAGAAATCGTTCCACCCCTACCTCGCAGTGACAATCTAAATCAGCCGCCGCGCCGTAATCCCTCTGCGCGTCGTTCTCAGTACGGGAGTGAGGATGACCAAGAGTCAGCACGATCTGGGAATCCGAACGCCCGAGATGCCGTGATCTTGGACTTACAGAGGCGAGTACATGAGATGGAAAAAGCGAAGAAAACGACGACCAAGTTGGCAAATACCATGGCTCCGTTTGCCCAGTGGATTCTAGAGAGCCCTCCCCAACCTACTTTGAAACTCCCATCATTAGGCAAGTATACAGGGTCTGAGGACGCCCGTGATCACATTCACACTTTTGAAGCCATCATGGCACTAGTGTCTCACGACGACGATGTGCTTTGCAAGGCAATGGTCAGCACTCTAAATGGGCCCGCGTTGGCTTGGTTCCGAGCTCTACCTCCGGGCAGCATTGATAGCTGGGACGAGATGAGGAAAAAGTTTGTCGAAAATTTCTCTACATCGGGTGACCATAAGAAACGACCTACAGACTTGACAAATGTGAAGCAAAAAGAGAATGAAACGAGCATGAGTTTCTATCAGAGGTTCAGAACCCTTGCTGAACAGATCGAGGGTATCACCGACGACATGGTTATGGTTTGCTTTACAGCTGGCATGAGTGACCCGAAACTCAGATTTGAATTTGATGTGAGGCCTCCGGAGACCAAAGGCGATATGTACGAGCGCGCATACCGAGTTGCTCTAGCTGAGTTAGCCCTTAAGCAGGAACCCAACAAAGAAAAGGGTAAGGGACGAGCTGAATCTGATACGGCGGAGGGCAAGAACTACGATGGGAAAGATTATCACTCTCGGCGAGGAAAAAACCGAAGTCGTGGGACAGAGCGCTACAACCGCGGAAGCGAGTTTAAGGAGGATAATTTTACCCCTTTAACCAGAACGAGGAAAGAGATTATGAATGTGGTCGAGCTAGATCCACCTCGTCCTATGAAGGGGCATGAGGAGTCCAGGCGCGCCACAGGGAGATGGTGTTCCTTTCACAGGGACTACGGCCACGAAACGGAAAATTGCTTAGCACTGAAAAGAGCTATTCAGCAGCGAGTTGATTTAGGCGAGCTCGAGCGATTCGTTAAAAGGGAAGCTAAGAGGGAAAGAGAGAACACGGGGAAGGCCGATGAGCACCACGAAGAGCGAGCTCCTCATAAAAGGATCGGGGTAATCAGCGATGAAGCCCTGTCCATCACGGCCCTGAAAAGCCAGATTTACAGTCTGAAGAAAGTGCCTTTTGTGCCAGCGTGGAACAACAAAGAGGAAACCATCTCCTTCTCACCCAACGAGCTTGCAGCCAGTCGAACGGCTCGTGAACAACCCATCGTATTGGAGGGGCGAATTGATAATTGCATAGTCGACAGACTCCTCGTTGATACAGGAGCAGCCCGAGACGTACTCTTCTATAAAAGCTTTAGAGATATGGAGCTATCCGATAGTATGCTCGTCCCATACGCAGGTCGTTTAGAAGGATTCACCAATCATAAGGTGGAGGTGAAGGGTACAGTAGAATTGCTGGTCGAACTCGGTACCGTCCCATTCAAAGTTCAAGAGCTCGTGACATTCATGGTCATTGATGTCTGCAGCGATTACCACGCCATCTTGGGGGTTCCTAGCCAAGTGAGATTGGGTATGGTCGTCTCTCTACCCCATCAACGGGTCAAATTCCCCACACCGGCTGGAATAGGGTGTCTTTGTGGACGGGCCCGGGAATTTTTGGAGTATGTCGTAGAAACAAGAAAGGCAAAAAGGAAATACGAGCTCGATACCCCCGAGGAGAAAGTTACCATCTCGAAAACGATCAGAACCCGAGAAGCAATGAATATCGGGGTTATCAATGAGGTGAAGTCCGACGAGGAAATTACCGGAGAAATCATTAGCCTCAAGAGGGAAGTGAGTGGCAAAATCAAAGAGGAAGCCCCAGGCATCGAAGGAGAGGCGGTGGAAAAAATAATGGACATTATCGTGGACACCTTGCAATTTAGGGAAAGCCCCGAACTGAAACCCATCGACGAGCTAGAAGAAGTCGTTATCAATCCTTCCTTTCCCGAGCAGAAAGTTAAGATAGGGAGACAACTGACCATGGGGGAACGGGCCAACCTACTTAATCTTCTACGCGCTAGCACCGACATCTTTGCATGGCAAGTAGAAGATATGAAGGGAATTAGGGAAGAAATAGCCGTGCACGAGCTGAATGTGGATCCTGGATTCCAACCAGTTAAACAAAAACGAAGAGCATTTTCGTCAGATAAGCAGCAAGCCATCAGGGAAGAAGTAAGCAAGTTGTTACGAGCTGGAATAATCAAGGAGGCCTACTACCCGTCATGGCTGGCCAATGTGGTCATGGTGAAGAAGGCTAATGGCGAATGGAGAATGTGCGTCGATTTTACCGACCTCAACAAAGCCTGCCCCAAGGATTGTTTTCCCTTACCGAGGATAGATAAGCTCGTCGATTCAATAGCCGGTCACAAGGTCCTAAGCTTCCTAGACGCCTATTCGGGCTATCACCAGATAAAAATGGCCATGGAGGATATCGAGAAAACAGCCTTCCAGACAAGCGAAGGAACCTACTGCTACCAGAAGATGCCTTTTGGCCTGAAGAATGCGGGGGCCACCTACCAGCGTATGGTGAGTAAGGTGTTCAAAGATCAGCTCGGCAGAAACATGGAGGCATACGTGGATGACATGGTAATCAAAACAAAGGAGGGTGATCATTGCCCCGACCTGCTTGAAACGTTCGCGACACTCCGAGCTAACGAGATGAAGTTAAACCCGAGTAAGTGTGTGTTCGGGGTCACCGCGGGAAAGTTCCTGGGTTTTATGGTCTCCCAGAGGGGAATTGAAGCAAATCCCGAAAAAATCTCTGCTCTTCTAAGCATGAGGGAACCGGCGACAATCAAGGAAGTTCAGAGGTTGAACGGTCGAGTAGCAGCATTGGGTCGCTTCATTGCCAAGTCGGCTGAACAATCTCTTCCCTTCTTCAAAACTCTCAAGGGAGGCAAAGAGTTTGAATGGACAAAGGAGTGCTCGGAAGCTTTCCAAGAGCTAAAAGAATACTTGAGCAAACCACCAACACTTAGCAGCCCCGTTCTGGGAGAAACATTGTACGTATATTTGGCCGCTTCGGACCGAGCTGTTGCAGCTGTCCTAACGAGGGAGGACAGGGGGATGAAGCCTGTGTTCTACGTTAGCAAAGTGTTGAATGATGTGGAATCCCGCTATTTCAACGCAGAAAAGTTGGCATACGCCGTTGTGGTCGCAGCTCGGAAGCTGAGAGCATATTTCTCCGCCCACTCAATTGTCGTTTACACTAACGCCCCATTGAGAAAGATACTGCACAAGCCCGATAGCTCAGGTCGGCTGCTCAACTGGTCGATTGAATTGACGGAGTTCGATATCTCCTATCAACCGAGGAAAACTCTGCAAGCCCAACCCCTCGCTGACTTCGTGGTAGAAACTACATTTAGCCTCGACGGTAACCAACCATCCCCGAAAGTAGAGCCCGATCAACCGCTAGGCACAGATATACCGGCCAATCGTTGGCAACTTTTTGTTGACGGGTCAGCCGGTAAGAATTGCGGTGCTGGCGTAGTCCTGATCGAGCCCGGCAACGGCGAGATCATCGAGAAAATACTAAGGTTTAAGTTCCCGACCTCAAACAATCAGGCTGAATACGAAGCACTAATAGCCGGGATCGACCTGGCAAAGCATATAGGAGCCGCCAAGCTTCAGGCCCACACCGATTCTCAGCTCGTTGTAAACCAGTTGAAGGGGGAGTATGAGGCCATCAATCCTATCCTCTCGAAGTACAAAGATTTGGTTCAAGAGTTGGTAAAAACTTTTGAGTTCTGGCAGATCGTCCAAGTCGCCAGGAAAGACAATGCGCGGGCGGACCTGCTCTCAAAGTTAGCAACGATGGAAACCGAGGAAGTAGACCGACCCAAATGGATTGAATTCGTGGAGAAGCCGGCCATTGAGAGAGTTCAAATAATGGAGATCGGTGAAGCGAGCGAAACTCCCCCCAACTGGGTGGACGACCTCAAAAATTTCATCGAGAAGGAAGAACTCCCTCAGGATGGAGAAAAGGCGAAGATGGTAAAAAGAAAAGCACCCAGGTTCACCATAGTTGATGGTGTGTTGTATAGGAGGTCGTTTGTCAAGCCACTGCTAAGATGTGTACCCCCCGATCAAACTCTTAGCTTGATGGAGGAAGTGCACGAGGGAATCTGTGGGGGCCACCCGGGTGCTAGAACCCTGGCAGAGAAAATCATAACATTAGGCTACTACTGGCCTACAATGAGAAGGGAGGCCGTTGAATATGTCCAAAAATGTGATAAGTGCCAGAGGTATGCAGATATCCCCCGTCTCCCAGCAATAGAGCAGACTCCGGTAGTTGGTTGTTGGCCGTTCCACATGTGGGGAATAGATATGATTGGGCCTTTCCCTTTGGCACGAGGAAAATTGAAATATGCCGTGGTGACAGTTGATTATTTTACAAAGTGGATAGAGGCTAAGGCGCTGGCAGAAATCACTGAAGAAAATGTGCTGAACTTTGTGCATGATCATATATGGTGCCGCTTCGGAGTGCCCAAGCATATAGTCTCGGACAGAGGGTTGCAGTTCTCAGACCGCTTCACTACAGAATGTGCTCGCCTCGGTGTAAAACATACGAAATCATCAGTATCGTACCCCCAGGGAAATGGTCAAGCTGAAGCCGCAAACAAGTTGGTGATGCATGCTCTTCATAGGAATTTAACAGGACGAGCTGGGAAGTGGCTGGATGAGCTCCCCCTCGCTCTCTGGGCAATTCGGACCACGACCAGAGGACCTACCGGAGAGACTCCCTTCGCTCTGACTTACGGCTCTGAAGCCATGGCGCCGGCCGAGCTCGCACTCCCCACAGCCCGGGTGTCTTTCTTCAATGAGGAATTAAATGAAATGAGAAGGAGAACAAATTTAGACCTGCTCGATGAAAGAAGGCTGGACGCTCATCTCAGGTCGATGAATTATAAGCAGAAGACCAAAAGGTATCAAGACCAGAAGGTTAGGAAGAGGACCTTCCAGGCCGGTGACTGGGTCCTAAGAAAGATCGAAGCAACGAGCAGGAAAGCTCAGCAGAACAAGATTTCTCCCAACTGGGAAGGACCATTCGTTGTGACAAGAATATTGCGAGAAGGGACGCACATGCTAGCAACTCCAGAAGGCCGTGAGCTCAAAAACTCGTGGCACTCCACCAACTTGAGAAAATACTATCACTAGCTGTCAGTTCTGTTTAGATCATTTGGAAAGGGTAGCTCTTTTCGAGCACTTTCATGTTTGCTTTTCTGTAACCAGGAAGATATTCCTTTATTAGCACTTTTAATGAAATTACCCCTTATTGAACCAGTGTGTACATTTAGTCGCTCGTACCAAACGAGCTCAAGCCTTGCTCTTAGCAAGCATTGGGTAAGACCTGCTCCGAGCAGGCATCACATCGCTCGTGCCAAACGAGCTCGAGCCTTGCTCTTAGCAAGCATTGGGTAAGACCTGTTCCGAGCAGGCATCACATCGCTCGTGACAAACGAGCTCGAGCCTTGCTCTTAGCAAGCATTGGGTAAGACCTGCTCCGAGCAGGCATCACATCGCTCGTGCAAAACGAGCTCGAGCCTTGCTCTTAGCAAGCATTGGGTAAGACCTGCTCCGAGCAGGCATCACATCGCTAGTGCAAAACGAGCTCGAGCCTTGCTCTTAGCAAGCATTGGGTAAGACCTGCTCCGAGCAGGCATCACATCGCTCGTACCAAACGAGCTCAAGCCTTGCTCTTCGCAAGCATTGGGTAAGACCTGCTTCGAGCAGGCATCACATCGCTCGTACCAAACGAGCTCAAGCCTTGCTCTTCGCAAGCATTGGGTAAGACCTGCTCCGAGCAGGCATCACATCGCTCGTACCAAACAAGCTTACCAAACTGAAACAAATCTGGTGAATCCCGATCTGACCAAACGACATAAGAAAGAGTTCGTTTACTAAGGGGATCAACAGCCGACCCCGTGGCTTACATGACTAAAGCTAATTACGAAAGAAAAAGAATTACAAGGAAATAAACACTAATTGTCAGCTTGCTCGTCATCACCCCCAATCAGTTCATCAATCATAGCTTCACTCTCTTCACGAGCTTGCTCAGCTTCCCTCCTAGCCAACACCGTGTCAACGTTCTCGGGAAGTAGCTCGGGAGCGACCCAGGGATCTTTCTTATCTACCTCATCCTCCCCAGCTAGTTGCTCCAGCTCCTCTGAATTGAAAGGAATCATAGCGTGTGCGCGCCGAGCAAACTCGTTGAATTGAACATTTGATGACTCCACCAAATCAGCTAGCACCTCCGGGTCTTGAGGAAGCAAACCCCGACCATAGGCATCCCTCAGCCCATGCCTATGACCAGTCTTCCAATAGGGGAAGGCTTTGGACATCAACGCCTCCTCATACCTCTCAGATTTTTCGTATTCATCAACAATAGCCTCTTTATTAGGCGAGGTGAATGAGGCAAGCGTCTCTTTGAGGTAAGCCAATTCTTGTTCCAAGTCGTTGGAACGAGCTTGAGCCTCCCTGGTCCGACCTATGGAAAGGCCTAACTCTGCCTGTACCTTATTAACCTTATCCTGCTCGGCCTTTAAGGCTGCCTCAACCCTTCTCGCCTCAGCCTGGCTCTCCTCCGCTAACTTTTCAGCAACGGCTGCTTTCCTTCTCTCTTCCTCCAACTCCTTATGAAGCGCGGCCAATTCCTTCTCTCTCTCAACCAAGGTCGACGCCTTGCTATTCGCTCGATCCTCCAATTCTTCGCCGGTCTGAGATAAATGCGCAGCCAAAGTAGAGAGCTACAGAGGAGAAACAACAGTAAGGAATAAAAAAAAGGCCAATCAGAAACGAAAGCGTAAACACACGATGTTACCTCAGAAATAACTAGGCCCATGCGGTCTCGCAGGACAGAAGGAGAAGCTAGCTCTTCTTTCAGTCTATCCAGATGATCGAGGTCCACGGCACGACAAAGAACTGCACGACCAAGCCCCACCTTGATACCCGTACGTGCGTTCAGATTTAGGCCCCTCAACGGGGTCACACCTCCCAACTGGTTGGCAATGCTATCAATATCCTCCTCAGTGCACGCCTTGGCAATCTCCTCCCTAATGACAAAACCTCTAGCGATTGGCTTTTTTTGCCAAAGGGATGTGGTCGTCGGGATCTTGAGAGCGATCCCTTTTCTTGGACGTCGCCGTCTCTGGGCGATCTGTGAGCTTTCTGGCGACATCGGGACGAGGTAGAGCTGCAGAGGAACCTCCTGCCGTCTTCACCAACCCTCCTGACTCCCTCGTCTTCAACCCGTCATGACTTGCCAGGGGAACATTGGCTGGCGCCTTCTTTGTCAGCTCAGCCTGACGAGTTTTAGAACGCTCTTTGGACAGCGTTGCGTTGGTACTCTTGTTCAAATTGCCGAGCTGACGAAAGGACAACTTGGTCTTTTTCTTCTGTGCATCAGCCACGAGTTGCTCTCCATGACCACTCATATCTGCACGAGAAATAAGAAAACAATTAGACTCCGATGAGATAAGACTAAGAAGTATAAGTTTAAATTTTCACCCCCGAAATGCTCGAACTTCCAACACGGTGCAGACGAGCTCAAACACAAAGGGCAGTCCACCTCGAATACACAACCTTCATGCATCACCCATCCGGGATAACGACGATCTCGAGCTATGGAGACAAGGGGCTCTATTCCCTCATCATAACAGCCAGCCAAACCAGCTCGCGCGAAATAACTCGCCCGTGTCTCAAGCTCCTCCCAGTTCACTGCCCAATCATCTCCCTCGTAGGGACCAACCAGTTGAGTTAATGCCTTCTCTAAGTCATCGCTCCAGTCAGGCTCCCATACTTCCGAACCCCGACCAAGTTTTCCCTGAGAACAGTCAAACTCCCATCCATTCCTGCTCTCCACCAATATGATATGGTTAGCAAAGGAGTTGAGCTTCCCTGGAAAGGCATGCAGCAAACGAGGAGCGCTGGGGACAGCACCCAAACAGACCGTTTTATAGGGGGGATAAGCTCCCTTGCTCTTCACTCGGGATATCCTAAAGAACTTCCTGAACACGCTCATACATGGTTCGAAACCAAGATGGCGACAAACCACCAAAAAACTATTTATCGACCTGATGGCATTAGCTACGAGCTGTATGGGTACCGACGCGGTTCCTGTCAAAAACTGATTAAGGAAAGGGTCCATAGGCAGCCTAAGGCCCTGTTCAAACTGACCGACATAGAAGGCCACTCGCTCTTTATCCCTTATTAGTGAATCAATGGGCACGCTCCCTTTGGGAACATAAGTTATTTTGTAGTCAGCTCGGCTTATTCTGTACTCCGAGTATACTTTATTTACTAGCTTTATTTGATACGCCGTTGGTCGGTGGTAGGGAGAAACACGCTGTAAATCACCGGGTGAAGGTTCAGCGCCCAATTGGCGAGAAGACATAGGTGTGGCCGACCGAGCAAGTTCCTTCTCTATATAGTCAAAACCCATATTCTCAATAATTCTACTGTCCGCCTCATCCTCATCATCGACCTCAACATGCATTTGACTCTCCACATCACATCCTCCGTCCTCGCTCCTTGAGATAGTATCTTCTTCACCCTCTAAGGGAAAAGGCCTCGTGCTCGTTTCCTCCACATGGAGATACGAGGAAATGGGGTCTACGTCGAGCACCACCTCGTCCGAGGCAAGCTCAAACTCATTGTCGGGATCATCAACGAGCATAAGTTGGTGCGGGGAAACAGACCCAACCTTTGTTGACGAATCCTTCTGAGGCATACCTGCAAGAGTAACATGGGGGCCAGACCCCGTATCAAAAGCCGAGCTGAAGCTCGTTTGGGGCCCAGACCCCCCTACGGAACTGGCGCGCGCTAAAACAAACGGGGAAGAAAATTTCCCCCCAAACGTATAATACGTTGCTAAGTGCCCAAGGAGGATATTAAAACTCGTAAGGTGCACCATGCTAGGATCATCACGACCTATAAATTCCTCGCCATTAAAAGCGGGCAGTTTCAGATCGTCTGTAACTTGGTGGGACCCCAAAAACTTCCGAACGGCCCCTAAGCTCAACCTTTTCCAACCACTTGGCGCACTAACATACACCAACTTGGTCTGCTCATGATAACAAAACTCCGGCGGCATCTCTGAAGAAATAGCCTGTTACTTGCCGGAAACACTTCGCCGGCACCGGAAAATTCAAATTTTCCGGCGACGCAACCCAGAAAAAGAAGAAAAATAGCAAAAAAAAAAAAAAAAAATCCAAAAATAAACGGCGAGGTTAAGAGCACAAAGCAATTTACCTGGTTAGCAAAGGATTGAATGGTGATGAACAGTGAAAGACGTCGAAATAATTGTCGCCGGCGAAACTTCAAAGGGTCGTCTCTCTTCTCTGAGTGGGCGCAAAGTGACAGACGGAGGGGGGAAGCAAGGGATTTTATAGTTCTCAAAACGGGTCAAACCCATGGACCGACCCGAACCAACTGACGACCCGTTGGATCAATCACTCAAACGTCTTTTCCAAAACACACGCCAGCACCACTTTCCGTGTCTCGATTGCCCAAACGGCGCCATCCCTCAGTAGACACCCCAAAAGTCCCATCGTCCTTGTCACACCTAAAAGCCTGCAACCGCCAGTCTGATCATCCATTGATAAGGCACCACGTGTCCTCGCGGCTACAGATCATCCGCTTTGGAAAAGCACTCTGTCAGATCGCCTAAAACGCGTGCTCAGGAACTTACCTCGCTTCAACAAAAAGCAGCGAGCCGGGGGGAAATATATTGATATGTTTAGCTTCCCACGAACGACTTCAAGGAATTAATGGGCGAGGAATGTCCGTAGCAAATTGGGAGATGCTTCCAGCTCTCAACTCGTTCGAGCAAGAAGCAGGGGGCCATTGAAAGGAATTACCCTAACAGGCCGCCTATCAGGTGGACCGGGCATAATTAAGGCCGTCCCACGAATGGGCCCAACACTTGAGCCCAACTCGTCCCCCGATCTGGGATGGAGGTCAAGAAGAATCTGTTGAGAGTAATCAAAAACCAACTCGCCTGTCAAATCGTTACAGCTCGTATAATTCACCGAGCTACGGGTACCGACCTAAGGACAAGGAAAGTTACCGTCAATCAGGTTGTTGGTCCATCTCGTGACGACCAACCAGTCTAGGCTTCCAGAAGAGCCCAGTGACCGTTCCCTTCTGCTTGGGCCCGGCCCACTAAGGCTAGCTGGGCTTCAGTTCTCAATTCGAAACCCTACTATGGATAAGGATGACTTGAGTGACTTCAGACAAGGACAAAGCTGACCTCATCCTATCCTTAACTTGGGGAGAAGGCCAGTCTCCTATAAAAGGGGGGTCCATCATCTATTTTGCAGGTTGACTCACTCATTTTTTACTCTGAATATTTCATTCTTGAGTAGACTGATTTACTCTCACGCCGGAGGGTCTTCGCCGGTGCAACCCCGGCTAAGCTCACGGTGTTCATTTTGTTGCTTAAAAATGGGAAGTTCACATGGCAAATTGGAACTTCCTACGCCATATCTATGGGGTCGGTTGTACAACAACGTAACATTCACTTCACGTACAAACTATGCTCAACTTTTCATAATATGGCTTTTCCATTAGAGTGTTGCTAATTCACATACATAATTTTTTTTACACCCGTATTTATGCTTATATTATTATACACTTCACCATTTTAAAGCATTAATATGTGTGTACTCGAAATTTTTACGACTGCACACTAGGGATGGCCAAATCGAACCGGAACCGGAGCAAACCGGGGAGGAAACCGGAACCGGACGAACCGGAACCGCAAGGCATACGGGCCGGTTCAGGGTCACATATATGCCGAACCGGACCGGAACCGTACCGAAAATCCCTTGTTTTTCAATAATTTTAAAGGGGGGGGGGGACCGGAACCGGACCGAACCGGATTGTGCCAAACCGGAACCGGAACCGGGGTAAACGCGG
This sequence comes from Campanula takesimana, assembly GCA_026119855.1. Lineage (NCBI taxonomy): Eukaryota > Viridiplantae > Streptophyta > Magnoliopsida > Asterales > Campanulaceae > Campanula > Campanula takesimana. The sequence goes on along the minus strand of JAOWBW010000388.1, from coordinate 149,905 downwards.
GCCGGTTAAGGGTCACCCTTTTGCCGAACCGGAACCGGGCCCGGAACCGGTTTTGACCATCCCTGCTGCACACTTTCTATTATTGGATTTTCGCATAGGTCAATTATCAATTAGATAACCATAATCACATGACCGCATTTCGAACTGACACTGCATCAAAACAACAAGATGACGACATTAGTAGTATCTGATAATATGATGCTTTTAGATCGTTAATATATGACTACAAAACAACTAAAATGTCAAATGTTCATTGCAATTTTAAGAGTAAGATAAAAAAAAATCTCTTATCAAGTCATGAATGTATTTATGGACGTTAAAAAGCTATCAACTGTACAGCTATCTGACATTATAAAAACCAGTCCTTGTCAAAACACATCAATAATAGGCCTTGATGAGAAGGTCAAAGTCGACAAAGTTAATACTCCATCTATCCCGTAATAAATGTCATAGTTGACAAGTCAATATTTCTAAAGCTTTAAGTTATGTTCCTTTAATTGCCCCAATCTATTCATATGGGTAGAGAGAATGACACATCTTATGGCATTGCAATGCTTGTGCCTATTATAATGGGTAGTAGAGGAAGATTATCAAACTTCATACCATATTTTAGTAAGACGACATTTATTTTTGGACAAACGAAAATGAAAAGTAAGACATTTATTCTGCGACAGAAGGAGTATAAAGCGGCGGCAGATCTGTGCCTTGATATACGGATGTAATGTAAGTGCACCTACTGATTTAAATAATTGTCAAGTTTAGTGGTAAACTCTTAGGTTAATAACATTGGGATTTGTTGGTTCGAGCCTCGCAATTTATTTCTTTTTTTTCATAATTTATAATTATGTTTTTTAGTATAATTTGTGCATCCATTCAAAACGTTCCCTAAGTCTTCCAATGATAGAAAGAATCTGTAGGGATAAAATAATTATTATATCTAGACTAGTAGGATGTTCCAGGTTGTTACAAAAGATCTTAGCTAGGGTGGGTGGACCATTAGCCTAAACCATGGGCATCTACACATTTGTTAGTGAAATGCATCTCTCTTTCTCATCTTTAAATGGTGGTTTAAAACCGAACCTGACACCTACCGAAACCAAACATACTGAAACCAATCAAAACCGAATACAAATGATACCATAATGTTAGAAACCGAATTACTTCGGTTTGGTACCGATTTTAGTCCAAAACCGAGCTATACTAAACCAAGCACACCCCTAGAAGAGGATACACCTTGAGAAGAACCAAAAAAAAAAAAAAAAAAAAAACAAAACCTAGAAGGCATCAGTATTGTGGGTTTGCTAAAGCTAATTGCATGCTGTAAATGGGCCAAAATGAATACTATATGGGGAAAGTATTTGAACGACCCATTACTATATTACTTTGGGCCAGAAATCCATTAAATATGTACGCGGCCTTATCTTCCAGTTATATACTTCCTCTCTCTCTCTATCCCAAAGTTTGTCTCTCTTTTTAAGTTAGTTTTTCTCTTTTTTAAGTTAGTTTTTCTTTATTCGTTGATATTAGCTAGTCTTTTTTTTCGTTGTTATTATGAAGAAATTTTGAGCAATAATTTAGAATATATTTAATTATCTTAATAAAAATTTACAATTTGTTATTGATAAACCATTATAAATAGTATCAATGCCAATTTTTAGATTCTCATTAAAATAATTAAAAATAACCTAACTTATTCCTCAAACTTCTTTCATCATAACAACGAAAAAAGTGGGCCTAACTTTTCGAGACATACTATCCGTAACAGAGAGCCTATGATTATTAATTTTACATTTTTGAAGCTATTTTGTTGTATTCTATCTCACAGAAACGATGTCTTTGAGGTGAAGGTGAGAGCATCTCGTTGGCATTTTTTTTTTTTATATATTAGTAAGAAAGAATTTGAGCAGTAATTTAAGTTAATTTACTTATTTTAATGAAACTTCAAAAATTGTTATTGATAGTATTTATAAGGGTATATTAAAAACAAGTTTTATACTCACTCGACCTCATTTAAGTTTGACTTTGCATGCTCATTGGAACTAATGAATAATGGATCATTAAAAATAGGGAGTTAGTGATATGAGGAAGTCTTGTGTGAGACGGTTTTACACATGAAACGGACCTCGATGAGAGAGACAACGAGCTTGCCCTTTCCCGCTCATAAGGGTCAAACCATTTACTCTCAACACGAGATCCGTCGTCTCATGTGTGAGACTGTCTCAAAATTTTGTCTAATATATAATTGCCCAAAACACTCTTTTACTTTAGAAATAGTGGTGTTTTTGTAATTAAATGAATTTTGTGGGACAAGTGTTCAAAACACTGTTCATACTTTGTCATTTATGAAATAAAACAACTAAAAACCTTGAATTGGACAGACTAAAAATAAAAGTAAGAACTTTAAACTGAGACGGAATGAGTAATTTTATTATCCTTTGATTATTCAAGACTAGTTTAGATTACACACTAATCTAAACTTAAAACAAGACTAGTATATTTTACTTCCAACATAAGTAGGTCAATAATGTTTGTAATTATGGAAAACTAATTAAAATGGAATTGGCAATTATCCTTTGATTATTCAACTCTTAGAAGTAAATCTTTGACTGAAACAGAATAATACCCGACTAATCAAAATTACTATTTATCACACATGTTAGCCACTCAATTTGATGATGATTAGTCTTATGATTTGGTAAGAAAAATGGACTATGATTATTTCCCGTACATACACTATTACTAGACTTTTAATCCTGAAAAAGAAGAGAAAATATTGATAATTTCAAAAAAAAAAAAAAAAAAAAAAATTAACCACCCAAGTCAAAAGAACATATGATTATAAATGGAATCTTTAACCATATTGTCAAATTCACATCCGTGATTATCTCCCAAGTCCTTTTCAATTCAAGATTAGAATTATTTGAGCGACAAAAATTATTATGTTAATAATTATCTCTTTGGTCCCACTTATTATCATTTTGGCTCCCTCTAGTGCGACTATTTGAGTAGTTGTTGGTTTAGAAATTCAAAATAAATAAATAAATATATAAATGTTTGGTGGGGTGTGTGTACATATATATACTATGATATACTCCATCTGTCCCAAAATGATAGTCCACTATTTTAATGGGTTTTACGAAAGAACTTTGAGTTTTAATTAAGGCTACTTGTAATTATTCTAATAAAATTTTTGAAATTGTTGTTGATACACCATTATAAATACTAGTATTAGTATCAATTTTTAGATTCACATTAACATAATTATAAGTAGCATTTATAACTACTCAAAGTTCCCTCGTAGTAACAACGAAAAAAGGTGGACTATCTTTCAGGGACGGAGGGAGTATAATATTATGAGGCTAAATTTTTCATGAAAATAATGGGGAGTAATTTACGTAACGACATTTCAGACAATGTTAACATTGCTTACAACACGTAATACAACATCATGGTATAGTTTTGGAGGGGTTATGGTTGGTGTGAAAACAAAATACGATTATCAGGAAAAAAAAAAAAAAACTCGCTAAAGTATAATCAATCTTGTTTATTTATGGCAAGCGAGATGTCGACACAAGATACTGGAGATTTGAATTTGGTATGAACAACAAGATGGAGGCGAAACCCTTCTTAACTAGCTAGTATAGAACCTTGTCAGGGTTGCGATTAAAAAAAAATGAGTTCAAATCTCCTGTACCACTTTGTGTGGCATTTCATGTGCCACAAGTGATCCAAAGATCACAGTTAATAGAATTGTCATTATATTTATATTATTAAAACAAGTAAACGGTTAGATTGCAAGTGGTACAGGGAGTGGCACACAAAAGTGGTACAGGAGATCTCAACTCAAAAAAAAAATAAATGATTTTGATTATTAGTTTGAAAGACTATAAGCACATAATTGTTACTTTTATGACAATTTTCTATCGACAAATTGGATTTTTTTGCAGTCCAGCAATTCTAAATACAACATATCTAACCCTTTGTTAAATGGACAGTTATCTTATTCACGAAATTGTATAAAATGATTAAAAAAAAAAAAAAAACCCTCTAAATTAGGATGAATGAGTCCGAGTGCCAACCTTTTTATTTTGATTTTTTTTGCTTTTGCATTCCTGTTGTACTTTGTGGTTGTGGTTGTCATTGGCGTATAAATTTGCCGGTTTGGGATGTACGAAATTGTTGTTCATGCTGACGAATTTCCCGCCCTATAATAGTTTAAACTCAATTAAACAAAAACTTATCCAATTATAAATAATGATACCCGACTTTGTTTCTTGAGCAATGCTAGGGGCACAAAATAAAGTCACAAAATCTTGCTCACAAAATGAGGTGGCGATAATTTATTGATTGCATCGATAATGGACCCGCCACACTCTACTTAAAAACACCAATAAAATCATGACACTTAGGATTTTGTGAGCAAGATTTTGTGATTTTTTTGTGCCCCTATTATTATTCTTGTTTCTTAGAAAGAGACCTATTTTTTGTTTTTGTTCAATAAAAAAAGAAAGGGACCTCATTTTCTTGTTGATCTACAAATGCTTATTTAAAGACACACCAACTGAGTTGAGAGTTGGTGTAACGGTCTAGATTGATTTCAACCGCCTTTTTTATATTTTTAATTTTGAAGAGGCCTTTGATTTCCATAACTAGCACATAAACTTTAACATACTACTCATATAAAATAAAGCTTAATGTCCAGACAACATTGTGGTATGTCTTAAAATCATATAACCCATCAATAATTACATAAATTACACAAGTAAATGCAAAATATTTAGCCAGCGGGAGTGAGTGTTAGACAACGGATTTTAGCGACTCATATAAGGTTCTAAAAATCGCTAGGTGGCCGCTAGCGCCGGAGCCGGACCTAGCGCTTCAAGGCCTAGGCAAGGCCTAGTTGGGCCGAGAATAAAACATACTCCCTCCGTCCTAGAGTATATATGTCCACCTTTCCTTTTTAGTATGTCCCAGAGTATATGTCTACATTTCCTTTTTATTCCGTCCCAGAGTATATGTCCAACTCCGAAAATGGCAAAAAATCTTTACTATTCCTCTCACTCACTCTCTCTCCTACTTTACTTTTATACTCACAACGTCAATCAACTTACTATTCTCTCATACTCATTATTTCTCGTACTTTACTTTTATACTCACAACACTTACATAACTAGCTAGCATATAAACTTTTACGTGCTACAAACCTTAATGTCTAGACAATATTGAAGGATGTCTTAAAATCATAAAGCCCATCAATAACGCAAAAACTTGGGAAAAACGCGTTTTTCCAAACGCTTAGGAAAAATGTGTTTTAGAAAAAACGCGGTGGCATTTTTGTAAATAATCAGAACTTCTCAACGGTTCTGGATATAATTATAAAACCTTCTGGATATGATATTGATAGCCAGAACCTTTGAAAGTGATAGCCAGAAGGGTCATTTTTTGTAAATAATCGGAACTTCTCAACGGTTCTGGATATCAATATAAAGGCTTCTGGATATGAGATTGATAGCCAGAACTTTTGAAAGTGATAGCCAGATGGGTCCTGGATATCAACATAAAGTCTTCTAGATATTAATATAAAACCTTGTGGATATGGGATTGATAGCCAGAACCTTTGAAAGTGATAGCCAGAAGGTTTTTTCTGAATTTTTTTCAGAGTAACAGAAGTGTTAATAGATAGCCAGTAACAATGTTTAGGATGACCAGTTGCTGTGTTACGAAGGTCCAGTGAGTGTGTTGAGGACCGCCAGATGATTTTGAAAAACACGTTTTTTCTAACCACTAGGAAAAACGCGTTTTTACAGGAGACCAACTCCATCAATAATTACATAAGTAAATGCAAAATTTTCAGCTAGTGGGACTAGATATCAAGGATATTATAAATCCTTCTATATTTACAATTCTATAGTTCATAGACATTGTATTATTTACTTTGTTAAGAGTATTTTCTTTAGTTTCCTAATAAGATTATTATTGTATAGTTCATAGTTTCCTTATGTATCTAGAATAGCTTGGGCAATACTCAAACTGTTGTATAAATATCTTACTCATGTAATCAATAATATTTGAGTCGTTCATATCAATTATCTCTCTCCATGTATGAATTGACTCTGACTATTATTCCAATATGGTATCAGCTATAATTCATAACGAGACTTCTCCGCCAAAACCCTAGCTTCCGCCACCCATCTTCAAACCCAAAGATTTTCCCGAGTCATTCTTCTTGTCCCCTTTTCAAGGCCTTTTTTTTTTTTTTCTTTCCAAATTCCCTCAATTTGGCTTCCAGTACTTTGTCTCCCGTCCTAATGTTTTTCCTCAAGAAGCTATACCCATAATTCACTACAACCTTCTTTAATAGGGAAGAATCATGTTTGGCCACCATCTCAATTAATCACAAAGGCAATCTCCACTCTTGTTCCCATCAACCATACCCCAAAAATCCAAATCATGGTCCATATACCCTAAAACTTTCTTAAGCCTTAGTGGTTACCTCACCCTAAAACTTTCTTAAGCCTTCTCTTCTCCTTCTTTTTTTTTTTTAGATGGCCTTGATTGTTTCCGTCAGTTTTTCTTTTACCCACAATCAAAACCATTTTATTTTGGATCTCCCTCTGCAAACTCTTCAAAACCAAAACCCTTTACCGTCATTGTAACTTAAAATTTAACCCCTTCTCCGTCATTGCGACGTAAACTTATACCCAAAAAACTTCCGTCATTGTGACGTAAAATTATCATCGTTGAGACGTAAAATCGGCGTGAGGCGTAATCGATGAAACGTAAAGTAAACGTTATTCCAACGTAAAATCGTCATTGCGACGTGGTTGGGACGTAAAGTAAACGTCATTACAGCGTAAAATCGTCATTGCGACGTGGTTGTGACGTAAATCAATCTCACACGTGAGGGGTGCAACCCCTACTTGTACAAGTTGAATTACAAGGTGACAACACTTGTTCAACCATTCACCTTCTTGCTACAAGACCGGTTCATCTCATAACTTTTCAAGATTGGACTTATCCAAGTGCAATATTCAGAATTTAGGTACTGTATTCAAATGTAGCTACTATTGTACATATAATCTGGACGTTTAATTTTGTATCTAATCTAATGATTGTGCTTGGTTCTCACGGTTCTCATTCTCATTTTAAATACTCCCTCCGTCCCACCCGACTTAGGACAAATAGCCATTTTGGGCGTCCCACTCCACTTAGGACATCCCTAAATGGCAAGTTTATATTACTTTAATATTCAATGGGACTCATTTGTCATACTCACAACCAGGGGCGGACCTGGGCAAGTGCCTACAGGTGCCCAGGCACCGGTAAAAAAAAATATATATATATTTTTTTTTTCAAAACGACGTCGTTTTGGAATTTTGGAATTAAAAAAAAAACTCAGAAATAACTTAATAAGCTTATACGCATAAGAAGTCGAGAACCCACACCAAAAAAAAAAAAGTAGAAACAGAAGGACGACGAAGGCGACGAACACTCGCCGCTCGACGTCGCTCGCCACAGCCGCCGGCCGCCCCCACACCGCCATCGCAGTCCACCACCATCGCAGGAATGGATGGAGATATTCCCACAACCCCCTCAAGAAATCAAGAAAAAATCCAATCAAAGGTAAACCCTAACCCCTAAAATTAATTTCAATGTCATGATTTTCTTCTTGATTTTGATTCTTTCATTCAAACTGATGAAAACTTCTTCTCTTTCAATTTTGTGAACTGGGTTCTTGCGGATTTTGGGGGGTTTGTTTTTTTTGATTTTGAGTGTGCTTATTTTGATTTTCAACGACACTTGTGGCAACCAAGAAGAATGAGACTTATCATGTGGTTTATAAGCTTGTGAAGCTTGCTTTGCTTTTGCCGGTAGCAACCGCAAGTGTTGAGCGGGTCTTTTCCGCTATGAAGCATGTAAAGAGCGATTTGAGGTCTAAGATGGGAGATGAATGGTTAAATGACCGATTGGTAACTTTTGTAGAAAGAGATGTATTCATGACTATTGGAGAGGATGAGATTTTAGATTATTTTCAAAAGATGAATCCTAGGAAAAATCATATGTAAATTGCGTTTATTTAATATAATGTTGATATATTGAAGCCTATTATATTTATATTTGTGAATTTTACTTAGAGTATATTGTCTAAGTATTTTACTAACTCCGTCCCACTTAATGTTCATGTGTTCTTTTTTTATTCTGTAGTTCACTCCTCTGTCCCGGTATTGCTCAAAAAATTTCGGGGTGCATCTTAGTTTCCCGTCAATTTTTTTTATAAAAAATAGGCACCACCAAATTTAAATGTGTAGATCCGCCACTTTAAATGTGTAGATCCGCCACTGCTCACAACAACAATCCATTTACTATACCACCCACTCATTCTATCTCCTATTTACTTTTCATACTCACAACATATCCTCCACTCATTCTCTTTCCTCTTAAAATAATAGTTCTCCTTAATCCCCGTGTCGGGACCAATTTTCCTAAGTCGGCCGGGACAGAGGGAGTATATATATATATATATATATATATATAGGGTCGCGCTCCTGTGAGAACCATTTTATATGAGAACCGTGAGAACCAATCATAACCATTAGATTAGATGAAAAAAAAACAAGGGTCCAGATGTTAGATACATTGGATGCACTTGGATACATTAGTTAATTTTTGAAAAACAATTGGATACATTAGTTTTTAACATAGTGTATCCAAGTGCAACACTTAGATACAATATATATATATATATATATATATATATATATATATATATATATATATATATATATAGGGTCGCGCTCTTGTGAGAACCATTTTATATGAGAACCGTGAGAACCAATCATAACCATTAGATTAGAAGAAAAAAATCAAGGGTCCAGATGTTAGATACATTGGATACACTTGGATACATTAGTTAATTTTTGAAAAACAATTGGATACATTAGTTTTTAACATAGTGTATCCAAGTGCAACACTTAGATACAATACTTATTAACCTATTGTATCCAAGTGTAATATCGAATTTTTTGTAATGTATCTAAGTGTATCAATTGTATCTAACATATGGACCCTTGATTTTTTTCTTATCCAATGGTTATGATTGGTTCTCACGGTTCTCACGATATTTAGGTTCTCATTTGAGCACACACACACACACACACACACACACACACACACACACACACACACACACACACACACACATATATATATATATATATATTTATGTAGGTGCTCAAATGAGAACTACAATTGTGTGAGAACCGTGAGAACCAAACATAACCATTAGATTAGAATCAAAATCAAGAGTCCAGATTATTGATACATTGGATACACTTGGATACAATACCTAAATTTTGATATTGCACTTGGATACAGTAGCTAAATAAATAATGTATTCAAGTGTTGCACTTGGATACAGTAGCTTAAAGTACTAATGTATCCAAGTGTATTTTGAAAATTAGCTACTGTATCCAATGTATCTATAATCTGGACCATTGATTTTGTATTTAATCAAACGATTATGATTGGTTCTCACGGTTCTCATTTAAAATGGTTCTCATAGGAGCGCGACCCTATATATACATACACACACACACATATATATATATATATATATATATACATATATATATATATATATATATATATATATATATATATATATATATATATATGTGTGTGTGTGTGTATGTATATATAGGGTCGCGCTCCTATGAGAACCATTTTAAATGAGAACCGTGAGAACCAATCATAATCGTTTGATTAAATACAAAATCAATGGTCCAGATTATAGATACATTGGATACAGTAGCTAATTTTCAAATTACAATTGGATACATTAGTTTTTAACTTACTGTATCTACACTTGGATACAGTACTTGTTTAGGTAATGTATCCAAGTGTATCCAAGTGTATCCAATGTATTTATAATATGGACTCTTGATTTTGATTCTAATCTAATAGTTATGCTTGCTTCTCAAGGTTCTTACGCAATTGTGGTTCTCATTTGAGCACTTACCCCCTCTCTCTCTCTCTCTCTCTATATATATATATATATATATATATATATATATATATATATATATATATATATTGTTTAAAATTATGATTTTTAAATTATTACGGTTAACAGAGACCGCTAAAATCTGCCCTATACCCCCCTAAATGGTATCAGAGCGTGGGTGATCTTAATTCTAAAAGACTAGAACAGGCTTGTGAGGTGGCAGTGTGAAGTAAGTCCACGATTGATCAAGAACCCGTCTAGGTGAAGAAAAGGGATCAATTATGCTATGATTATTATTTTTGGGATTAAAGGCTGGAATTTACTGGTCATTAAATTTATCATGTTAATTAAAGTGTTTATCATTTATTTGTGTTTTTGTAATTTTGGTATATAGGCTGGAAACATCTTACGTGCCTAAAACTCTTAACCTTGGAATTCAAACTCCAGTTAAGGTGACAACCCGAATGGGTTGTTGGTCTAAGGTGAAACAACGCCACGTTCCAAATTACATTTAATTATTTGCTTAAAATTATAAGGGCTATAAGAATATTTTTCGAAGGATTTTAGGATTAAGTAATTAACGAAGGGATAGGATTTTCTTTTTACTATAATTGCGTCTCAGAATTCATCAATTAATACAATCGAACTTTTCAACTTGAACCTTGCCAACCAACGAACTTTAGCAAAATTAACCGAGAATTTAGATTACATCAAACACTTAAATAATCAAATCTTAGTAGAGTTAAGAGAAATTCATAAACAAATACCTACAAAACAAGATTTTCAACAGTTAAATTATTTATTAGAAAATTCGAAACCTCGACAAATATTAGAAGCAAAAGAATTATTACATAAAGTAGAAAAACAAGTTGTTAGTTTAGAACAAGTAATTACTACAGTTAAAGGTATAGTCGAAAGCTAAAAACTGGAAACTAGAGAATATATACAGGCTTTAAAAGAAGCTAATATTTATAAACCCGAAGAAAATAAAGAAGAAATTACTGGGTTTACATCTTATAGCGGAACTAGTAAGTCCGATAAAACATATCCAAGTTTATTCAATTTTGTTATAAGCTTATTATTACAGATTATAGACAAACTAAATAAAATCTTAGACATAGTTAACAAACCACAGTCAAGTAAGCCAACATTAGATAACGACTTAGATAAAATAATTAGTGGAATTAATAAATTAAGTTTAGGTGAAGAAGTAAAAATTAAGCGAAAACCGTTACCATATTCACATTGGGTACCAAGAAAATGAATAATCAACAAGATAGAAGCTTTTTAGGAAGAAGCCGAACATTACAGGAAGCCAGGAATTCAACTAGCAACATACAGGATCAAATCACATCCGATAGTTTTCTTAATAGAATTATAAGAAGAGGATCGGGATCTACAAGTAACCAACAAACAATTCAAATAGAAGAAGAAATAGATCTAGAAAGAAATATAGATTTATATAATCAACATCAATTAGATATATTAAATCCTAGAATATTGTATCAAACAGGAATATTAAACCTCAATACAACATTAATACGCAGTAGTAGAGAAGAAAGCCTTAGAATAGTTGACAGAACTGTAACAATAGATTTATTCTCACCAGAAACAATACAAAAAATCAAACAATCTGGAAAACATTTCGCACATATAGGTTTAGTAGTAATTGGCATTAAAGCTTTAGGAAGAAAAAATTTAGGAACAAAATTATTAGCTCTAATATTAGACAAATCATGGAAAACAGAATTAAAAAAGGCGATTATTTCAGGAATGGAAATAGACTTGAGCCAAAATACAACTCTATTTTATTGTACACCAGGAATACTAAAAGACATTAAAGATCTTCAAAACATTAAAATAGCTCTTCAAACAAAAGGATATGAAAATTATGAAGGAAATAATATTGTAATAAGTATTGGGACACTAGGAAAAGCTAGTAATAGAAGTGGAATGAAATACAAGGTTAACATTGAAGGAATAGTAAATACAATAGCTTCAAAATCAATACAAATGATAGATCCGATTAAAATAGACCCGGAAGAATTAGCAGGGTTAGAATGGTCGTTAGACGACTTAAAAGAACAAGAAAATGAAATATTAGTTCCAAGACAAAGTTACATATACGAAGGATTAAATGGATCACAAAGCCTAAGATTTTTAAATTTTAAAAAAGAAACGGCTAAAAAAGAAGATGAAGATGAAGATAAAACAGAATACAATTTCATGAATATCGAAGAAAATGAAGAACCTATATACGATACAGATGAAGAAAATACACAACCTATTTATGATACAGATAGCGAAGATAATGAAATTATTTTCGGATTCGATAAATTCGAACAAGAAGAAAATGAATTTAGTATAATAGATTATTTAGAAAAAGGAACCATCTACAGGATTTAAAATAGAAGAAACTAGCAAAACATTTGAAGAAATAATAAATAAAAAATTCACTGAGTTAAATATCCAAGAAGAAGTAGATGACATGATAATAGAGTGCATTACAGAATTAGGATGGACCTATGAAGATAGTTATAATAAATTACAAGAAATATACAATTTACCCTTGGTAGAAAATATACAAGGAAAAACAATGATATCAGATTTTTACAAACAAGAAAAAGCTTTTATGGATCAAGATATGATCAATACAAGAAAAAGGGCTAAAATGGAATGGATAGAACCGGGAACATCAACAGAAGATGTAATAGGAAGGGAAACATGGAACCCTCCGATACAATAATACACAGGAGAATCTAAATACATCAGTCAAGGAAATAGGTTGCCAATAGGAAACCTTTACAGTGGTAGCATGTTATTACTAGAAAACAAAAACCTCAATTATGGGGCGATGAAATATTAATATGGGAACAAATAGTAGTAAGACTATGGGAAACAAATAAAAGAGATAGTATGGACATGTTTTCATATTTAGAAACAACATTAGGCCCAATCGCCTTAGGCATCTGGCAAAGTAAAAAAGCCCAAGACCCAGATGAAATAAATATATTAAAAGCCATAGGAGATAACCCATATAATTTCACAAGTCAAATAAGAACCTTAATATTAGGAGTAGACCCAGCTAAAAACACTACTCTTATACAAGACACAGCTATTAGAAACTTAGAACAACTAAGTATAACAGACATGAAATACATAAATGAATTTACACTAGACTTTACTAGATTACTCTCACAGACAGGTCAAGCTATGGACGATAACCTTTGTGATAAATATTTTGTTAAATTACCCGGAGATTTTAGGACGAAACATCCATGAATCCTGGAAACAACAATTTGGTGATAAAAGGAATCTAGGAATAGGACCTAGAATTACGTATACATTTACTATATTAGAAGATAAATGTAAAGAAGTAACCCTACAAGAACAATTAAAAAAGAGTGCTTACGCTTTTTGTAAAACAGCTATATATACACCACAGGCTTACGGTCATTATAATAAACCAACAAGGAAATTTATAAGAAAAAGTACTACATACAAAAGAGAATATAAACCTTACACAGGTAATAAGTATGTTAAAAGACCACAGACTAGAAAATGTAAATGCTTTATTTGCGGCGACGAAAAACATTTAGCAAATAAATGTCCAAATAAAAACAAAAATACAGAAAGAAGTAACTTAGTAGAACAACTAGGTGAATACAAAATAGAACCTTTAGAAATGACAAATTCAGATAATGAATCGGTATACAGTATTTATAGTGATGACGAGGATAGTCAACTCACTAAAGTAACATATACATATATGAATAAAGAAGAAGAATGTAAACATAACTGGATAAATAGACGAGGAAATAATTACATTAAATGCTTTAATTGTGGATATTTTCCTAGTATAGAGAAACGATCACAATGTAACATATGCTTTAAAGAAATCTGTTATTTATGTCTAAATACATTATATAATCAAAGTATGACTACAGAAAACAATTCCTCAGAAGATGTAAACATAAACCTAGTCATAGAAAAAATGAATAAACACGAGATTACAAACGAATTACATAACCTAAAAATCCAGAATATTGAGGATAGGGTCTCACGAATAGAAAATATAGTGTACAAAAATAAACAAAAGTTAGGAGAACCCTTATTACAAGAAGATTTAAATAATATGTCTACAGAACATACGTTAATCCAAACAAAAAATATTACAAATATGATTAATCTACAATGTAGGTTATGGCTAGATAACCAAAAATACCTAGATCTTACAGCATTATTAGATACAGGAGCAACTAAAAGTGTAATATCACATAGTATGGTACCAACACAGTTTAAAAAAGAACTACCTTATAAACTTGTTACAAGAACTATAGAAGATAGATTAATGACAATTACACACTATATCGATCCAATAGGAATACAATTTATAGATTTCTCAGGAAATTACAGTTTAAAATATGATATACCCCAGGTAAACATTAGTCCTGAATATGTAAAATCAAAAGATTTTATATTAGGCCTTAATTTTATATTAGGATTACAGGGTGCAATTACTATTACAAAAAATTATATTACCTTAAGCAAACACATTTATAGTATACCAACCCTCCGATATACACAAACATCAGAGTTAGCACAGAAGCGTGGTGGACTTGGCCACTTAGAATTTTTACGCCAAAATCACCCTAAAACAAATACGAACATAGAAAATGAAACATTGAAACTATTTACAAATATGCTAACACATGAGTTAGAAAAAGGCTTAGATATAACAAAAAGTAATAACCATCCTATCATTTTACATCTAGAAAAAATAGGACTAATAGGAGAAGATATTATGAATTCAAAAGTTACATATATATGCAAGTTTAAATAAAAAACCCTGATATAACTATAAGAACAACAAACATTGAATATAGTCCTCTAGATAAAGAGGAATTCAAAAACCAAATACCTGAAATGATAAAACAAAAATTAATTAGAAAATCAGAAAGTCCACATAGATCAGCAGCATTTATAGTTAGAAATCATAGCGAAATAAAAAGGGGAAAAGCTAGGATAGTCTACAACTATAAAAGGCTAAATGACAATACAGAAGATGACGGATACAATATACCTAATAAAGATTCATTAATAAATTTAATACAAAAGAAAAAGGTATTTTCAAAATTTGATTTAAAATCAGGATACAATCAACTCAAATTATCAGAAGAATTTAAACCATGGACAGCCTTCACATGTTCCGAAGGGCAATTCGAATGGAACGTGTTAAGTTTTGGTTTAAAAAATGCCCCTTCAATCTTTCAAAGGTTTATGGATAACATATTCTTAAAATATGAATTTTGCATGGTATACATAGATGACATTTTAGTAGCTAGTGAAACAGTTAAAGAACACGAAAATCATTTAAAACAAGTGTTTAACGAAATTAAAAATCACGGGATAGTAGTATCAAAAAAGAAAATGGAGCTCTTTAAACGAAAGATATCCTTTTTAGGATTAGAAATAGGGAATGGGAAAATAGAATTACAACCCCATATTGCTACAAAAATTATAGAATTCCCAGAAAAATTAGAAAATCTAAAACAAATACAAGCTTTCTTAGGGTTAGTCAATTATGCTAGAAAATTTATTCCTAATTTATCAAAATTAGTAGGACCATTATATAGTAAAACCACAAAAAATGGACAAAGACATTTTAACAAAGAAGATATAAATTTAGTAAAAGAAATTAAAGAGGTAGTTAAAAAGATTAAACCTTTAGAATTACCCCTAGTTACTGATTATATAATAATAGAAACAGATGGGTGTAAAGAAGGATGGGGAGCCGTTCTTCTTTGTAAACCAGATAAATATTCACCTAAAAATAGCGAAAAAGTTTGCGCATACTCTAGCGGAAACTTTAATAAAACAGGATTAAATTGGACTAGCCTAGATTATGAAATACAAGCCTTGATAAATGCCTTAGAAAAATTTAAGATTTTCTTAAATAAAGAATTTACAATTAGAACAGATTGCGAGGCAATAGTTAAATTTATAAAAAATGATCAAAGTAAAAAAGTCAATAGGACTAGATGGATTAATTTACAAAACATAATACAAGGAAGCGGATATAGTATTAATTTTGAACACATTAAAGGAAAAAATAATACTATTGCTGACCTTTTATCTAGAAATTTGAACAGATTGTTTCATGGAGAAAGACAAAGGATTTAGAAGAGTGGTGCATCCCAAACAGACAAAGAATACATCCATGGATACATCTGACAGTGACAGCAGTAGTGACAATATAGCACAGTTACAGTTAACAATTCCCAACAGACAGTCACAAGCATCCTCACAGGCTGGGCCAAGCCGTATACCAAAATTGTCCGATAAACATTTCGTTACAAGTAGGGCTCAACCAAAAGCCAACAACAAACAATTACAATTACATTTTACCTGTTTGTACAGAGGATAAACAAAAATTCAGGCCTGTTTTTGGGACTGGATTAACAGACAAACAACAATGCCTTCTTGATAATCTCTGGCATATACATACATTTCCCAATGAATCTACAAAAAAGGTTCAAATTTTAAATTCTCTTGGATTTTATTTTCTCGAAATGACTCGAAAGGCGTCCGAGAACACAGTTACACCCAAACGATTCTCACATTACATTATTTTTAGAGGCACCAAAATTGGAGTCTTTAACAAATGGGAAACAGTGGCAAAACACATACAGTGCATAGATCCCCTCTATAAAGGGTATTACAGTTTTTCCGAAGCCATAAGCATGGCAAGAGGATATTTCGGGCTTGATAACTTCTTCATTGAACCAGAAGAAGTTAAAACATTTTCTCAAATAATAAAAGAAAGTCCCGAACAGATCATCCAAAGACAAGAAGAAACCATTTCAAATTTACAACATAAGCTTTCTCAAAAGGGAAAGGAAATTCAAACACCTTTACAGTTGGAAAATAAAAAGTTAAAACAAGAGATTGAAACTCTTAAAAACAAATTAAAAGAGCCAATTTACAGAAACTTTGACAAATTTAAGGCTCGAGTACTTGACATTCCATGGAGGCATACTCTGAAACCTGTTTTGGAGAAAATAGAAGGCCTCGATGACATAATTTCAGAAAAAAATTGTACTGGATTTCCTTTAATCCTGTATAAGTTACAGCAAAAAATAGTTCAAATTGTATTTAAAGAACTGAATTACAGAGGAATAACAGTAGTCGAAAGGGTAGACAACAATGGACATGATACAGGAATTCTATTATTACAGATCGATCTATTTAAGACTGACATGCCAAAAGAACTCATCACACAGTTTTACCATTACGGAATGATCGATTACATTGAGTTCCGATTAAATCCTTCTACAGAAGAAATCTTAAACACATTTGGGGAAAAATTTACAATGGTAGCTGGAAATATAGCCACACATTCTTACACACAAAAGGTTGGGTGCAAAATATTCGCATCCTTTCCAGAATCAGACAGCCATACATACAGGCCCGCAAGGAAGAGGGTTTTCATCAGCAGTAACATCTCAGATCACAAACTGCTATCAGTAGCAGTCAAAATCGAAAGCCATATTGATTTCACAAGCCTTGCTTGGTTACATGAGCAAGATGTAGACAAAATCACGGACTTCCACACCGGATTCATAAAGCGACATCAACAAACACCAGATCTCCCGAAGAACTTCCCATGGCAGCTCTATAAGCTAATGGCGGAAGGACATTACATACAACTTTGGGCAACAGACAACTGGAACATGCTTCTACCATTTCTGGGGAAGGCGAAACATTAGACGAACAGCACATCACCAATGAAGAAAGGCCTATGGTCTTATCCAGGACTAGGCGATCCATACGATGACAACATGCAAGACGCACAATCAGATGGGATACAATTCCCACAATTGACAGCACACACAGAGACTTCTAGAAACGTAAGCAATGACAACATCAACCACAAAAACAC
>JAOWBW010000388.1:0-131860 GCA_026119855.1 Campanula takesimana | reverse complement strand
TCAGCTGTGTATAAGTGTTGAAAAGCCATTACAGGTGTAACACCCCAACTTTTCACTACTATTAATAATAACTTATTTGAATAAATCCCCATTCAGAATGCCCCACGCCTACAATTAATCACAATTCAAACTTTAACTGATATTCAAATCCACACGGCTAGTACAAGTCACTAGCTCAAATGGTAACTAACGGAAAATAAAGACTAGAACTTAAACGCAGCAGAAAACATAACTATTAACTAACTTCTTCCAAAGGTAACCCTTATGCCGCCAAAACTTTGCGACTCTTGACCTGCTTATTTATAACCTGGAAAGAAATAAGAATGGAAGGAATGAGCGAACAATGCCCAGTAAGTTCATACGGGATCCCCTCGGGTACTAAGAGGAGATAACCGAAACGAACGGTAACAAAGATTAACAACGAAAGGATAACTCAATGATCAAACAACCACTCAGTTTGAAAACATTTAACTTGATGAAAATCAATTCCATTACTTGAAAACACGTGGCTTCAGAGACAGTTTCCAAAATCACAACTTTTACACACACTTTACTTATCTTTACTTTACTTTACTTCACTTTACTTCATTTAGGGATTAAGCACGCGTTGTACCCAGGGCTCGGGTTTCTACTGACCGCACCCAAAATCGGTATATCATGATAACCTACGTTACTTCATCAAGCAACGCAAAGGGGTCCACATGTTCAACTAGAACTATGGATAACTGTAGGGGGTCCACTTATCCGTTTCGGGATTATGGATAACTGTAATCACTTCACTTATTACAAAACTTCACTTTAAAGAGCTTTTACAAAACAAAGCTTAACTTTACCAACTTTACTTGATCACTTTTTAAAGGTGTACATCTCACTTTAGACACAGTCACAATACGAATCATACACATGATAACCCAATTGAACAACACAATATCAATAGGGTGGATAACAAAAGACGGTAACATTCGCAGAACGGAATAGTTTTAAAAACACTATCTAGCCACATAGATAGTTTACTTTAACAAAACAGAGATTGGGAATCCTACACAAAGGATTGAAATCAATACACACTAAGAGCGTAATCCCTTACCTTAGCCTTGCGTTAACTCTTCTTGCACAACCACGCGCACGTATCTACAATCAAGCGAAGTAACTATCTTAGACAAAAGTAATACTTTCTACTTCTGTCCCCGAAGTACATTACTTTACTTTTTATTAACCTACGAGTTGTATTCTTTAACTCCTTATTAATATTGGTATTCACTCTAGGGTTTGTACTATACAATAAACTACTACCCAAATGTCCTTTAAGGTTTACTAACATACCTTAGGGTTTTTATAATCAATTCCCCACTCTCAATTTCACTATATGAATTACACACACTGATTTCACACTTTCTGCACACACTTACTGAGTACCCCACTTACAGACACACCCACTCACTCTGATGCACACACTCTGGTACACCCACCACTCTGATGCACCCCCACACACACTGAATACACTTCCAGAAACACACACAACCTCACGCACACACACACACCAGTAACCAAACAGACACACGCACACACCCACAACACTACACAGAAAAAGGCCGCACATACATACATACACCCACACCCACACAATCATTCTTCTTCCTCTTCTTGATTCAATTCAACCCAAACCCTAGTTCATCATAATTTTTAGGGTTCTAGTATCAATCCATGGCAATAAAGAAAAGTTTAAGAAGATGGGTTTACCTTCTAGGTTGGTTTTTCCCATCCTTTCTTTCTCCCTTCTCTTTCCCGATCTCTCTCTCTTTCCTGGCTTCACAGTGTCGCTGCGCCCTCTCTCTTTTCTCTGCGGCAACTTCTCTATCTCTCCTTCCGCTCTTTTCCTTTCTTTTGCGGTGGAAATAATAAAAGTTAGGGTAGGGTTTTAATTTATACTCCTAAGCTCAAAGAATCAAAATTGGGCTAGGATTTTAACTAGTTTTATTAATGAAGACTTGGGCCTACTACTTAACCCAACGGACTCATTTTAATTAAAGAAGTCCACCCAATTAAAGATGGAAAATCGGTTATTACATTCTTACCCCCTTAAAAGAGTTTGGTCCTCCAAACTAAACGTACCTAATCTTCAAACAAAGCGGGATACATATCACGCATTTCACTTCGAGCTTCGAGCCCCACATGGCTTCTCTTTCCGTGTGTTTGCTCCACTGCACTTTTTATGTACGGAATCACTCGCTTCCGCAATACTTGATCTTTACGGTCTAAAATTTGCACTGGCTTTTCATCATAACTCGAGCTTCTCGAAAACGTAACTGTTTGTACTCTATGACGTGGCTCGGGTCAGCTACGTACTTCCTCAACATCGATACATGAAACATGGTGCACACCAGCCAGTACAGGAGGTAGAGCCAACTTATAGGCTACCGCTCCTATTCGCTCTAGAATCTCAAACGGTCCCACATACCTAGGACTTAACTTTCCCACGAATCCCGAATCGCATGCCTCCTTTTGTCGGTGAGATCATTAAGAATACGTGATCTCCTATTTGGAACTCCAGATCGCGCCTTCGATTATCCGAATACGATTTCTGTCTACTCTGCGCAGTTAACAACCACTTGCGAATCTGTTGACTTTATCCGCCGTTACTTGAACAATCTCAGGTCCAGTTAATTTCTCTCACCTACTTCGTCCCAACACGCAGTTGATCTACATTTCCGCCCATACAGAGCTTCATACGGCGCCATTCTAATACTAGAGTGGTAACTGTTGTTATAGGCAAATTCCTAGTGGTAGATGATCATCCCAAGCTCCTTGCCAATCTAACGACGTTGCTCTCAATAGATCTTCGAGAGTTTGATTCGTCCTTTCTAACTGTCCGTCTGTCTGAGGATGGAACGCTGTCTCATAGTTAATTCCGTCCCCAATGCTTTCTGTAAACTCTTCCAGAAATTCGATGTAAATCTCGCATCTCGATCTGACACTATAGAGACCGGTATCCCATGTAACCTCACGATCTCATCCACGTACAATTTAGCTAACTTCTCCAACGAATCAGTCACATTGATTGCTAGAAAGTGAGCCGATTTAGTAAGCCTATCCCTATAACCCAAATTGCATTATGACCCTTCAATGTCCTAGGAAGTCCAATCACCAAATCCATAGTGATGTGCTCCCAGTTCCACTCCGGAATAGGTAGCAATTGTAGTAATCCCGCGGTTTCTGGTGTTCACTTTTTCACTTGCTGACATACTAAACACTTGGACACGAATTCTGCTACCTCACTTTTCATATTGTTCCACCAGAATGATTCCTTTAAATCTCTGCACATCTTAGTACTCCCAGGATGAATCGAAAACCTTGAACAGTGAGCTTCCTCAAGAATTTCCCTTTTTATACTTTCATCATTAGGCACCCAAATCCTCGATTGATACCTCATAATACCGCCATCACTCACACGGAATCTACTCTTCTTTTTACTTATAGTCTTGTGGATTACTGCTAATTCCTCATCCACATTCTGAGCTTCCTTGTTCTCACTAACAACGTTGGTTGGACACTCATCTGAGCCAAATAACCTTTAACTCTAACTTCCATTTTCACCATTTCACTATTTCCCAATTTACTTACCCCCTTTAGAACATAGCCGCTAACGATCCATGGTTCTTTCTACTTAACGCATCTGCCACTTTATTGGCTTTTCCAGGATGATACAGAATCTTGCAATCATAATCCTTAAGTGATTCAAGCCATCTTCTCTGCCTCATATTCAACTCTTTCTAAGTGAAAATATACTTAAGACTCTTATGGTCGGTATAAATGTCACATGGCACTCCATACAAATAATGTCTCTAAATCTTCAATGCAAACACCACGGCCGCTAACTCCAAATCATGGGTAGGATAGTTCTTCTCATGGTTCTTGAGTTGCCTAGACGCATAAGCTATCACCTTGTCATTCTGCATCAACACACACACACCCAAACCTTTCAATGAAGCATCACTATAAATTACAAAACCATGGTTGTTTGTTTGGTACAGTAAGAATAGGCACATATACCAATCGCCTTTTCAATTCTTGAAAGTTCTTCTCGCATTCGTCCGACCATACAAACTTTATCCCTTTCGTGGTTAACTTAGTCAATGGTAGCGATAACTTCAAAATCCTTCCACGAACCTTCGGTAATAACCCGCTAAACACAAGAAACTCCTTATTTCGCTAACAGGAGTTGGTCTCTCCCAATTTACTATAGCCTCGATTTTCACAGGATCAACTGCTATCCCATTCTTAGACACCACATGCCCCAAGAACGCCACTTTCTCAAGCCAGAACTCACACTTCTTAAACTTGACATACAACTTTTGTTCTCTCAGAATCTGCAATACTAATTTCAATGTTCTTCATGCTCCTCTTTTGACTTAGAGTACACCAAGATGTCGTCGATGAATACTATTACACAATTGTCTAAGTACTCTTGAAATACTCTATTCATAAGATCCATAAACACAGCAGGTGCATTTGTCAATCCAAACGGCATTACCAGGAACTCATAGTGCCCATACCTCGTCCTAAAAGCCGTCTTTGCCACATCTTCCTTTTTCACTCTCAACTGATGGTAACCCGAACGCAGATTAATCTTAGAGAAATAACATGCACCCTGGAGTTGATCAAACAAATCATCGATTCTAGGTAAAGGATACTTATTCTTAATCGTTGCATGGTTTAACTCCCGATAGTCAATACATAACCTCATTGACTCATCCTTCTTCTTTACAAATAATACCGGCGCACCCCACAGTGATGCACTTGGCCTAATCAGACCCTTGTCCAATAACTCTTGTAACTGTTCCTTTAACTCTTTAAGTTCCGGCGGAGCCACCCTATATGGTGCTCTCGAAATCAGTGCAGTCTCTGGTGCTAAATCTATTGAAAACTCTACTCGCTCCGATGGTGTTCCCGGTAAGTCCTCAGGGAAAACATCTTTAAAATCCCTTACTATGGAAAGAGATTATATGGTCACTTCTTTCTTACTTGACACACTAACATACGCTAGAAGGACCTCACAACCCTTCCTTAACAGTTTACGAGCCTTCATTACAAAAATCAGATCGGTCCGGACTCTCGGTTTCGATCCTTTAAAATAGAATCTTTCTCCAGAGGGTAATTCGAAGTTTACTTCCTTTTTAAAACAGTCTACTTTGGCATGATATGCAGCGAACCAATCCATTACCAATATCACATCAAATTCTTCGATTTCCAAGCTAATGAGATCAACCTCAAGATTTTTCCCGTCCACTTTCAAAGGACTATATATAGACGTACCAGGGATCGATTCTCTAGTTTGAATATCTATAACTAAAGAATTCTCTAACGCCTCAGGAATTAAATTCATTTCTTAGCTAAGCAATCATTTGGCACTTTTCATCAGAACTTTGCCCTTTGGCGTCGTTCTTATTACCATCCATTTGGTTTCCATGACCTTTACTCTGGTACTTACTAGCAGTACTGTCCTTTTTACGATCCTCAGTAGCCTTCCGCTTATTGCTATTCCCATCGCGGTTCTAGCTTCCCTTAGATCCAGTCGACTCCTTCTCAGTTGATTTTTTTTCTCGCTTACTGCGATAACTATCTGCTTCTTACTCCACTATCCTTACCCTATCCAACGCTTGATCATAGGTTGATAGCATTAACGGAGTAATTCTGTATATGATTCGGTCGTTCAACCATATTCAAACTTTCGGGCTTTCTGCTCTTCATCATCGAAGATCAATGGGCAAATTCTAACAAATCGGTGAATCTAGCAACATAGTCGTCCACTTTCGTACTTCCTTGAGTTAGCATCATAAACTCAGACACTCTGGCGTTTCGAACACTTGCTGGATAATATGATACTATCATTAGCATCATGAATACGAAGCGTTTTCACGCGCTCTCATACTATAGATCGTCTCCACAGACTAACATTCAATTTATAGGTCATTCACTAGACCATTGGTCGCTTCAATCAACCGTCACTATCTTCATTAGTCAACTTTACTAGACTTATTGGTCGTTTCATTAGATCATTACTATCTTCATCGGTCATTTCAATAGACCAATCTTACCTACTCCAGGTTAACTCTCACATTTAACACTATTGCTCATGCCAACACAAGCATTGCTACTATGCTTAATATTTTCACATAAATAGGCCGTCCCCAAAGGACGTAACTTTTACAAACGATCGGTTTACTAAATCTCTGGTCGTTTCAATAGACCAACTCTACTTAGCGAAGACATTTCACTAGACTTTACTTACTATCAGGCCGATTCACTAGACCTACTTTCATTCACACTTGGCCGTTTCAATAAGCCATTTACTTTTGCACTTGACCGTTTCAATAGGTCACTTTATTCTTGTTTCGATCATTTCACTAGACCAAAACTAATTTCACTTTGGCCGTTTCAATAAGCCAATTAATACTCATGGTCTTTTCACTTGACCAGTACTTCTTTGTTCTAAATAGCTCACCCGTCATAAAACTTAAGAACAAGACAATTAACAAAGCTATTTGCTTAAATGAATCATAACTTTTACTACGAGGATCTTCTTGGAATAAAAGTTAACAAAACAAAATTCTAGTATTTTTCTCTAAACTAGAACTAACTATCAATACTCTAAATAAAAATAAACTCTATGTCCCACTTTTCAATCATGGAACACCTTCCTAGGCTTTCCCCTAGGCCTTGCACTTGGCACCCTTGGAACTCCCTTAGAACCTCTGGGCCTACGAACCGGTACCATTGGTGGTTTATCATCATCAATTTCAATTGGATTGGATTCGTTGCCTTTAAGGTTGATATCTACTTCCTTGATTTCATTATCAACTACAAATTATTCCTTATTTAGTATTTCATTACCTATGAGTGTGGTCCGGTTAAGCTCTCTAGCCTTTTCTTCCTTGAGCTCTTTCAGCTCATAATACTACTGATAGGCCTCTTCTCTGACCTCCGGGTAGTACCTATCATTCTGACTCGTAGTCTCTTTTACTTCTTCTAACTCTTTCCTAACATCTAACCAAGCCTTCCTATCTCGCATCCATTTTCCCATGCAAGACTCACCTTGGCCTTTTCAGCTTTTAATTCTCCTTTCAGCTTCAGGATTTTGAGTGCATACCTCTGGATCACTCTTTGCTTAATCGTTCTATACTTCAAGTTCATTTTCGAGTTTCTTCTGAGTCCGTCCATAACTTACAGTTTGGACATAACTATTATCAGTACCATATAACCCAAAGGTATATGACCATAACCATTATTTGCATAAGCAACTTAAAGTGATAACATTCTAGTGTAATCCTTCAAGTTTCATTCCCAAAGTGTTCACTTATAATCCTTTATATTCTCTATATTCCTCGAGGAAATCTTGTCTTAGGTTCTTTCCTAAAATAGTAAGTTTCTACAAAAGAAAAGTTTTCAAACTTAGAAAGTTTCCCAAAATGGAAAGTTTCCCTAAATAGCAGGTTTCCTCCATTAGTGCTTCTCAAAATACTTTGTTCTTATCAGAGTTCTAAAGCCGAACATCGTTAAGTACTACTTCTCCCAATAGTCTTAACTTCTAAGTCTGAGTCTCCCAAGTAATCTTAAACCGGGGCTCTGATACCAACTGTAACACCCCAACTTTTCACTACTATTAAATAATAACTTATTTGAATAAATCCCCAATTCAGAATGCCCCAACGGCTACAATTAACCACAATTCAAACTTTAACTGACATTCAAATCCAAACGGCTAGTACAAGTCACTAGCTCAAACGGTAACTAACGGAAAATAAAGACTAGAACTTAAACGCAGCGGAAAACATAACTATTAACTAACTTCTTCCAAAGGTAACTCTTATGCCGCCAAAACTTTGCGACTCTTGACCTGCTTATTTATAACCTGGAAAGAAATAAGAATGGAAGGAATGAGCGAACAATGCCCAGTAAGTTCATACGGGATCCCCTCGGGTACTAAGAGGAGATAACCGAAACGAACGGTAACAAAGAATTAACAACGAAAGGATAACTCAATGATCAAACAACCACTCAGTTTGAAAACATTTAACTTGATGAAAATCAATTCATTACTTGAAAACACGTGGCTTCAGAGACAGTTTCCAAAATCACAACTTTTACACACACTTTACTTATCTTTACTTTACTTTACTTTACTTCACTTTACTTCATTTAGGGATTAAGCACGCGCTGTACCCAGGGCTCTGGTTTCTACTGACCGCACCAAAAATCGGTATATCATGATAACCTACGTTACTTCATCAAGCAACGCAAAGGGGTCCACATGTTCAACTTAGAACTATGGATAACTGTAGGGGTCCACTTATCCGTTTCGGGATTATGGATAACTGTAATCACTTCACTTATTACAAAACTTCACTTTAAAGAGCTTTTACAAAACAAAGCTTAATTTTACCAACTTTACTTGATCACTTTTTAAAAGGTGTACATCTCACTTTAGACACCAAGTCACACTACGAATCATACACATGATAACCCAATTGAACAACAACAATATCAATAGGGTGGATAACAAAAGACGGTAACATTCGCAGAACGGAATAGTTTTTAAAACACTATCTAGCCACATAGATAGTTTACTTTAACAAAACAGAGATTGGGAATCCTACACAAAGGATTGAAATCAATACACAACTAAGAGCGTAATCCCTTACCTTAGCCTTGCGTTAACTCTTCTTGCACAACCACGCGCACGTATCTACAATCAAGCGAAGTAACTATCTTAGACAAAAGTAATACTTTCTACTTCCGTCCCCGAAGTACATTACTTTACTTTTTATTAACCTACGAGTTGTATTCTTTAACTCCTTATTAATATTGGTATTCACTCTAGGGTTTGTACTATACAATAAACTACTACCCAAAATGTCCTTTAAGGTTTACTAACATACCTTTAGGGTTTTTATTAATCAATTCCCACTCTCAATTTCACTATATGAATTACACACACTGATTTCACACTTTCTGCACACACTTACTGAGTACACCCACTTACAGACACACCCACTCACTCTGATGCACACACTCTGGTACACCCACCACTCTGATGCACCCACACACACTGAATACACTTCCAGAAACACACACAACCTCACGCACACACACACACCAGTAACCAAACAGACACACGCACACACCCACAACACTACACAGAAAAAAGGCCGCACATACATACATACACCCACACCCACAATCATTCTTCTTCCTCTTCTTGATTCAATTCAACCCAAACCCTAGTTCATCATAATTTTTAGGGTTCTAGTATCAATCCATGGCAATAAAGAAAAGTTTAAGAAGATGGGTTTACCTTCTAGGTTGGTTTTTCCCATCCTTTCTTTCTCCCTTCTCTTTCCCGATCTCTCTCTCTTTCCCGGCTTCACAGTGTCGCCGCCGCCCTCTCTCTTTTCTGCGGCAACTTCTCTATCTCTCCTTCCGCTCTTTTCCTTTCTTTTGCGGTGGAAATAATAAAAGTTAGGGTAGGGTTTTAATTTATACTCCTAAGCTCAAAGAATCACAATTGGGCTAGGATTTTAACTAGTTATTATTAAATGAAGACTTGGGCCTACTACTTAACCCAACGGACTCATTTTAATTAAAGAAGTCCACCCAATTAAAAGATGGAAAATCGGGTTATTACAACAGGAGTATTTGATACGAATCATTTTTATGCTTAGCTGATTCAAGAATGACTGGTTTTTGCCCATTTGCTGTGGAGGTATTTGATACGATTTTTTTTATTTTATTTTTTTTTTTTTTGCCTATTTTTGTTAGAGGAAAAGTTTTATCCTCCCTTTAATTTGCATACTAAATATGTATAATAGGCATTTTGTCCAGGCATCTAAGGGCATAACCACGTGCCAGTTTTTTCAGTTCAACCAAGTTTCACCAAAGCCAAAATCATTAACAGCTAACGAGATAACATAATACATAAACTTTAATCATCAACATGAAATTAATAAGAATACAAATGACCGTCAATCCACTCTGAATTCAATTTTTTCACTTTGTGGATATGAATTAGATGAAAATAAAAAAACTCAATGCGGTTCTATCTTTTACAAAGTTAACGTTGCAAACAAACTCATGATCTTGATCTGTTGAGCTTTTTTATGGTTGTTTTTCTGCTTGTAAAATAAGAAAATATTTATGGTTTTTTTTCTTTAAAATATCCTGACAAGGTGCTTCCACGTCTATCGCCTAAAAAATTCAGAACAAAAGCTCACTTTACCTATTATTACTTTATAATCCCTCCGACCCAAAATGATCTTCACGTTTGACTATTCAAACTTTTTAATGATACGCACACTTGCTTCACTAGGCATGTTTTGTTTATGCAATTTTAAACCTAAATTGTAGAAATGTGAAGAACTTTTTGAGACTATGGAAAATGGCAAATGAGAATATCATTTTGGGACGGAGGGAGTATGTTGCACAATGTAAACAATAATATGCACAAAACTTGACTCACTAAGTTAGTGTACTCGCGTCAAGTTTGGCGAAGGTAGATGTTTTTTTTTTTTTTTTTTTTTTGACAAAATAAGGGCCTTATATATTAAAGAAAATTGGTTCGGGGCCAATAAAGTTATGATACACATTCCTACTTAGCGTTATTATGGGCATACTTTACGGTTTGCCTATCAACCTTACAAATACTAAATTCTTCACAAACAAAAATAAAAGAAATAATGTCCGATAAGATGGAGTCCAGGTTTTCCGGGACTATCATAGTGCCGTTGATGTATGAACATGCAAGATAGGAATCCGTAAGAACTTGGATCTTCTTAAAATTAAATTGTGATTCACCGCCCACTCCAAACCTTTGAGGATGGCCTTGCATTCAGCATGAATACTTGAGGGAATCTTGATCGATTGGCTTCCTATAGCGATTCTTCCATTTCTTTTATCCCAAAGCTCCCATCCCAAACCCGCCCATCTGGCATTCTTTTTCCAAGTTCCATCCGTAATGAGAACTACATTATTTCCAATATTGTTGTTTTTGAGGTGTTCTTCTAGAGTCTTTCCATTACAAATAGACATAGTGATATAACCTCAGTTAATGTCCTAGTCATTCGTTCATGTTAGATTTTGTGCATATTTTCATTAGTTATCTCCAATATCTTATAACAATATTATTAAAGTAAGAATAAAACTTCATATCACATGTGAAATTGAAAGAGAACAAAACAAAACTTGCATATATAATGGTCATCATGGAGGTATGAAATCCAAAAATTCATGATAATTTTAGGCTCCAAAAATCATACTATAGAAATGAGGTGCAAAGCTTGTAACTGAAAACGTGAAAACAAGAATTCAAATTTATGATATTTTTAGGCTTGACATAAGATCATAGGATAGACATGGGGTGCGCAATGCTTGAAATTAAATCCATGAATATCAAATTCATGATATTGTACGCCCCAAAGGAATCATATACGGAGTACTCAATATGTGGGTGTAATGCTTCATGTGCATACAGTATGATCAAGAAATTGGTACTACTTTCGTCCTAAAATAAATATCTAAATGATATTAAATTTGTTTTCCATTAGAAGTAAATTTGTATAAAATAAATTGACATTTATTTTAAAACGGGGATCATACCATTTGATATGGCCGTACAAATGAAAACTACTCTTTCTTTCTTTTGAGTGCAACTGCCTTGCTTATTTTCTTATCATTCTCTTTGTACATTGATTAATTTGAACAACACCAAGGAGAAGAGAAGCTCTCTTTTTCATTTGAAGGTAAAAAAAAAGACCACATCAAGGAGAAGCTAAATTATAAGAGGTGGTCTCTTCTGAGAACACCTAGATCCGTCTCATAGAAGAGGCGGGTCGACCCATGACCCATGTATAACATTCTCCGCGAAGAGTAAGATCTCAACCCATACTCCACTCAAAATCTTGTCACGTGGCAACGACCCATTGGCAAAAAAAAAATCCCAGAAAAAAAAATCGTTTTTTTTTCTTTTTTTTTTAGTTTTATATTTTTATTTTTTTATTTTTTTTTCGTTTGCCAAAAGTAATACTTAGTACAACTAAATGTAACAAGTAAAAACTGTGTTTTACTTATAAAGTAACATTATTTATAAGTAAACGTAACACCAGTTTTACAAAAAAAAAATAATAGCTCATTTTACTCATCTTTCAACTGTAATATTAACTATAAATACGTGTAATCAGTGGCGGACGCACGTTGAAGAGAAGGGGTCAGTTGACCCCCTGACTTTCCCGTTTATACCCACTTTCACCCCTTAAATTTTGTGAAGATTATGAGTTTGACCCCCTGAAAAAATAACCCCCCTCAAAATTTAAACTCACCCTTACATATATAAACACAAAATTTTCATAACATACCTCGACCTATTGATTTCTTTTGCCGTTGGCTAGTTCCCTAAAATTTCAACTCCTTTCTGGAGTCTAGCGATATCGACGACGAGCAAGAGTGGGAGAGAGACGGACTCACTTCTCAGTTCTAAACGCAGACGCTAACCACGGAGGTCGGAGCACCGATCTTTGCCTCTTCTAACAGGTACTATTTCTCTCCTCTGTCTCTAATCTCAAGTCCCAACCGAAAGCCCTAAATTTTAGAAAAAAATAGGGTTTCTGTTTTCACCCTTTCATAAACGGAAATTCATTTTTTTTGCTTTAATCTTATTGATTCTTGTTGAAGTATACGAATGTAGTTGTGTCTGATGGTTCCCACTTGTATTTTTGGATATCTTTGTTGTAGGTAGAAGTAGAACATATTGTTGTTGATCTGACGAGATTAAGCTGTAATTCTGGTTGATTCTTTCTTAAATTTAACGGGTTTTTCTTGAATTTGTTTACTTGTATTGTTTTAATCATGTTGGGATGCTTGATTAAATTTTAGTACTCCGATTCAGTTTGTATTTGTGCATATTTAGAGATACCCCTGTAGTGGTTACAACAATAAATCTGAAAACTATCATCAATGAAAAACAAAATGTCAATGAAATTGCCTCTGCGTCTGTGATCTGCTGTCACAAATCAAATGTACATAACATCTTGCTTGTTAGAACTATTGGTTTATATGATCAAAGACATTACCTGTCAGGTCTCTGGACTTCTAGGTTTTTAGTATAATAACTTGCTCTCATTATGCATTTTTCTTCATCTCAAATAGTGCACTAGTTCTGTACCAGTAAGGGATCTGATTAGTGTTCAATTGTTGGATATTTATTTAACTCTTATCTTACCTAGGGTATGTATATAAGTATCATCAATTCATCATTTTGTAATAAGCTTATTGTGCGGACAGAAGCATTATTTGTTTAGCTTCACAACTTCTGATTCTACTTTGTGTTTTTAATCAACAACTGATTGACTAACGGACCTTACATATTATATCCCCATGTTAGCATCGGAATGGACGAAACCTGGTTCATTAAGCCATTTTACTGTAGTACGTAAGCTAGAGGCAGGCATATTCCCAATGGGGTTTACCAAAGAGGCAGCAGCAAGATATTCAAAGGCTGGCCCAAATATCATTACTTCTAAAATGAGGTACATTTTAGTTGTAGTTTTCTGTTTAGTAATTACATATTTATGGTACTTCTATCCAAGGGAAAAAATAACAGTCCGGGTGAACACTTTTCTTATTATATTATCAAAATTTGAATTCATATGAAAAAAAGACTTTATATGTGAGTATTTTTACTTTTAAATTTAATAGTGCGATTTTTTATTTTTATTTATATAAAAATAAAATAGTCATATGAAAATAGAAAAAATATACCCTTGTGCAATGCAAGGTAAGGTTTGCCTACATTTCACCCTTGTGGTGGGGACCCTTCCCCGGACCCTCGCTGTGCGGGGATGCCTTGTGCACCGGGCTGCCCTTTTTTTTATATATAATTTTTTTGACCCCCCTCACCGTAAATCCTGGATACGCCACTGCGTGTAATACTAACAATAACTAAATGTAATTATCGTTATACTGAAATGTAATAGTGTTTTTCCATAATATTTTTTTTTTGGAGTATTTTGATTTTATTTTTTAAAAGAAAGTAACATTTAAAAAATAACAACTTATATACATGAACGTAATTATTTGTACAAGTAAATGTAACACTTTTGTAATACCCGGTCTTATGGCCTCATTATTTTAAATGGTAAAATTCTTTTCTTTTGTTGGGCTTAGTTAATTAAGTAGAAGTATTAGATTTAACCCGGGCCCAAGTGAATTTAAAACCTATTAGGAAGTTTGTAATCCTTTTTAATTAGGGAAATTAGAAACCCTAATATATATATACTCTCAATTACCCTAGCCTAAGTAATTCTACCGCAAAGAAATAAAAGAGAGAACGGGAAGAAAAAGAGCGCAGCTGCGGAAAAGAAAAGGAGAGAGAGAGAGCAGAGGCGCGAGAAAGAAAAAGAAGGAAGAAGAAAAGAGAAGGGAGATCGGATTAAGGTAAAATCCTACGTCCTAGCTTTGAATCCTTCGTATTATTTTTGGTTTAGTGAATTGGGGGGGGGGGGTATTGAACTAAAACCCTAACCCTAAAATATGAACTAGGGTTTATGAAAAATAGGACTAAAAGCAATTTTGAGGAATTATGTGTTGGGTTTCGTAGTCACATGCGCAGCGGAATTAAGCATTTAAAATTTAATGAAACCCAAAGCCCATAGATCCATTCATATGATTAAGTCAAATACAACAATATGAATACTAGAATACTAACCCTTGATGCCTTTGATTTTGCAACCTTGAATTCGATAGAGACTTGAAAACTTGATCACGATCATAGTAATAATCACGAACTTTGAAGATGATAAGTTTCACCCTCTAGCGGTATCCACACCATGAACGAATATCAAGAACACTTGATCTTGGTTGCTAGACCAAATTATGAAACACGTTTTCACAATTAATATGAACTATATGGAATTTTCTTTGTGTATAATTTTGTTCTTCAATCTAGGATTTCTTAGAACAAAATAAAACCCTCTCAAACTCTTTGGAGGCTTGCACAAAAGCTTAGGTTCTGTTCTTGGCCGAATTTTGATGTTTATATACAAGTTAGACATATTCCAAATAGGAAACTTGTGTCTAAACCCGTCAAAAATCCTTTCCGAATCAAATTAGGAATCTGTCCCCGACAGTACTGTGCGGCCGCCCAAACTGAGGTGTGCGGCCGCCCAAGTTCTTGTGCGGTCGCCCAGCCCATTTGGGCGGTCGCCCAAAGGCCCAGAAAAATCCAATTTTTCCAAATTTCCAATATAGTCCTTATTTAGGATTCGTTCTATTGTGTGTGACCCTCTAGGATTATACTAAGTTGGCAATGGGTTCAAACATGAAACCATAAGATATGATTAGGTTCTAGCAAACCATTGATTTGCAAAAGTGTTTGAAAAGAATTTTAAAACGCTATTCACCCCCCCTAGCATTTTTCATACCCTTGTTGCCCATTTGGGACCAACAAGTGGTATCAGAGCTAAAACCTTCATAAAACTTGTTTTGTTTTTCAAGCTTAACATCTTGGGTGCCGATTCAAGATGGCTTCAAAATCTTGGGCAATGGCTAACTATTCACATGTCCCAGTGCTGAATGAAGATCACTTCGAAATCTGGAAGCACTGCATGCTCACTCATTTTTCTTCTATCGACGAGATCCTCCACGACATCGTTCTTGAAGGACCTTACATTCCAATGAAGGCCAATCCAGATGCTGCTACCAACAAGGATAATCCTACAATCAAGAAGGCCAAAGGGAAATGGACTGATGAAGAAAAGAAATGGGTTGGCTATGATGGAAGAGCAAGGAACATCACTCTTAGCACTCTAGACCTCTCCACGCACAATCAAATTGTGAGCGGTGGAACTGCAAAGGAACTATGGGATGCTATTGAAGGATATGTGAATGGAGACAAAGTAAGCAAGGAAAACAAAAGATTTGTGGTGCAAAGAAAATTCAACTGCTTCATGAGAAAAGATGGTGAAACCTTGAGACAAACATATGATCGCTTCTGTGCTGTTGTAAACTCTTGTAAATCTCTTGGAACTACTTTCACCAATAAAGAAGTCAATTCTCAATTCTTAGATGCGCTAGGTTCCAGATATGTGCACAAAGCAAGTCATCTGGAAGATTCTGGATTTCTAGATACTTGGCCTCTGCGCAGCTTATACGCTAACTTAAAAGTGTACGAGCTAAAGCTTGATCGAATCGACGAAACTGAAGGCAAAGGAAAGCTTCTTTCCTATGTTGCGCAAAAGGAATCTGCGCCTGCTCAAACCTCAGACAAAGTCTCTACTTCCTCTTTACTCGAAATGGATGATGATGATTTCGCTATGTTCGTTAAGCGATTCCAAAATTCAGGAAATTCTCTAAACCTGGATCCTCTAGCAAACCACCTGCTAAATTCTCTCGTGGCAGAGACTCAAAGAAAGATGAAGAATTGGTCTGCTACAACTGCAGAAAGCCCAGTCATTTTACTTCTATGTCCCCTCTCTTGTAGACGAGTTCTTTGAGAACGCAGAAAGAGTCACCATGACACACAAGCAGACTCGTGAAAAGATTGATGTTATCCGCTCAGTCGTTCGGAATTACTCAGTGCGCATTGTTCCTGCGTCACTTAAAAAGCTTTGCGGATTTAAAGTGGATGATGCGCCAGAAGCTTATTCTGAAGCTAAACAAAACAAGCTTGCGCAGAAACTGGTTGGGGAACCTTCTCTTGTTAAGAAGTGGAGCGTTCATGATCGCAAGGAGTTTGGTGAGGTAATGTATCACCTTTGCACCATTATTGGCGACTCCGTAAACTGCAAAAATGGAAATAAGGGCAAGTTCATTTCCAAGCAGTGGGCTTATTGTGCTGTGGTATATAATGGCGATGCTTTAGACTGGTCCTCTGTTCTTTTTGACGAGCTATGGGACGCATCGGAGAGCTATGACAAGCGCATGGACAAGAAAGTAGCAAAGTACAGAACTCACTGTAGGCTCTTATCCAAATTTCTGATGAATGTCTCTGAGCTGCGCACCTTCGTGCAAAAGCGTCCTGATCTCAAAGTCCCCTGCACCAAGACATATTCCATCTCTCACCTTTTCTCTCTGCGAAATGAAATTGGTCGCAGTGATTATCGCAAGATTTGGAACAAGGACACCAGCCCAGACAAAGAAGATTGGGTTGATAGTGATGATGATGGAGCCCCTCAACCCAAAGCAAAGAACATTGCCGCGCAGCCATCGAAGGCCACTGCGCCTACTGAACCTGAAACTGCTGCTGCGCAGGCAAAGCGCAAAGGCAAGGTATTGCAGAACCTATACCAGAAAAGGTGAAGGAAATCCCAAATGTCAGATCAACTGCTGGCATTAAAATTGGATTTGATTTACCGCCACCTGCTCCCAAACCTTCAAAGAAGCGCAAAGATCCTCTTGCGCCTGCTCCCTCTCCTGCCAAAACCAAGAAAAAGCATGCTTTTACCAGACTTCCTCCTGCGGCTGCTATGGTTGAAGAAGACAGCGAGTCTCGAATGGATGAGACTGCTGCTGATGCTGCTGATGATACAGCGCAGGGGGAGCAAGATCCAAAGGCTGTTGACGCCCCTCCTGCTCAGAGTCCAGGAGATAGTGATGATTGGATGGATGAAGATTTTCCCGCCTCCGGTACGCCTGCACAGACCGCTGCTGCTGCACCTGCCAAGGATCCTCCTCGAACTCCGCGCAAGAAACAGGATGTGCGCAGCACTGCGAAAGGACAGCCAAAAGTTGCGGCTCCTCCTTGTCTTGAACCATCATCAAGTGCCTTCCAGCGCCTCAATATTCCGATTGGAAATACTCAACCTGGCACCTCTGTCCTTCATGATGATTTGGACTTGGAAGATGAGGATGCGGATGAGGTTACCAAGTCTGCGCAGGGCGATGATGCTGCGCCGCAAGCTCCTGTTAATCCTGAAGGAGAAAAGGAAGGGGATGTGCGCTCAGCTGATACAGATAGCAGCAGCACGCACTCATCTCCGCATAGGTCTCCTGCTGCTGCTCCTATTCATCTCTCTCCCAAACAACCTTCTCCAACGCACTCTCCTCCCAAAGTCTCTCATCCTCCTGTTCAAGCTATTCCTTCCGTTCCTACAGTATCTACTTCCTCT
The DNA here is from genome assembly GCA_026119855.1 of Campanula takesimana. Lineage (NCBI taxonomy): Eukaryota > Viridiplantae > Streptophyta > Magnoliopsida > Asterales > Campanulaceae > Campanula > Campanula takesimana. The sequence continues at coordinate 113,708 of JAOWBW010000388.1, read as the reverse complement.
CTATCTTCCTCCGCTGATCTTCGCCAAATTCTCCAGGCTCTCAATACTATTCAAGTCAACCAGGTTGCTGCGCAGTCCCAAATGACTCAGCTCATTACTGCGCAGACAGCTATCCAAGAGCAACTTGATGCGCAGCGTTTAGAGATTGTTGCCATTAAGGGGGAGAATATATCAAAGGCAAGTACCTCCGCCGGCCCCTCTGCGCAACGCGTTCCTGATGCATTAGACCAAATGGTCCTGGACTCTTTAAAGTCAATAGCTGGGATGCTTGAAAACGTCTGCACCTATACCGCTATCAATGATGGGTTTATAGAACTACTTAAGCGTCTGCGCAAGAGCCTAGCCGACGGGTTGCATGAAGGATTTGCTGGGATGGAAGCGATGATGTTGGAGAGATTGGAACAAGGTCCCGGTCCTGCGCATGCTAATTCGCTTAATATGGAAAGTGTCAGGGAGTGCATAACTCAAGCGATGACTGATTTCGCTGATGGGTTCAACGCTAGGATGGATCAAGCCGTGTTCGATATTCAAGCCAGCGTGAACACTCAGCGCCTCCACACTGACCAAAGACTCGAAGCAACGCAGGCCACCATCATCAACACTATTGAAGCTGCTGAGCAGTCTTATTTTAATCAGATGACGGGACATCAAGTGCAGTATAGAGCCAACTTCCGAGAGCTGCGAGAAGATAACGCAGATATGCGCAGAGGAATGGCTACCTATGTCGGTGAGGCCGTAGCGTTCAGAGAAAGATTTCAAGAACTGAAGATGAACTTAGGAATAAGTTCAACAGTCTGCAGAATGAGCTACGTGAAGCCTTGCACCGGATCAACATAGACTAGGTTCTATGTAATTTTTTTTTTTTTTTTTTTGTTTTTGCGCAAAGTATTTCTTTTTGTACGCATTTTTTTTGTGTTTTTTTTCTTATTCAAACTTGTAATCTGCAACTCTTTACATTTCAAGTTTTAATGAGAAAAATCGCATCATGTGTTTCCAAAACCTTGTTCACATTCAAACTCCTTGTTTGTGGAACAATGATTGCATTATTTCAACCCATGCGCATAATCTTAACTGCTCATATTCTCAACGCATAATGTTTAAACATTCAGTTTAAACGCATACTTAAAACTAAAACTCATATCATTTGTATGCGCTGAATGATACTTCTATCTTTCCCTTTTTGTAAGCTAATCTTTTGGATAGACTAGAAATCTATGACATTGGCGAGTGTGTGCATTGACTTGAGGCATGATTTGCTATTCATATCTTTATGGACATGTTATTATCAAGTACAATGAATTGCCTTTGTTATAGTAGGTAATGGCATCAATCATTTAGGGGGAGATTGTTGGGTATGCTTACTTCTTGACCCTCCTATTCTCGTTAGAATTGATTGATACCATCACCTATTAATATTTTATGGACTTTAGGACCCTATGTAAGAAGTTTTATAACTTTAATTTTTAGCTTAGTCCATTTTATAGTATAGGCTTAGATCACAGGACTTGAAGCGGAAAGGAATGAAGATCCAAGTATCAGTGGTTACTGCGCAGGACTTCGCTGCGCAGGACACCACTGCGCAGGACACCACTGCGCAGGAATATCCTGCGCAGCATTCTTCCTCAGTTCAATCCATTCAGATCACCTAACTTGGAAAACGCTTTGAAGATGTACGCTTTTAAGAGTGTTAAGGTGTACAGAATCGATAAAACAAGCACACTTAGCAGATCCAATGGTGGAGACGCGCTCAAGAGATATATTTCAAATGAAGACAGCTGTCAACCTTCTAGAAGAAGCTTTTTGAATTTGGTCTTCATGCTCAGTCTCCAACGGCTCTATATACCTTCGCACCAATCATATTGTGCCAGGTCATCAACTTTGATTAGAGCTCCAACGGCTATAAAGGACACATGTGCACCAATCATATTGTGCCAGCTCATCGTCCTTGCTCAGAGCTCCAACGGCTATATTCAAGCTCTCAGCTATAAATAAGCCAGCTCATCTTCATTTCCAAGTTGCTAGAGTTTGTGCTTTATAATATCCTTGAAGTTCTGAAGATTGCTGCTTACTATTCACAGATTCAAGATCAACCTTCAACCTTCATACCTTCAAACTCCTGCCCAGATCCTAAGCCTTAAATCACCAGAATTCTTCGTGCTCTTCATCTCATAGATTCATAGAGCCCAGAATTTCTGAACACACACACCTTTTGAAGCTTTGATCATTAAGATCTTTCTTCTTGAGATACACCGGTTTAGTCTAGGATTTGCTCTTCATAGATTATAGATCTTTGAGATAGTTGTGTTTCATTGTTGTATCTTGTAACTCTCTCATATAATAAGATCTCCTTTAGAAAATCCAAGACTAACCATCTTGGTAGAGGACGTAGATCTTTCATCGATCGAACCTCTCCAAATAGCTTGTTCTTTAATCTCGCTATTTACTTTCTGCTAATCATTTCTGAATTACTGCTTTGTTTGATCTTATCAGATTGCTACTATTGCCGCTGTGTTTGTTATTGCTTATTTTCCTTAGAACATTTTATCCAACTCTTTAAGCCAAAACTTAGCGCGTGCGTTTTTATCCTTGCGCAGCTTTTTACTGCGCAGGTGCTGCTTAAAACTTCCGCTGTGCATTTCACACTCTCACTGCGCGCTATACTTAGCTTATTTGAGAACTGTGCGCATAAGCCATTGATTTGCAAAAGTGTTTGAAAAGAATTTTAAAACGCTATTCACCCCCCTCCCTCTAGCATTTTTCATACCCTTGTAGCGAAAGGTTATAGGCAAGTTCATGGTATTGACTATGATGAGACCTTTTCACCCGTAGCGATGATCAAGTCTATAAGAATTTTGCTTGCCATTGCCGCATATCATGACTATGAAATATGGCAGATGGACGTCAAAACCGCTTTCCTGAATGGAAAACTCCAAGAGGATGTGTATATGATACAACCAGAAGGTTTTGAACAAGATTCTAAGGTATGCAAATTGCAAAGATCCATCTATGGGTTGAAGCAAGCTTCAAGGAGTTGGAATCTCCGTTTTGATGAATCGGTCAAAGAGTTTGGTTTCATCAAGAATGAAGATGAGCCTTGTGTATACAAGAAGATTAGTGGGAGCATAGTGCTATTCCTTATTTTATACGTGGATGACATATTGCTCATTGGAAACGAAATTCCTACACGTTAGTCTGCAAAGACTTTGTTAAGAAAGTGTTTCGCAATAAAGAATATGGATGAAACTGCATATGTCCTTGGCATTAAGATCTATAGAGATAAGATCGAAGAAGCTAATTGATTAAGCCAAAGTACATACATTGACAAAGTCATTAGAAGATTCCGCAAGGAAAATTCTGAGAGAGGACGGTTGTTAATGTTACATGAAGTTTTCTATGCAAAGACTCAAATGTCCTGAGACAAATGATGAGCATGAGAAGAATGAATGGGATGCCATTTTGCTTCGGCAATTGGATCCATCATACCATGATAAGTACTAAGCCGGATATATCTAAATGCTTGGAGCATGACGAGTAGATATTAATCCGACAACCGGTGAGAATCACTGGATGGCTGTGAAACAATTCTTAAAGTACTTTAGAAGGACAAAAGAATTGTTATGATCTATGGAGGGATGGAAGATGATCTCGTCGTATATGGGTACACGGATGCATGCTTCCAAACTGACAAAGATAATAGAAAAATCGCAATCGAAGTTTATAACAAATGGTGAAGCTGTAAGTTGGAATGGTTCCAAGCAGAGTACAGTCACTAACTCTACATACTAAATTCTAAGTATATTGCTGCATTGGATGCTGCAAAGGAAGTTGTTTGGATTAAGAAGTTCATTGGTGAACTTAAGATGGTTCCTAGTATTGCTAATTCAATAGACTCTATTAGTGATAATAGTGGTGCTATTGATCAAGCAAAGGAACCAAGAGCACATCCTAAATCCAAACACATACTTAGGCGTTCTCTTATCGTTCGAGAAATCGTTGAAAAGGGAGACGTACATATATGCAAAGTACCTACTAATGATAACGTTACGGACACACTAAACAATGGGACTTCCACAAATCTAAACATGATGGTCATGTTAGGTCCATGGGTATTGGATACCTAGGGAATTGGGCCTAGGGCAAGTGGGAGATTGTTGGTGTTGGTGCCCTAGGCACGTTTGTTAAACGTTGTATGAGTTATCATTTATTCATAATGATAAAGAGATAATAAGATTATTATTATGGCTCGTGTTTGCTTATAATAATCTCCGTCCCTAGAGCTTGTTAAGCACTAGTATAAAGGCTAAATGATCATGGGATGATCATGTTAGATTTATAGGTACTTGTTTGGAACAAGGTACTGGACATGACCCGCGGTATGAGATTTATGTCATGGTCGATGTCATATATAAATCTCATATTAGTTATGTCATTTGAATCCTTGGACATGAAGTTATTATAGTCTTTCACTTGATGAACATTATGTTTGACATATTCAAACGCTGCCTTAACACGGTAGTTATAAAGGGTATGATTGGCATGATTGGATTCACGTAGGGAAGAATAATAAGCCAAATGGATTTGTCCCTCTTCGGAGAGGTGTCAAGCTTGGGCCCCTCGAAGGAATGATGTTGATGAAATGTTTGGCCAAACTCAAATGGATTGATTGGATCAATGTCATTTGGATTATCAACATATTCGGAATCGAGAAAGTATTGAACAATACAAGTTGACTTGTTGACCATGACTTGTGTTCAATGACATCGTGGACAAAGGGATTATGACATGTTCTAAAAGGAATGCGAGCTTGTATCTAGTTATACTATTTGGGTAGGTATGACGGTTTGCTAGAACCTAATCATATCTTATGGTTTCATGTTTGAACCCATTGCCAACTTAGTATAATCCTAGAGGGTCACACACAATAGAACGAATCCTAAATAAGGACTATATTGGAAATTGTGGAAATTTGGAAATTCTGGAAAAATGGGCAAGTGGGCGACCGCCCAAATTGTACTGAGCGGCCGCACAGCTTGAGTCAGTTTGTACCAGTTTGTTCCAGATGACTTGGGCGACCGCACAAGTGTTCTTGGGCGGCCGCACAGTACTGCCGGGGACTGGTTTCCTAATTCCAAAAGGAAACAAATTATGGAAACGTTTTGGACTTTCCTAACTGAGATTCCTTGCGGGTTTAGACACAAGTTACCTATTTGGAATAGGTCTAACTTGTATATAAACATCCCTAAGGTGGCTAAAATCACTACCAATGTTTGTGCAAGCCTCCAAAGAGTTTGAGAGTGTTTTATTTTGTTCTAAGAAATCCTAGATTGAAGAACAAAATTATACACAAAGAAAATTCCATATAGTTCATACTAATTATGAAAACGTGTTTCATAATTTGGTCTAGCAACCAAGATCAAGTGTTCTTGATATTCGTTCGCGTGTGGATACCGCTAGATGGTGAAATTCATCATCTTCAAAGTTCGTGATTCTTGCTTTGTTCGTGATCAAGATTTCAAGCTTCTATCGAATTCAAAGGTTGCAAATTCAAAGTCATCAAGGGTTAGTTTTTCCTTAATATTCATATTGTTGTATTTGACTTAATCATATGAATGGATCTATGGGCTTTGGGTTTCATAAAATTTTAAATGCTTAATTCCGCTGCGCATGTGACTACGAAACCCAACACAGTGTGTGTTTGTGTGTGTAGTATGTGTGTGCGTGTGTGTGTAGGTGTTTTGGTGTGTGTTTTCCAAGGTGAATTCAGTGTGTATAAGTTCTGTGAACAGTGATTTTACGCTGTGAATAGTGTTCTGTGAACAGTGATTTTCCGCTGTGAATAGTGTTCTGTGAACAGTGATTTTACGCTATGAATAGTTGAAATCTGTGAATAGTAACATAGGATGTGAATATTGATTTTTGAGCTGGGAATAGTGTTTTAAATAGGATTAATGCAATCCTAAAACTTATTATTTGGGAATGGAATCAATATAACCCTAGGGGTATTTTAGTAATCCGAAAAGGGTAATTCGGGAACACAAGTAATGGGTAGAACGAACCCTAACGAAGAGTTTAAGAGGATGAACTCGTGAAGTTAAGAAAGTAAAATAAAATATAATGGGGACGGAGAATTTAAGAAATTCATGTTCCTAAGAAAACATTATTTGTGTGTTTGTAGATTGTGCACGTGAAATTGCTAAGTGAAGACCACAAGGCTAAGGTAAGGGATTACGATCCTAGCTTTTGATTGTCTCTGTCCTTTGATGTAGGATTCCTTGAAATTCTTTCATGAGTAGTTACCATGTGGCGGTAACGTTTTGAATTCTTAAAAGTTGTGAACGCCTTTTGAATGTTCCTACCCCTTGACATGTTTTAAATCAATGGGTACCAAAAATATCTTTGAAATTGTATGGTGTTCTCGTACCTTGAACACTAAGTTGAAACTTTGATATATCTTAATTTGGTATAGACGTGTTTAAACTTCACTATATCTTAATTTGGTATAGACGTTCGCTTAGTCCGATATGAAAAGGACTAAGTAGGTTAATCTAGTTGAAATGAAAAAGAACTAGACTTTTGTACTGCTTAAATGAAGTAGTTGATTATCATGATAAATCTTACTTAAATGCCCTGATCAGGCATTGCACCTGAAATGGTGACGTTATCTTGGAATTGACGGACTTGAAAGTAAATGCCACATTTCGTATTGAAAAGTTTAATTGTTAACTGTCTTGAACTTAACGGTTAACTTGATATTTTATGAAAGCTTATCTTTGGAAATATTATTGTTGTTTCGTTCTTCCGGTCATCTCTCCCTAGAAACCGGAGAGATCCCGTATGAACTTACTGAGCATTGTTCGCTCACCCCTTCCATAATTATTGTTCTTCAGGGAATAAGTAGGTGAAGGATTCCAAGGGACAAGGAGATTGTTGATAAGGTGAAGTTTGAAGATCCTTGATGACAAGAGGTTTATGGACGGTTATGACTAGCCGTTATATTTAAGAAAGATAATTTAGTAATGTTTACTTTTAAATGTTGGTTATGACTAGCCGTTGATGTTTGAATTATGGTTTAAGACCGTTGTTTCCCGAGTTTGGGGACGGGTGTTATTTATTTAAAGATATTACTTTACTCTAAAAATTTGGGATGTTACAACTTTAGTAGATGAAATTGTAACATATTTCTATAGATAATGTAATACTTTTACATGTATCATGATAAATTGAACTCATTGTAACTTATTATTTAAAAACATATAAATATACTATTATACAAGTAAATGTAACTGTTTTACAATGTTATTATACAAGTAAAATATAACATTCGTTTATAAAAATTGTTACTTTCTTATTTTTACAATGTTACTAACACAAGTGCTTTTAGTTCTAAAGTGTAAATAGTTGAATTATTACTTTTCTATACATATGTGTTACAATTATGTATAAACACTGTTACATATAAGTAACACGTTCGTTACATTTTAGTTGTAATAAGTATTACTTTTGGCAAACGAAGAAAACATTAAAAAAAAAAAAAAAAAAAAAAAAAAAAACTTTTCTGTATATATGTATTACTTTTATGTATGCAAACTGTTACATATAAGTAACACGTTTGTTACATTTAGTTATAGTAACTATTACTTTTGACAAACAAAAAAAAAACCCAAAAAAAAAAAAAAAAGGCTTGTAGGTCATGGATCCGGGTCATGGTGTTCTCATACAAGTTTTTGTCAAATTATATTTCCTTGGTCTCATAACACATTGGACAATATTAATTAAAATAGTCAAGGTTTGAAAAAAAAAATTGATGATTCTAATAAAAAATTTAAAGTTATTGTATATAGTATTTTTACTTGTGAATAGGGCTGTAAACGATCCGAGTCGAGCTTTGGGGTGTTGAGCTCGAGCTCGTTTAAAACTTATCGATCTCGAGCTTTTATCGAGCTCGAGCCCACTTGCTTGTTCGAGCTCGAGTCGAATCGAGCTCGCGAGCTGAAATTCAAGTTTAATGAGTTTATCGAGCCGAACTTGAGTTTTTAACGAGCTAAACGAGTCGAACACGGTCGGCTCGATAACAAAAACGAGCTTGACGATCGGTTCGAGCTACACCTCGAGCTCACTCGAGCTCGATCTTTCACGAGCCGAGCTCGGTTCGTGTAACAGCCCTAGAATCAATAACAAATTTTAGATACTCATTAAGATCATCAAATTTTCTATAAAGTTAGTAAAAATACAATCAAATTTTCTATAAAGTATTAGTAAAAATACAATTAAATTCACCATTTTAGTCAAAATGGTGCAAGTTGTTATAGGACAGTGGGAGTACATCGGAGAGGGTTATTTGACCCCTCCAGTTTTGGAACAATGACAAGGACAAAGTAATATATTATTATTTTTTTTTTAAAAAAAGGAACATTTTTATCACTAAAAAATATTTTGTTAATTTAATTTGGTTTTGTTTCAATTATTTTTTTTGAAAATGGAAAAATAACCACAACAATTTATAACTGTAATCCCATGTGGACCAAATTTAAATATCACAAACAAAACGTTTATTACAAAGTACTACTATGCCCAATAATATTCCAAAATTTTGATATTGATATCGGATTGTTTTTCCAGTTAGAAGCTACATAATTATACAATGGAGGGTTATCTTTAAAAAAAAAAAAATCCAGTGAGAAAATTGACAGCTTTTAATTGTTTAATTCAGAAGATAATTTTTTGAGTGAAAAGTCTATTCTTGTGTTCAATGCTCAATGATTATTTGCACGGTAAATTCCCATCATTATACAAATTGTGCTTCTAACAGCTTAACCAGGAAAGCTTGAAAAATCAAAAAGCAGACACTCCATCAGAGACAGAAATCAAGTCTTAGGCTTGGGATGCTGCAACATAACTCTCATTATCTGTTGGTGAAGGAGGAGGCCATTTACCAAAAATCTTATCGCAAAGTCTCATCTCTGTTGGTGATTTTAGTGTCATCAACGATTTTATGTAATTGTGATTTACTAGAGACCAATGCGATTTCATATTCGGCTCGGATACGAGTAAGGGAAAGTGTGGAGTACACACTCGTTTGAGCTAATATGTTTTCGACCACGATAAAGAAGCAGGGGTCAAGGGGCAGCGCCCCTTGCGGGGTCAAGGGGCAGCGCCCCTTGTTGGGGTCCCGCTCCCAACAGAGAGGGCGGGGGTCGAGGGGGAGCCGCCCCTCGCGGGGCTCGGGGCAGCGCCCCGAAACCTAGACAGTATATTTGGTGTTCCAAATAATCTCCCGCCAGTTTTCCCACCAAAACCCGAAAATAAAGAGACAGGCCAAACAGGAGTTGCTCGGCCGAGCACTTCCTTAACTCGGCCGAGCATGATTTTTACAGAAAACAGAAGCCTCGAAAAAAGGCCTGCTCGGCCGAGCACATTTCCTTGACTCGGCCGAGCAGACACTGAATCAATGAAAAGGTGCCTTTTCTGTTGACAGTCATGACTGTTGTGAATGTAACCATTGTCTCTCTTCTGCTCCAGACGAAAATCTGTTTATAAACAGATTATTTGGACTCAAACAACATAGAAAACACACACAAATTCTCCAAGTTTTGATCTGATCTCTTTGCCTAGAATCAGATTGCTTGATTGTCTTATCCCATACAAAGATTTCGTGTAACCTAGGCATAAAGGGTCGAAATACTTTGTTCGGAAAGTGAACATACACAATTCAATCATTATCCAAGATTATCAACATACCCTATTTCCCCAATAATCTCGTACATGTTCCAGCTATAAGAAGACTCATTTTCTCCACAAAAGTATTCTCCAACACTTTGCTTATTGATGTATATAGGAACAAAACCATTCCCAAGCCAAAACTTATAATCATAAGCAAACTGCTCTTCTCTGACATAATCATAAATGTCATTCCAGTTATAGGAAAGATCAGTCTGCTTATGATTATAAGCATTATGCTTATGATCATAAGCAGCAGTCTGCTTATGATCATAAGCATGCTCTTCATAGTCGAAAGTGACATCCTTCTGGGAGAAGATGTCTTCTTTCCATTGGCCATCTAAGACAGACTCGTATTCACTAAGCCAATTAAAGTCACCACTGTAAGGCAGATGAAGCTCCAATTCGTTGTAAGCTTCATCTGCTAGCCCATGCTCGTTCCAGAATCTGCCTGTAAAGTCAACTAATTCTGGATAGGCTGGAGAACTGGGCTCGTAAAAGAAGTCATCATGGTAATACGAGATAGGTTCCCCATAAGGTCCGTCATTTCCATAACTTTCATCCTGCAAAGTGAGATAATATGATTCAAACTGAACGAATCTTGGCTCATTGAATTCTTGGATTGAGTAGTGAGGAATTAAGGATAATAATTTCCTGCTCTGGAGGAGACCCTTTTCTCACAGTTAGAACCTGCTGCAACAGCTCGGGCCATGCATATATAGAGGAAAGTAGAGAATCGGAATATTAACTTGTACGTGAACTTTTTGCAATATTAAGGTTGTAATTAATTGTTGATTATCATTTACAAAAGTTAAGGGAAATGGTTTGACTTTCTTGATTCTTCCGGGATAGAAAAGGAAAAATTCCAGTAAAAGAAAGAAAAAGTTAAAGTAGGAAAAATTCACTTTGCCACAGAAAGTTGCTCAATATGTCAATCAGGGTATCATATACTATTCCATCAACTTTCATAAAAAATTGCAAAGTTAATTGAGAAAAATCGCCTAGATGCTTCTCATCGCCGGTTTGGAAAGTGAGTTTGTTTTATACTTTAATTTTAAAATCATCCCACTTAGGCACTTGAGTAGGGGTAAAGTGAGGCGATTTGGAAAGCATTATGGCTAAAGTTAGATGATTTCTAAATTAAAGTACCAAACAGATCTACTTTTCAAACTGGAGTGTAAAGTGAGGTTAGGTGGATACTTTGATAGAGAAATATTATTTGGCCTTATAATTATATGCAGAAGAAGTCACATATAGCGTAGACTCTCAACCTGCCTCGTGAACTCAAGTCTAATGCACCACATTTGATTTAGTCCGCACCGTATTTCACGATTAAGGTCTTCATGTTCTCTTGTTGAGAGCCATATACAGCTTTGGTCATACTTTCGCACCGAAAGTGAATTGAGAGTTGAGACTAACGGTAAGTTTAAGAACATAAAGCGGAGATGCAGCAAATTTAATTTAGCTTTGCACTGAGCGTCACATTTCACAATTAAGCTTGTTTAAGTCCTCCAATTGAGCGCCATGTGATTGTAAATTTAAGAGCGCACATTTGCTTAATATATGAACATTGAGTGTCTAATACTACAAAAGTGAATATTTTTTACTTGTATTTTCTATTTTCAAATGTATTAGTATTGTTACCATTTAATTTTTGTAGTTGGTTAAGTGTAAATATCGAAAAGATTAAGGAGACGGAAAAAAAATTGATCGCGTCAAACGCTCTAATATTTGGGTTTCGATATCAAATCCAACGTCAACAATCGTACTCTAATCAACTAAATAAATGTAATGACCATAGCCTATAACATTTGGTCCCTATGTTGTTATATGTTTTATGTAATCACAACAAATCTTTGGCAAGAAAATAATAATGTTTTCCATCTGAACTATATCGCAAGAAAATAGTAATGTTTTCCATCTGCTCCATATCGCACGTGTGTCTCATCTCTCAACCAAGCTATCGTTTGATCGTCATTGTTTTCATATTCATGAAGTAATTCTGATTATTGGAATCATAGTGACAAGTTCATTGTTTATAAAAGAGTGAATTTGGGTCTTGGGGTTTAAAGCTCTATATCCACTCTGAAATTAGGAGCCCCTGCATCATTGAACATCAAAATAGTTAAGGAAAAGATAAAGAAAGAGAAAGAAACAATCATACATATCAAAATAATTAATTAAGGAAAACATTAAAAAAAAAAAAATGAAATGAACCGATGTAATTAGCATACCTCAAAGTATGCCATGATGATGTGTAATCAGCCTCCCCCAACCTGATTTAATCACTCTAAAATTTTAAGCATACCAAATGGTTCTATGAGACAATAATTTCTTATCATCTTTTATTTTAGGTTTATCACAAAACATTAAACATTCAAGATTCGGTAGTGTAAAAACAAGTATCTTCACAAAATTTGACTCATTAAACCTAATGTCTCGAGTTAAGTTTGTCTAACGTGTATAGCATGTATCAATCAATTTTTGTTTTCCCAAATTCGACAAATCTTGATAGACACAAATTATTCGTCTACATTATTATTGGCAAATACAAATAGACACAGTAATATAAGCTTATTTGAAACCTTAATCATTTTGTCAATGTTAGATTTTGTACTTATTTTCATTAGTTATCTCCAATATCTTAAAACAAATATATTAAGAATAAAAATTTATATCACATGTGATATTAAAGGAGAACCAAACAAAAGTTCCATATATAATAGTTTTCATGGAGGTAGGAAATTCAAATTAATGATAGTTATAGGCTCCAAAAATCATACCATAGACATGAGGTGCATACCTTGAAGCTGAAAACAAGAAAACATAACATTCATATTCTTGATATGCTTCACATAAATCATATGATAGACATGGGGAGAAATGCTTGAAATTAAATCCATGAAATTTAATTTCATGATAATTGTAGGCTCTAATGAAATCATATAATATGCATGGATGCGAAGGTTGAAATTAAATTCATGTGCCTAACCAGATGATCATGAAAATGGAACTACCTTCGTCCGAAAATGAATGCCAATTTAAAAAAAAAAAATGCTTTTAATAAATCAAGAGTAAATTAGATTTTTTTTTTTATTATTTGACCTACATTTTGAGTTGAAAGAGTACGTGTTAGCATTTGGTATTGAGTTTTTAACCATTTTGACTTGCGTATTATTTGGGCGTGATCAATATGACATGTGTACTTCATAAATAGCAGATGTGGCCTGCGTACTTTAGTTTCGTTTTCAATTTGACCTATTTTTCTAATGCAAGTTAAATTTAACGACACACTCAATGAAGTTAACATACTAGTTAGTTTGTAGTTGATTTCTTTATAAGGGGTTTATTGAAAATTCGGGTTGTGAATTAAAAACTGAAACACTAATATTTAATACTTAAACTATATATATATATTCTTATTTTGATTATTTTTGAACGAGTCTTAAAACACCAAATAATTGGTTAAAAAATATTTATAAATGACAAATGTACCTAAAATAATCAAAATTGTTTTTTTTTTCTGAAATCAAATAATCAAAATTGTTAATAAATGAACAATTTACCCTTGTATCTCATTTATTTTTCCGAAAATTCCAAAACTATGTTTTTTAATTCATTTAAATTAAAAAAATCATTACATTTCAAATAATTCTCCATTTTCTCTAGTGAATAGGCAGCGATAATCGTCGGCGATAATGTGCTTATTGTCCTCCATTCTTTCCTACTCCGACACCTTTCAACCTATTCGTCAAATGCCATGGCATTGTTGTTCACGACGAAACCAAATTTAGTTTTAAGATCTAGTGAGGAGATGAGACCAGAGATGATGGCTATCAGGTCGGAGGCAGAAATGAAAGGACGAGGCGTAGACAAAGAAGAAAAGGGCGCTGGAGATGGAGAAGAATTCTCGACCAGATCTGCGAGGGAGGACACGCCGGATCGGGTGGAGGTGATGCTTAAGAAGGCTGGATTTTACAAAAAAAGGTATCGGAGGAGAAAGCTACTTTGGTTAGCGAAGTGGAGAAAGAAAAAAGGAGTCTCAGATCACCGAAATGTGTTTTTCTTTTTTTTTTTTTACATCTCCGACATAATTTCAAAATATTTCGGCAATTGAAAATTTGCTGCGATGTGTGAATTTATTATGAATGGTTTTTTAAAAATAAAACATTTGACAAATTTTAAGTGACATCGAAATTTTTCGGTCGCCGAGAAAATTTCCTAGAAACAGCATTTTAGGAATTTGATGGTGAATCGCAAAATTCGTGGTGATCGGAGTCGGAGATCCGGTGACCGGCAAAGATTTCTCTGGTAACCGGTAGCAGGTTCTGCGAGTTTGGTGAATACTGGCGGGGTGTTTCGTTATTGCATTTTAGGGACAATTTAGGAAGTTCACTGGTTTTTATCCTTTAAATTTTGGGCTAATGGCAATTTGGTTATCTGATGTTGCAATTGGTTATCAAATATGTAAATGTTCAAATCCAGTTCCTTGTTTGTATTTTTGTTATAATGTGATATAAATGGATCGGGTGTTAAAAATTTTACGAAATCTGGGTCATGTGCAATACACATGACATTTTAAAGGGTATTATAGTCTTTTCGCAAGGCATGTGATTTGCATTAACAAATACTAATGAAGTTGACAAAAAAAATTAAATAAGTCCTTATATCTAAGAAAACTTAATGAAATCTATAACTTTGTTAATCACCATCTTCATCATTTTAACACCACCATCACCTATGGATGGCCAAACGGAACCAGAAACGGATCGGAACCGCCAAACAGGCACGAAATTGGAACCGGAAAGCCCGAAACCGCCTTGAACATTGATGAAAACCGAAGTCGTGTGAACCGGGACCGTTGGTAACACGGGCCGGTTCCGGTTCATCCCCTCTGAAAACCGTGAAACGGCGGTTCCGAACCGCCATGAACCGCCCAGACTGAACCGGAACCGAACCGTCAAAAAAACCGTTAGAAAATTGTCAAAATCGTTAGATTTCTAACGGTTTCATCCGAATTAACCGTTATTAACGAAAAGTTGACAAGAAAAGTTGAGTTTTGACTAAATTTTTAGCCAAATTCATTGAATATAAAAATTTGTTGAGTATATAAAAGAAAAGAGGGACGGACCTCTTTAATTTTTAAAGCGTTTTTTCTATACTTTTTTGTAAAAAAAATAGGTAATAAAATATTATTAAAATTGTTTTTTCTGTTAAGAAAATTAAAAAAAAAAAAAATTGTGGACCGGCGGTTCCAAACGGTGAACCAGCGGTTTCTAACCGGAACCGTACCCGTAAGAGAAACGGTTCAGTTACGGTTCAAGCTTTTCCGGAATCGGAACCGTGTTTGGCCATTCCTACCATCACCACCCGCTACCGTCTCGACACTGCCGCCCGCCACCGTCTCAAATCACAGCGTACCACCATCTTAGATTATTGGCACCAACCGCCACCGCAACCAATAACCTCAACACCAACATCCCTTAATTCAAACCCCATTATCCAGATTTGAGATCAAAAAGCCAAGAAGCTCACACGCACACACACATTCATAGATCTTAGTTCAAAAAACACAAGAACCACACACGCACACGTTAAAAAAATCAAAAAATGAAATACTCACACAAATCAAAGAAAATCTTCACAAATCTAAGAAGGTAGGCGAAAATATTTTAGACACATGCATAAATCTTCACAAATCTTCATCTTTATGCAAGTCTGGCGGCCATGCTCACCATCTTTGCCGCTAATAGACGCCGGAGCACACACTTGCACACACAGAAACAAACAGAGCAAGAGATGGGGGTGGAAGGAATCAAGATTACCATCCAATCTAGATTTCGATCCAGATTAACCAATCTAGATTTCGATCTAGATCGATAGAGAGCGAGTGGGTGGGTAGGTGTTTCTTTTGTGGATGGCCAGAGCTAGAGGGAAAGAATGAAATTGGGACGAAGAAGATGAGGGAAAGGGGGAAGGGGTCGGTGAAGAGGAGAGGAAGGTTGGGAGCTGAACCGCCGGAGAGAATGAAGAGAGCCGGAGATAGGGGAGGAATGAATCTGAAATTAGGGAGAGAAAAGGGGGTGGGTGTTAAAGGTATGGTTGCTTCGAAAATGACAATTTTACCCTTAATATGTCATGTGCAAATCTCATATAATTGTGAAAAGACTATTTTGCCCCCTTAAAATATCATGTGTGCTGCACATGACCCAGATTTCGTTAAATTTTTAACACCCCATCTATTTTTACGTCATATTGCAACATAATTACAAATTTAGGAACCGAATTTGAACATTTGCATATTCGATAACCAATTGCAACATATTATAAAATTCAGGTAACCAAATTGCAATTAGCTCTTAAATTTTAAATTTAAAAATGGGACAAGCTTTTTGGGACGAGCAAAAATTTAAAAAATGGGACAATCTGAGACGGATGAGTAAAATATACTTGTTACATTATAAATTTAAAATATATATATATATAAATAAAAAGGGGACAATTTTTTCTGAGACGGATGAGTAAAATATACTTATCACATTATAAAAAACTTGTTTTACACTTAAAGATGTGTAAAACTTGTTTTACATTAAGAGATTATGTTTTATATTAAGGGATGAAAACAAGTTTTACACTAAACCCAGTATAAAACAAGTTTTTCTCAAGATTTTCACAACTTAATTCAATGGCGTAACAAGGAAACAAAATTGAAACAAGTGGGTACACATATTACATGATAAAGCTTCAATTTATAATTTTCACCTACTTTATTATAAATCAAACTTATACGTATAATTACTTTCTACACATTTTCGTACTTCGAAAAAGTTTAATTACGTTATCTTTGTTATGCACAAAAGAAAATATAAGTACGGGATATTCAATTCAACAAATTGTTTTACTAGCAGCAGTCATGGGGACAGAACGTTGCTATCTAGTTCATGCACTCGCACCCAAACCCCACCCCCAAACACAACCAAAAAAGGATCGAAGGCTTTCCTCTATCTAAGTATGGGGGTCTAAAGAAATAAGCTCAGCTACTTTGACCGCGAACCACTAGTGGCAACGAGTTCTTGGGAATTTGCAAGGGGAAAGGAGGATCTCCGCTCATTTCATTCATTCAGTGCATGCGGTGAGGCGTTGAATATCTGCCAGGCGGCTAGCCGACAAAGAACTAATTGCCCACTTTATTATGATTAGATTTATAAGTAATAAAATATGAGCAACACCAAATCCCTCTGGAGCCCAAACCTCCATTTCTCCGTCCCGTTGTCCTCCTTGCTTGGCCCTTCCTCTAAGGGGTTGTTGTGTAACAAGTGCATAATGCCCACCGGAACGACCATGGATTTTAAGAATCAACAAAATCGACTCCACATTCTTCATAAAATTGCGGGTCTTCTTTTTCATCGCCGATTCCTCGATAATTTCCACAAGCACATAGTCCACTTTTAATAGGCCCAAAAATTCTTTGTTCGGTCCATTCCCTTCATATAGTATAGATAGCACTCCTCCGAAGGCCCGTTGCAAAAGAAATAAAATTGCCATTTAATAAATATAAAAAATCAAAACAAAAATACCAGGACAGAGAAACTAAAAGAAGAAAACCGACGCAAATAAAAACCGAGCATTGTCCAGATGTAAAAAATGCATTTAGCATAAGCATAAATACTTAAGACCACAACACTGGAAACATGTCCTAGAAGAAAATCAAAAAAATATCTCCACAATTTTAAGGCCTCTAAATCTTATTAAATTGAATTTTTAGAACTAAAAGAAAAATATCCATCGCTTTAAAACTTATTCTTATCTGATTATGGTGACTCGCTGCCTCGAGGATTATTATCATTATCCTCAACTGGGCTTCTATCCTCCACAGCACTTGGGCTGGGACTGCGACCATTTGCTTCTGACGGGCTCTCATACTTGTCGTCGGCAGCTGGACTGGTCTCCCTTTCTGGGCTCTCTGGGCTAGCAATCTTGCCTCTTGGGCTCCCACTATAGTCTGACCCGTCTCGGTCGGTGACCTTCATACTTTTATCTGGCGAAGGGCTGCCTGCACTAGCCCTTGGGCTTTCCTCGACTGGTGTTGGGCTGCGTGTCTTCTCCTTGGGGGGAGGTGAGGAATCTCGTGGCTCAGGGCTCATACTGTAGCGGGGACTCCTTGACCTTGACCTCCTTTTCTCGCGCTCAACTCGCTCTTTCTTGGGAGGGGATCTAGAACGACTGATACCAAATATTGGTGAGTAAATATACTTGCACACACAAACAACATAAATTTTATTAGATTTAACTAGCAAGAGATTAACAAGATATGCTATTCAGTCTCTGTGTGTGTGTGTGTGTGTGGGGGGGGGGGGGGGGGGGGGGGGGGGGGGGGTAAGTGAGAGCACACAGACAAACCCCATACCACCAATAGTTAATACTTCCTCTGTCTCATAACAAAATACTCGTATGCTTTTCGGAACATGCTTTTCGGAACAGGAAATGAAAGATGTTGGAAAAGTAAGTGCTGTGAGTGGGAAGGAGAGAGAAAGTGGAGTATATATTTTCCTTTTTGAGAAAGTGGTACTTTCCAATTGGACACCCAAAATGGCAAAATGGGTACTTTGTTATGGGATGGAGGGAGTATATGTTTGTGTGTATACATATGTATTTATGTAGGGTGTCCCATTTTAAACTTCAAAAACTAAAAAAGGAAAGTTATTTATACTTTTTTATTTAGTGGGACCTACATGTCATACACACAACAACTATCCACTAACTATTCCCTACCCCACTTTCTCTCTCCTACCCACTTTCTTTACTCACAAGACTCTACCCCCACTATCTATATTTTATAATATAAACATTCCCATCTTAATTCTTGTGCCCACTTTTTTTTTTAAGTTTAAGATGGGACGGAGGGAGTATAATGTATAAATATGTGTATATGTGTGTGTGTATATGTGACACACACACACACACACACACACATATAGTATATTTTAAAATTTAAATGCTTCTCCTGAGAGTAGAAAAGTTTAGTTTTATCAAATACTCCCTCCATCCCATAGTAAAGTGCAACAAATTAGAAATCACATGAACAAAGGAAAAGTAGTACTACCACAGTCCAGAGTAAAAGAGTAAACGACCAAAATGACCCGCGTACTATATGATTTCTACCAAAATGACCCGCGTACTATCTAAACTACCAAATCAACCTGCGTACTATGCATAAATCAACCATATCAACTCAAATCGTTGGTATATGTTAATAAATGTTAACGAATGTTAAAAACTTAACTAATATTACAATCAAAAGGGTTTAATCTGTAAATTATTAAACTAAGATATTGAAAATTGAAATATCAATTTACAACCACACCCCCTCATCCCTTTTATACTCCCTTTTACACCCGTCCTTTCATTTCAAAAAAAAAAAAAAAACTAGTTTATATTCCCCAACTCCCACGTACACAGCCGCACCCCTACCCTTTCCTTTCCTCCGGCAACGGCCTTCTGGGTCGATTCTCCCTGTCTCGTCAAACCCCCACTACCATAGCCGCCTCTTTCTCCCCACACATCACCCACTCCCTGATTTCCTCTCAAACCCGCCTTCTCGCCGCCCCATCTCTTCCCTCCATCGACGTCTCGCTGTCTCCTTCTCCCTCACCAGGCCAGCTCCTCGCCAGTCTGAGGCCTCCTCTGCAACCTCTTCACACACCTCAGAATTTGAAGATTTTTTTTTATTTTTGTGTACGTATATCGACTCATACTGATTTTTTTAATTTGTGTGTGCATTTAACTATGGCTTTAAATGTCGAATTTGAAGCCGAGATTGCGGATTTTGACTTCCTCGTGATTTGAAGATTTTTTATCTAGGTTTGTATGCCGGAGATTTTGAAGATTTTTTTTAATCTGGGTTTGAAAGGCGAATTAAGTCGAAATCACGGATTTTGTTTGCTTAATATTTCGACTCCTAAAGATCTTGATTAATCTAAATAATCATCTATTTTGGTTGTTCAACCATTGTTGTTGATCTTGGATTTTACGAAGCAACACAATCTATGGCTTCTTTTTTTCTTTTTCTTTTTTTTGAAACTGCAGATGGAATTTTGTTCTTGTTTTTTGAAACTGGATTATGGATGTTGGTTCTTGATTAAACTTTATAATCTGGCATTTTGTAGAACATGAAAATTTACACAAATGGTGTTGATGGTGGTGCCTAAGGTGGATGAAGATGATGGTGGTGAACATGGTAATAGGGTGGCTGGATTGCGGGGCTTTAATTGATAGAAACGCTAAAAAAAATAGATAAATATAATTATGTTACTCTACCTTCAAGTTTCGATATTCAACCCCTTTATATTTTAGATAAAAAAAAATGTGGTCTTTAGTTCAATTTTTACGTTTGGACCCTTTTGATTGTAATATCAGTTAAGTTTTTAACATTTATTAACATAGACTAACGATTTGAGTTGATTTGGTTGATTTATGCATAGTAAGTAGATTGATTTGGTAGTTTAGATAGTACGTGGGTCATTTTGGTAGAAATCATATAGTACGCGGGTCATTTTAGTCGTTTACTCGAGTAAAAGTGAGTAAAAGTCCCTAAATGAATGTCCAAATTTCATTTTAGGGGACATCTGAAAATCTCTGCGTTACATACAATTTAGTTGCAAAGATTCATATATAATCATGTAATCCTCTTTCCAGGGGCGGATCCACTATGTACAAAGGGGGTACACGTGCACCCGCTCAACCCAATTTTCTAATTAAATTTTTTTTTTTTACTAAGTGCACCCCCAAAAAAGAAATTAGAGTGGGAATTTAACTGGAAGGGAGGTGAACTTAGTAGAAGGAAAATCATATCTACCCGACTTACAGGACGGGAGAATCACAAACACAAAACAAAATTACAAACCTTCTGTTCTGCCGCTTGAGAGACGAGTCGGAGAGCAAGCCGCCGCCGCCGCCGATGCGATCGTTCTTGGGCCAAGAACGATCAAGCTTCTTAATCCTTTGCACTCTTCACTCTTGTAAGCACCCTCAATCAAGTCTCTCATCTATTTTCTCTCTCCGAATTGAAGTAAATTGAAATCTAGGGTTTGAATATAATTTTGGGGCTTTTATATTTCTTTTCAATTTCATGGGTGATTTCAATATTATTGTTGATTAAATGTTTGAATTTAGATATATGTGTGTTTGAATGGTTATTCCATTGATGTTTTTGTAGAAAACCACTATGCAGAAAACCACATCTAAAACCCTAGCCAGTTTAAGCTTACACAAATTAGGGAGGACTTCATAGCATTATAAAGCCTTTCTTTATATCCATATAACCTTCCTGGAAGGATACAATGTCATCAACACAAGTACATTCTTGCCACAGCTCCAGAAATTATGTATGCCTCATCAACGGTCAATTTGTTAGTTGTATTGTTTTCTTTTATGAGACAATTGTTTTGAACTTATGTACTTAATTATGTACTTGAATATAATTGCGTTTTGAAAATTTTTAGTATGAAGTTATTTAGTGTAAATTGTGCACCCCGTGAAGACAAATCCTAGATCCGCCACTGCCTCTTTCCAAACGTTTAGTTTTGCAAGTAGAAAGACACTGGTGAAAAAAAATTGGTAAAAAAAAAAAAACAATTAGGAACAAAGTTATTTTCAAAAAAGACATTCATATTGGGACAAAAGTTTCTTAAAAATGAACATTCATTTAGGGCCAGAGAGAGTATGATTCTTTTTGGTACGTCTCAAAGTAAGAATCATGCTCCCAAAATGGCAAAGGATGAATAGAATTTTAGACAATTTTGTCCTTTTAATGCTTGTATAACACCAAAAAAAAAAAAAAAAAAAGAACTTTATCAACCTACTTTTACCCACTTGAATTGCGAAAGCATTTTGGACAATTATATCATCAAACCTACGGATGGCAACAGGTCGGGTTTGCGGCGGGTTTCGTCAAAACCGAACCGACCCTAACCTTAAAGGGGGGCGACCCAAACCCAACCCGAAGAGAGTAGAACCCGACCGACCGACCCGAAGTGTATCAATATCCATTTTTTTTTAGCTCATATTTGCTTGGGCCCAATCTATGATTAAGCCTAAATTTGAACCAGTTATACAAAGCAATCTTAAATCATCAAACCTTAACCACAAACCATAAAAACAAATTGCACAACACTTATAATAAGGTTAACTAACATAATATGTTTACTTCGTACATAAGGGTGCGGGTCGGGTCGGATCACGGCGGGTCAACATTAAAACCCGAACCCAACCCTACCCCACTCGGGTCATGAATATTACAACCCGAACTTTACTTTTTCGGGGCGGATCACCTTCGGGTTCGGGCAAATTGCCATCCCTAATCAAACCACTTGAAATATTTACCTTTTTAAAATTATTCCTCAATAAGAGTGTAAACGCAAAGTAAGACTCTAACTCGAGGACGGAGGGAGTAAATATAATATTGGTCATGAAGTAAAGGTTGTGAGTTGAAAAGTGGGGTAGGAATTATGAGTAGGATTGTTGTTATAAGTATGACAAGTGGGCCAATAGAAGTATTAAAAGTTTGTCATCTTAGGAAGTGCAATATGGTATGAGCCAACCAAAAAGGACATAAGCTCAGTTCATCATTGGACAAACGGAGCATATATTTTTTTAGAGGCATTCGGTAATTATGTGCACCTTAGAGTCAGTCGGCACATGTATAATGACTATAAATGCCCAAACATGAACAAAAATTAATTGTATACCTGTAGCTTGGGCTTCTGCTATAACTTGGACTGCGTCTTCTGCCATGGCGTGGTGGTGAACGTGATCGCACTGGAGACCTCGAGTAACTTCGATCGCGCCTATGGCAATAATAACATAGCATTGGAAGACAAGAGAAGCATCAGTAGTCATACTTGAATCTAGGCCTCGCAATTTTGACTCATTACCCACTAACCCGCACAACCCAACCCATTATTACCCGACCCAACCCATTTAAGTTAGCGGGTTGAAACGGGTAACCCGTCTCAACCCGTTAAGCTTAACAGGTTGATCCGACCCGGCCCAACCCGTTTAACCCGTGAACAAAAACAGGTAGAATTGATAAATTTAAGGCACCCCGGACAGAAAAATAAACGGGTCAACCCAGCTCGACCCGCCAACCCAACCCGTTTCAACCCAACCCATTTGACCCGGCAACTTAAACGGGCTATAACGGGTCGACCCGTTTCAACCCGTTAACTCGCCACAACCCGACCCAACCCCCGCACAATTGCCAGGCCTACTTGAATCCTCACAGAATATATAAATACGAGTAAGATTGCATGCTTACTTGAGCTTCTTAGGACTGTTTTGGCAGTTCCTTTCTATATGGCCTCTCTCACCACAACGGTAACACTTGTTCTTCCAATCACCAGCTTTGCAATCTCGAGCCCAATGACCATCAAGACCACAATTGAAGCAACGGCCTGAACCAGGAGGAGGACCTCTACCCAGATATTCTCGAGAACCGCCTGGTCCACGCGGGGTCTACATTTAGGCCAAGAAACAGAAAGAAAAGAGTCAGTACTGGACTTAGAATACACAGCTATCGATTACCCAGTCCACAACACGGATGCACGGACATACAAAACACGCACAAAAGTCAGAAACAAAGAAATTTCCTGCTATCCAAAGCAATAAGCAGTAAACAGAACATTTACTTAGAAGGTCGGTCTCAACTTACTGAATGAACTGTTCAAACTTCAGAATGGAATACCACTTTAAAAGCAGTAGAACCTTATCATAAGTCATCAGGTAAAAGCTTTATGTTTCTGGCTTAATAAACAGTAAAATTTCAGCAGCAGAATCGAGTATGAAGTACTTACACCCTTAGCAAATTCCACAATGAGACGACTTCCATTTAGATCTCTTCCGTTTAAACTGTACCTCGCATCGTCAGCATCCCGTGGATCACTGAATTCCTGCATTACAAGTTGATGCACAAAGCAACATAGGCAAAGCAATGGTGTATAATAGATGAATAATTAGGTTTCCCAGCATAATTGGATATAACTTGAACGCACTGAATTACTCCCTCAGTCCCGTATATATTGTCCACATTTGAATCTTTGGTCAAAACATGTGAACTTTGACGAAATATATATGTCAATCTAATCATCTTAATGAAATTCTAATTTTTGTTATTGATAAATATTTTAGTGATTTATTAATCATTAACATTTTCAAAAATTTGTTTTACAAGAATGATTAGATTGACTTTAATGTTTGGTCAAAGTTCACTTGTGTTGACCGAAAAATTCAACCGTGGACAATATAAATGGGACAGGGGGAGTAGAAGACAAAGAAAAAAGTAACATAAGAAAAAGTTAAGGAGAACGATACATACAACGAACGCAAAGTCATGCTTCATATCCACATCTCGTACTCTGCGGAAATGGTTGCCAGAAACAGTAAGGCCATCATTACTTAAGTGCATCATACATCGCCCCACAAGACGAACAACACACCAGAATGGATTGTTGTCAATGCCATAAAAACACGCAATAATACTACAGTAAGAATCGCCAAAGTCTCCTAACACTCGGCAAGACTTCCCACCAATTCCACCAACGCCAGACTCACCATTGACCTCCAAGTCAGGCAAAAGCCCGAAAACCTTCAACAAGATCATTCATGTTAAATCATAGACACCTAGAAGCATGATACCCCCTCCGAACATAAATGCTCAATAATGAAGACCCAAGCATAGAAAAAGCTTGGAAAAAATCTGAGGACTCCCATATTAAGGGAAACATACCCAACACATCACAGTTGTTACCAATTCAAAAAGAGTGCTGATATGGATCCCAAATTTGTGCCTTAATTTTTCATACCAATCTATGCAGAAGTGCATAAGATGGATTAGAAATCAAACTTATAATTGATGGTACATTTTTGGCAATCGCATGCTTGCAACATAAATTGGAATGAGAATCTGGGAGAAGAGTTGAGATCCCTATCATTTTCCAATCCAAACGAGGATAAGCTAATAAATCTTAAACCATGAAAGACATAACATTATTATTTGGATTCCAGCACAAATTATTGGACACTCTTCACAACAACTGATAGAATGCTCTAGTTTGATCCTCGCAGCATTTTTGCACACACGTATGACCCAAATAGCTTCATCATTCTTATTCATTCAAAAAGTTTAAAGAAAGATCTGATTTTTTACTTCTTCCTTCTAAGACTTTCTGTGACTTGTAAAAAAGAACTCAAATACTTGCACTTAAGTCACTTTGCATGACTAGTTCCTTGTTCTTTGTAATAAAGAGCTCACGGAAAACTGTCCCATACTGACACATCAAGCCATGTATCTAAATTAATCTAGAGATAGTTAATGTCACTACGAAGAGGCATAATCAAAAAGGAGGAGCCCCCCCCCCCCCAAAAAAAAAAAAAAATGAAAAAGAGAGAGAACCATCCCTTCAACAATTGCTAAATTTTAGGATAGAAAGCTTAACACTAATTTAATTTATCTATGTATTTTAGTCCATAGTCATAGCCAAGCGAACACCAGAACAGTAAAATGTTGATTACCTCCCATATTTGCTGAAAAGATACTCCAAATCACGGGAGCGTGTCCGAGAGGACAGACGGCCGACATACAAACGTGTTGTACCGTAACGATCATCATATCGAGGCATTTTCAACTGCAAAAAAATAAAAAAAATAAAAAAACACTTCTTTAATATGATAGCCATAGACTAATAACATCTCCACTATCATTCAAAGATAATGCAACTCAGGAAAAAAAAAAATATTACTCTATGGATAAGCCAAACGCAAATACCAGGCAAAAGCAAATCAACCATTTGCATTCAGTGATAACGGATTAATATACCCCCTCTTTATAAAATAAGAGTCTTATTTGACCCAACACAGACTAAGAGAAGTGTATGTTAAAATAGCCCCTGTGGTAATGGATCCATAATTTATAGGAGTGATCAATTAATGGTTAAGTGGTAAAAATTGAAAATATGAAACAGAAATCTACAAAGTGGAAACTTTTTTCGTGACAAGAAATTTTATATCAGAAATAAAAAACATAGACATTCTTTTGTATCATTCAATCATAAATAGAGTGTATGAACAATTATAACACTTCAGTTCCACTAGTCTAACTTCCATAATACAGAAACGTCCCAAAAAATCAAATCACCAACCCATAAAAAGGTCACAGTCACACAGTACATACTACAGTTCCACTTCAGGCATTCCCCTACGTGCATATACATACAAGTGCATGTCTCAGTGTGTAATTTAAAGGTAAATTTAACATCAAGAAAAGATAGAGCAAACTAAATTTCATTGCTAAAGTAAAGTCAGTAAATCAAATTTGAAACTGGAAAAGGGTAAGCAAATTCAGAGAATTACGAAGGAAAATCAGCAATATTGTGCCAATGAAACTTTTTGCAGTCAAATCAAACAGGATACCTTAAGCAACAAATCGGCACAATTGCAGACGAAGATAACAAAATTCACAGAAACGATGAAATCAATTAACGAGTCTGAAAGAACTATCAACGGAAATCCGCTCAAATTTGATCATTAAGCAGTGCAAAAAAAAATACTGATCAATTCAGGCTAAAATTCGACTTACGAATTGCAAATCAAACAGAACAATTGCATCTTAAGATTAGCCGATTCGAACGATTCCGAGTGAAATCAACAACAACAATTAGGATTTAGCAGACTAAATTAAGCTGTGAAAGCGTACCTGCGTAATTCTGACCCAAAATTCGATTGGAGCCCTAGGCCAGCCTGTAATTGACGGAGACAGAAAATGACTTGTCCCAGTTTTTTATACTCCGAACAGATAGATTTCGACGGTCTGGATGCGCCAACCATATAATCAAAAGGTTAAAATTTGCAGTAGGAAATGGGCCGGGTTAATGTTTTCATTTACCAGTTCATGGGCTTTGTGGCCATACGCTTTCTTTTCTTTTCTTTTTTTTTGAGGCAAAAGTAAGGCTCCGTTTGTTTCACGTAGTTGGATTTTCGGAAAATATTTTCCATACTTTCGGCTGTTTGGTATCGATACGAAAATGGGGTTTTTCCTCTAGGGCCCTCCCCACCTAAATGTTATTCCATTTTAAGGGAAGGTCCTTTTCAAATCCCGAATAAGGAGCTCTTTTAAAATGATATTTCCACATACACCCCTCAGATTCGTTGACCAGTCAACAAAATTACCTAAATACCTAAACTACTCCGCCCCCAAACAAAACCCTAGCCTCCCCTTCCCTTCCCATTTTTTACGCTCTCTGTCTCTCTCTAAAACACAGACTCTCTCTCTCTCTCTCTCTCTCTCTCTGCACGCACTCTCTAAAATCCTCTTCTCCGGTGATCGGTTACTGACGCCAGCGCCTACCTTCCCCTCAATCTCCGCTAGTTCTCTCCACTATCGCAAATCCAGATGGCCTCCTCTTCTTCCCGGCGTCGTTCTTCATCTAGCCGGTGAACCTTCTCCTGCAACACACCGTCCGCTCCGGCGACTCTCAAACCTAGCCTCACATTTTTCGTTTCCGGTGCCTCCACTACCTTGCTATACATAGATCTGACCGGATCTTGGGCATAAACTCCATCCTCCAGCTTTCTCTCTTATTTTTTCCACTTGAAACTTCAAATCCACTTATTGTCTCCGATCTGATCGGTTTCTCCGACAAGCCTCAAATTTGGTTGATTTCCTCGGCGATCCTCAGATCTAATTCGCCTCTTCTCCTCAACTTCAGATATGCCGCTTATTGTCTCCGATCTGCCGCTCATTGCTGCCAGAAGGACTAGTCGTCTCTGTGGACAAGTTGCTGCTTCTGCAACCAAGGAAAAGGCTTAATTTTAGTTACGGAGTTTTTATCTAATTTTGTTATTCTCTTTACAATTTACTATTCTCTATCAGATTTTGTTTTTTGATAATGGTGCTTTGTGTTGATGTTCACACAGTTAGTTCTACCGGAAGATTTAGATGAAAGTTGTTTTCTTTTGTTGGAAAAAAAAAGTATTTTACTGAAGGCAGTCAAAGGATAATTTGTTTTATACACTAGTTATAAGAGTTTGATCGTCATTTGACTAAATAATATTTTTTTTTATTAAAAATGAAATAAAAAGTAAAAATACATGACTCTTTTACTTTAATTATAAGAGGTGGATATGTTTTATGTGTCAGATATAAGGCCATGTCCAATAAGGGGTTGAGGGAGGGAGTTGAATGGGATTAAACTAGTTGAGATGGTGCAATAAGGTAGTTGAGAAGGGGGGTTGAAGGGGGAAGTGTTGAAAGTTCTCAACCGGGTTGAGAGAATTTTGGTTGGGGCCCGCCTGGACACGCGTCGGCCAGCGGTTGGTGCCGACATGGCGCGTGCGCCTCACCGCCGACAGAGGCGCGTGAGGGCAGCGTCCACCAGCTTTTTTTTTTGTTTTTTCTCCTTTTGCCAAGTGTCAGCCTACGATTGGTCCTCCGGATTTTTAGATTTGATTTTCAACCCAAATTTTCGAGCTCAATTATTTTACAGCAAAAAAATTTTATTTTATTTTTTTTTTTGCGAAAATTCTGGATTTTTTTTCTCTATAAATTGATATAACTTTCATTTTATTTGTACACCAAAAAAAAACTCTCTTTTTTCTCAAAAAAATCTTAACTATCCTTCTTTAACCCCTTATTTTTTAAAATATTCATCATCTTTTTAGTGAAATGGATCCCAATAATCCCAATAATCCTTATTTCAACACTCAGAATTCAAGTAATTTTCCACCAAATTACTACAATCCTAATGATTTTCAATCGCCAAATCAATTTTCTAACCAACCACATCCTCAAAATGTCCCACAATTTTATTATCAACCAAATGCTATGCCTTCAGCTGTACCCACCTGGAATCCATATTATAGTATGCAATTTCAACGATCTCCACCACCACCACTACCCTCCCAAGAATCAGAATATCCCGAATATTCAACACAAATGGTTATGGGTAGCAATAGCGGTGCTGATGAAGCTACTCCAACTCCAGATGCAGGAGGTTCAACCACTAGTCGGAGAAAAATTGTCAAATGGAGCACGAAGGACAATATAGTGCTAATCAGTGGGTGGATTAAGTTTGGAACCGACAGTGTAGTCAGAAAAAATCAGAAGAGTGAAGCGTTTTGGGGTAAGATTGTTGAATATTGTAACGAACATTGTGAATCTAACCCTCCCCGTGACGTAGTTTCATGCAAAAATCGTTTCAATTATATAAACGCCAAATTGGGCAAATGGGTAGGTGCATACGATAACGCTAAGCGTATGAAACAAAGCGGGTGGTCGGAGAATGATGTTTTGAAAAAAGCTCACGAATTATATAAAAGTGCTAACAATAGCACTTTTAATTTGATGGACGAGTGGATAGCTACCCGAGATCAACCACGCTACGCAAGTCAGGTTGGAGGAAATACTGGATCTGATAGCGGTGGATCTAAGAGAGCACGAGAAGGTGATGTAGGTGATTCAAGCTCGGTTGGATCCATTCCTCGTCCTATGGGAAGAGAGGCAGCTAAGAAAAAGGCGGGGAAGAAAAAAGTGGGGTTGTCACCGGTAAAGGAATAAAAGTGGTCAGAATTCAAACAATTCAAAGAGAAAGAATTGGAACGAATGGACAACTTAGTCTCAGAACAAGAGAAGGCAAACAATATTGCCCTTAACAAGACTCAGGCTAAAAATAGGAAAATGTGGATGCAGTTGAGTCAAATGGAGTCTCGCGATCATCATCAACAACAGCTTTTTGAAATGTTGACTGAAGAGCTGTTTGGCAATTAATGTTTGTTTTCTAGCTTTATGTCAATTTTCTGAACTGATGTACTACTTTCAAGATTCTCAGTATGTAACTTTACCTTTTAATTAAATCTATGTAATTCTATTATTGGAGTCCGTCAATTAACTCAATTGAATTGAAGCTTCAAATCCGTCAACCACGACCACTCATTTGTTATCCTTTAACTAACTCAATTCAATAGAAGCTTCAAATCCGTCAACCACGACCACTCATTTGTTTTCCTTTAACTAACTCAATTCAATAGAAGCTTCAAATCCGTCAACCTCAGCCACTCATTTTCTTATAAATAACACTCTCTTCTTTCATTCTTCCTACACCAAACACATTCTTCTTTCCTTCTTCCTACATCAAACACTCTCTCCTTTTGAGAATTCCTCCTACATCAATGGATCCATCTGGATTTCTTCCTTTTGATGTCGAAGACTACAAAAGGCAACTTGAAATTGAGGAGAGTTTTATCATAAACGAGTTTTTTGATGATAAACCTCCGAAAAAAAACTCGAAAAAATTTGAAAAGAAATCACGCTTTGCACAATAAGAGCCTGATTGATGACTACTTTTCCGAAAATGCTATGTATAAAGATTATTTTCGGCGCCGATATCGGATGCAGAAACATGTATTCCTCCGCATCGTCGAGGATCTTTCAAGCCATGACATGTACTTCACACAAGGATCCGATTGTTCCGGCAGAGAAGGCCTATCTCCATTAGCAAAATGTACCGCAGCCATGCGATTGTTAGCATATGGTATGTCCGCTGATTCTATTGATGAATACATTAAAATAGGAAAAACTACAGCGTTTGAGGCATTACGGAGATTCTGCAAGGGGGTCATTCAATTGTACGAGCGTCAGTACTTGAGAGCCCCAAACGAAGCTGACCTGCAAAGAATTCTTGAGGTCAGTGAGAAGCGGGGGTTCCCAGGGATGATCGGGAGTATTGATTGCATGCACTGGGAGTGGAAAAATTGTCCTACTGGTTGGGAAGGTCAATTTACTAGAGGTTATAAGGGAACCACTACGGTTATTCTTAAGCCGTTGCCAGTCATGATTTATGGATATGGAATGCCTTTTTTGGATGTCCGGGAACATTAAACGATATAAATGTTCTGGACCGATCACCAGTTTTCGATGATCTTGAAGCAGGAAATACTCCAAGAGTCAATTTCTTTGTGAATGAACGTCAGTATAATATGACATATTATCTTGCTGACGGTATCTACCCCTCTTATCCGACCTTCGTCAAATCCGTTAAACTTCCTCAAAGTGAAGAAGACAAGTTATTTGCAAAATACCAGGAGGCATATCAGAAGGATATAGAACGGGCATTTGGAGTGCTCCAAGCTCGATTTAAAATCATTCGAAAACCAGCTCGAATGTGGCAGATAGAGGACTTGGCTATGATCATGAGAGCATGTATCATATTACATAATATGATCGTTGAGGATGAACGTGGTACGTATTCTCAAAATTGGCTTGACTATCAGGATCAGCCCGGGGCAAGTGGGTCTAGTACACAACAACCATTCTCAACTGAGGTATTACCAGCGTTTGAAAATCATGTACGTACTAGATCGGATTTGCGTGATCAAAGGGCTCATAAACAATTGCAGAACGATCTAGTCAAACACATATGGGCAAGGTTCGGAAATCAGTGATTTTTAAATTTTATTGTACTGTTAGTCGAGTCTATGTATCGTATGTTTTTTGTTTTTCATCATTTGTGGAACGAACTAAGTTTATTGTAACTTTTCTTATTTTTATTAAAATTAAAATATTCTCGCATTTATTTAATTGCTTCGAAAAAATTTAATTAAGTTTGAATTAAAAAAAAATAAAAAAAAATCTCGAATTTATAAATAAAAATATTAATAATTTATTTTTTAATAATAAATTATTAATATCAATATTTATTTTTAATTATAAAAATAAAATATTGTAAATAAAATAAAAAGTGGTGGGGTATAGAATGATGAGTTGGGAGGAGTTGAATTTTAAACTAAACTAGCCTATTGTGGGGGTGTAGTTGAGAGGGTAGTTGAATGATTAAGTGAATGGAGAGAGAAGATGAGGTATTGTGATATTAAGGTAGTTAAATGTTTTTTGGTAGTTGGATTATTGGACATGGTCTAAGAGCTGACTGTTGTTTGACCGAATATGAAAGTCAACATTAATAAAATATTTTAATTTTTACTTTATTTTGTAAAAAATGTGAAAAAATGACTGGTATATTTCAATCATAAGAGGAGAGATGGTCCTATACATTAAGTATATGAGTTTGACCGAGATTTGACAAAATAATAGTTTTAAAAAAATATTGAAAGTGAAAAAAAGGTAAAAACATGACTCTTATACTTGACTTATAAGAGTTTGACTGGGATTTGACCAAATAATATTAAGATTAGTTTTCTTAAAATTGAATAAAGTGAAAAAAATTACTCTTATATGACAGTTAAAAGAGTTTGACTGATGTTTGACCGGGTTTGATCATATTTGACCAAATATTATTTTTATTTTTTTTCTAAAAAAATGGAAAAAGTGAAAATTTTCAACTCTTATATGTTAATTATGTGTCAGTTATAAGAGTTTGACTGTTGTTTGACCGAGTTTGACCATATTTGACCAAATAATATTATTATTTTTCTAAAAAAATGAAAAAAGTGAATTTTTTTGACTCTTATATGTTAATTATGTGTCAGTTATAAGAGTTTGACTATGATTTGACCAAAAAAGTAAAGATTGAGAGGAGATATGAGGGCATTTTAGTCATCTTGCATCTTTTTGCAAGCAAAGGGTGTCTCTGGTATTAGTAATCTGTCGGATCCTTATTTAGAATAAAAATTGGTAATGAGGGACTCTAGAGTCCAAAGCCCATAGGAAAATAAGGTCAACAGGAATTCATTTTACGGTCAACGTAAAATAGGCCTTTTTACGGATGAAAACAATTAAGGACTACGACCTCCGTATTTCGTTTTCCAAAAGACGGACTCTCTCTTTCGCGTCTCTCGCTCTCTAAGTAAACCCTTTTTCTCTTCCCGTTTCTCCCTTCTCTTCTTCCGTTCACCATTCGATCTCCCTCTTTCTCTCTTCTTGATTATCCTTTCTCATCTTCTGATCACCATTCTATTTCCCTCTTTCTCTCTTCTTGATTACATGCAATTTTTGTGTTTGCAGAACTATATATAAAGAGAAACAATCAACGAAGGACGGAACTTCAAAGGTATATATGTTTTTCCGATTTGTTGTTAAAATATTATATTTACCTAACTAATCAAGTAGCAGATAGAGATATTGCTAATGTTACCATTTTGATGAGATAATTAAGCTTGCTTAATTGTTTATTTCTGCTCATGATTATGTTTTGCAATCTGGTAAACTGATTCAGTTTGGATGAAACAATGAGTTATTGTTTGAGATAACAGCAAGTTCTTGATGTTCAAACAAGGATTTGAAGAATCAGTTTTGTTGGCTAGAAATTGTTAGTATTATTACATTTGAAATTGGCTTGGAATTCTAATCTGAAACTTGTGTTTTATAAATAGATACTCCCTCCGTCCCATACTTATTTGCTACATTTCGTTGACCATATTTGAACTTCGACTAACAATTTTTTGCTAAACTATTAATCTCTATAAAAATTTAAAGATAGTTATTGATAATATTCCTATTGGTGATTTAATATCTATTTTTACTGATTGAGAAAGAACAATTGGTTTCATGAGTTTTTTTCAATATTCTTGCTTTCTCTTTTTGTGACAATTGTGTAATCCTCAACTGCAATTCTTTTATGTATGTAGATGGTAATTAAGGTTACCAGAGCCTCAGTTTTAGGTGCAGCTATTCTATTATGGCTGTCGCTACAGTAATCCTAAAAAGAAGAAAATTTTCAATTTCTAGACCAAGAGATTGCACGGGAGAGATACATGAATAGTATCTTATGTAGAGGCGAGCAACACTGTATAGATCAAATTCGTATGAAGCCATCAGTATTTTTCAAGCTATGCGAAACCCTTGAGGAAAACAATTTACTTCGAAAAACTAAGAAGAGAAAATTTTGGGGGAAACTAGTTTCTCCATAAGTTATAAAAAGTCCTGTTTTTATAGGGGTTAAAGTTTAGGGTTTAGGCTTTAAGGTTTAGGGTTTAGGCCTTTTAAGGTTTAAGGCTTAGGGTTAAAGGGTTAAAAAGTGGACTTTTTGTAACTTATGGAGGAACTAGTTTCCCCCCAAACCAACTCAACTAAGAATATGTCTATAAGGTAGCAAGTGTTGATGTTCTTGCATTTGATTGGGCATAACGTGAGATTTAGGGTGATTGGTGGAAGATTCCATAGGTCTATCGAGACTGTTCATCGATACTTTAAAATTGTACTAGGAGCAATTTTAAAGTTATTCAACCTCGTTATTAAACAACCAGATGAGTCAACTCCTCCAGAAATTAGATACTCCCTCCGTCCCATCTTAAACTTCAAAAAAAAAGTGGGCACAAGAATTAAGATGAGAATCTTTATATTATAAAATATAGATAGTGGGGTAGAGTGTTGTGAGTATAGAAAGTGGGTAGGAGAGAAAAAGTGGGGGTAGGGAATAGTTAGTGGATATTTGTTGTGTGTATGATGTAGATCCCACTAAATAAAAAAGTATAAATAAGTTTCCATTTTGGGATTTTGAAGTTTAAGATGGGACGCCTAAAATGGAAATTTTTGAAGTTTAAGATGGGACGAGGAGTATAACGACATATTTTATCCATACTTTAAGGTTAGTTACAAATTTCAAATTTCAAATTTCAAATTTAAAATTTATATCCTAATTAATACTCCCTCCGTCCTACCTCACTTGAGACTTATTTCTATTTTGGTCCGTCCCACTTTACTTGAGACTCCCCAAAATGGTAATCTTTTTATAATTTTATATCCAATCTACCCCACTCACTCATTCTCTCTCTTCATTTTTCACCACACAATTCATTCCACCAACCTACTATTAACCCCACTCATTCTCTCTCTTCATTTTCTACCACACATTTTCCTTATTTTATTCTTTTTCCTTAGTTATTGTGCCCACCTCTTAGGTATCAAGTGAGGTGGGACGGAGGGAGTATATGGTAAATAACTCATAGTACAAACATAGTCATTATAGGATTGCATAGGAGCATTAGATGGAAGTCTTATACATGCAAAAGTAAGTGAAGAATTAGCCGGAAGATTTCGTGGTAGAAAGGGTGGAACTACATAAAATATTTTGGCTACCATTACATTTGATTTGAAGTTCACATATGTCCTAGCCGGGTGGGAAGGGAGTGCACATGACTCGCGCATTATAAGTAATGCATTGGAAAGGCCGGGGGGATTGGTGATTCCTGAAGGTACTGTGATAATTCCCTGTATTCTTTTTTCTTATAGTTTTTCCACAGGAAGATCACCATTTTATTAAAAAAAAAAAGCTTTCTGATGATAAATTCCAATTCACAGTAAATCTGTACAAAAAGGTGACGAAAACTGAAGGTTTTGATGAAGATTTTTTGGGCAGTGTGTTTGACCATTTGAATGCCAAGAGTCTTTGGCTCAAGGATTTATGGTCAAGAGTGCTAACCTTCGAAGGAAGTGGATTGAGAATTTCCTGAGTAAATGGTGAGAAGGATAGTAGTCTTATGGTCTATTGACTCACATTTAAAATTTTAATAATAGACGTTAGTGGTATTTTTTTTATTTTTATATTTTGTCACTAGACTATTGTATTAGACTTCTGTGGTATTTCTACTATTCTTTACTCAAATTTTTTATTTAGGTTTTCACTCTCTGTCTCAAAATTATGTTCTTATTTTTTGTCGTTACGATGAATGTTCTTATTTTTGAAACACATTTTTAGAGCTTTATATTTTTAGTTATGTCTGAAATATGATTAATGTTGGAGTTGATGAGTCAAGCAATTGTGATTTTATGTTTTGGAAGTTATTTTATGGAAATTTACCAAACACCGGAAAATGTTTTCCGGAGCATTTTCATAAAATTTGCCAAACAGGTGAAAATGAATTCATTTTACTTTCCAGAAAACGTTTTCCCGAAATCATTTTCCGTAAGTCCAACTACGCGAAACAAACGGAGCCTAAGATTTAATTGCATTCCAAACAAACATCGAAATGGCTCAACACAAGATTTGGAGGCTCATTTCAAATAGTCTTGGTGTTATACAATCGTCGAACAATCAGTATTTGTTGAAAGAAAAGCATGATAGGAAAAAGTATTGGTTGCAAATTCACTATTATCTACTTCTGATTTGCCCAATGCTTTGCAAACCACCAATAAAATGAAGCCCATCACATTTTCTTGTGTGTCCTTGATGTTCGCTCCATAGTCCCTCTTCTGATGAATTTCGCTTCTTACTATTACTCGTGACGCTCAAATGCTACTCCAAGTAACACTTGAAAACTGCCACACACGGGCATTCATTAAAAGGATCCTTTGTCCGATAAGATTTAGCTTTGAAAACAATAATCGTCAAAGCATTTGGATTGACGAGTAGACGCCAACCAAGCTTCCCAAACACATCAAGATTAATAAGTTGCGTAGAACAATGTTGTAGATCATAATACAAGGCTCTCAACAAAAAGAAAGAAAATCTTAGGCTCTCAACAAGGAGAGAAATCACAAGGCTCTCAACAAGGACAGAAAACACAAGGCTCTCAACAAACGGAGAGAAAACATAAAATTCGATATTACTAAACATCAAATATAAAGAAACAAAAACAAATCTGAAAATAAAACCCAAATTTTACATTTGTTGGGTTAATGCCTTTGAATTTGGGACGCCGAGTTAAAGGATTAAACAACAGAAGAATTTCGTAATTCCGGGACGGAGCACAGTAGGTCCGGGCGCACCAGACCAAGGACCCGGGCGGATCTGAGGAGGTCCGGGCGCACCAGACGCAGTACCCGAGCGGACCAAGTTTACGTCGGAATTGGCTTTTGGAAAAAGGAGGGGGATCCGGGCGGACTAAGCAAGGGTCCGACCGGACCAGTCACTACACCCGGGCGGACCTATGACCAAACAGCAGTATGATTTCGAGTAAATTGCAGTTCCGCAGAAGGAAGGATTTCGAGTCAGTTTTGTACTAGAATTCCAAGTTCCTATTAGATTTTGAGATAGACTTTACTGGTATAAATAGAGGCCATTAGTTTAGATCAAAATCAGCTGTTACATCTCAGATAGATTATTAGAGTGCTCAGAGAAGGTTTGTAATCCTACAGTTGCACAGTCAGGAATTATTGTGATCAATAATTCGTGCAGCAGTAATAGTGTGATCTTTGTAATTGTTTCTTCGGATTGATAATAATATTCTCTCCCCTCCTCGTGGACGTAGCCAAGTTGGTGAACTACGTAAATCTGTGTTCTTGTGATATCTTACTTTTCTTATCAAGTGTTGTTATTGCTCTAACAACATTTATTTATGAACAAAACCAACAACACAATTGTTTGTAATCTCAACAAATTGAGATTATAAAAAATTGTGTGTTGAATGATTGAGAACGGAAGAAAACCTGAACTTGAGAAAACGGTTTTGTTCAAGATAGAAGACAAGTTGAGAGAAAGAAAACGGTTTTTGCCATACGCTTTCTTGGGCAAGGTTAAAAGGCAATAATATGGCTTGTGTAATTTATTTCCTCGCTTGCAAATTTGGTATGCTAAACTAAACTCGAATCGACTCAACTCAGTAACGGTGTTGTTTGCCATATGACTCGATTTGACAGCACTGTCGTTTGTTACATGACTCGATTTAATTCAACTTAACTCAACCCAACTCATTCACAAGTCGTTTGTTATTGCCGGTTGCTTTAGTGAGAGGAAAAAAGGTTAATATGTGAGTGTATATGCTCCAATTGGATTGACAGTCTAGTTAATCAAAGGCTCAAATTAATCTCAACTAAATCGGATGATCCCTTATTGTGAGTCAGGGACCAAGATTAGGCCGAAAGACGTAGTCGATGAACAACAGGTTAATATGCATGTACTACCCTCACTGACACCATCTACGAGAAGGCGGAGTTTCTTTTCAGCCACCATATAGTTCGCCTTAAAGCCTTAAAGACGGAGAAGGGGAGGAGCAATTATGGGATACACCGCAATCTCAATGATAAAGCGGCGAGCTGTAAAATTTCAAACTACTCTTTGTAAAATCTTGGTCTTTCAAAATATGATCAATGGCCCAGAAACTGAAACGCTAAACTATTACACCCAATTTAATACTCACTTAATCTCAAAATAAATATACAAAAGATGTTTAAATTTACTTTTTGATCGAGATTAACTTTCTAAAAGAAAAAGTAGTGCATTATTTATGAGACGGAATGTTAGTATAGAATGATCAAATAGATAGCATATAGTTGGAATTGTTGGTTCAAGCAATGAAACCTAACATTTCGTCACAACATTGTATATATAGTTCTAGTATAATAAACCTGCTTTATTCTAACCAAATCCAAACCTATTTCTTCAACTTTAAAAAGCTCACTGATATTCCCCATTAGCTGGGATTAGGTATACTTACATACAACAAACATAACCCAAATTCAATCTTTAAAAAAAAAAAAAAAAAAAAAAAAACTGGATTCCCAAGAAAATACAATTACCCTAACAAAGTTACAAAGTATAGAAAACTAGTTTTTTTTTTTCCCGCCAAATTTCTTACCAGGCCTTAGAATTAGGTCCTCTTGTTTTTGCTTCCCTTCAACAAGGCCAAGTAAAAGAGGATCCTGAAAAAGAAACCCCATGCAACTGTGATCCACAAGCAACCCCACTTGCTAATATCGGTCACCCCTTCGCGCTTCAGTATGTCGGCCCCAGTTGCCAAGCAAGTCGTGCTCGTGATCCTCACGCCGAGAGTCTGGCTCATCGTTTTTAGCAGCCTTAGCTTGATTGCATCCGGGACGGATGCTAGAGGCGTGTTATCGAATATTTGAGTCCCCCTAATGAAGCATTTAGTAGGATCATCAAACTCGTTTTGCAAAACGCCTTGGTACGGGTATTTCACTAGAGAGAGGTAGTGGAACCATAGCCAATAACCGGGAATCCGGTCACGATTAATGAAAAAGCCACTAAATAGGAGGAAGTACGCTAATATGGCGACAACGATAGTGTAGCCTAACATGACATGTGATACGACACCTGAGAGGAATGTCACGAAAGAGCTTCCGGCCCAAAATGAGGCGAAGATGAATAAAAAGTAGGTGAAAAAGCCCGATAGGCCTCCGGCTAGGCCCACGGCCCAAAAGGTTGTGGCCGCGAATACAAAGGAGAGGAACAATAGTGAAGGTATGGTAATAATGGAGTGGGAGAGAACATAAGAGGAACGACGATATGCATTGTAAGCAGTCTCTCTCATGAAAATGTAACGTTCTTGTAGAAATGCCGGAATCGCCTCTGCGCATGTGTAGAATGTTGTAGACATGGCAAATGCGAAAAAGCCTATACGTTCCTGGATTCCTCGAGGCGAGTCGTCTAACTTCCGGAACATGGTGGCCAATATAATTCCAGTCACCAGAACTGCACCCAATCGGACTACATAGAGTTCAGGGGACCGCCACGAGTTTAATAACGACCTCTTGGATATGACCATCATCTCGATCCAAGCGGGGTTAGCAAAAGTGGGAACGGAGGAGGATAGAGAATTGGCATCAACGTTAGTTGCCCCAGATACTAATTTTCCCCTAGAAATGCTTGCACTTATTGCATCTTTTAGTGACATTCTTGGACCGTTGGATGACAATCTACTACGACGATTTTTATTCGCCCATGATTTGTGGAAATCAACCAAGGTTTTTGTCCCTCCGACAGATCCTTCTAGCTCGCGGATGAAATCTAGGGCAAATTCGGTCCGATCTTCATTTTCAGGGATTGGGCTTCCGAATTCGGAGAAGAAAGGTGGCAGGCTAGATGGAGAGCCACTAAAGACCATTTGGCCACGGGACAGAAATAGCAACCTGTCAAGTAATCCCATAATTCGGTAACTAGGTTGGTGTATAGACATTATCACTATACTCCCACTTTGAGCTATCCTTTGCAAGACCTTCACCACCATGAAGGCACTAGTCGAGTCGAGCCCTGAAGTCGGCTCATCGAGAAAAAGAACTATCGGGTCGTGAATTATGTCCGTTCCAATAGAAACGCGACGCCTTTCACCTCCCGACACCCCTCTATGGCCTTCATCTCCGATCATAGTTTTCGCAGCGTTTCTGAGACCTAACTGGTCGATTAAAGCTTGAACTCTTGCTTTCTTCTTTGACTTTGATAGAGTCCGAGGAAGACGAAACTCGGCCGAGAACATTAGGGTTTCCTCCACAGTAAGCATCGGGAAAAGCAGATCGTCTTGCATGACATAAGCCGATATAACCTTATTAAGCTTTGACTCCAAAACCTCTCCATTTAAAGTCAACGACCCTTTCAAGCTCCCTTTCGCCATACGGTCAGCAAGCGCATCGATCAGCGTTGACTTTCCGGACCCACTAGCACCGAGAACGGCCATGATCTCTCCTTCTCTAGCTTCACCGGATATGTCATTTAACAACACCTTAGTGTTAGAAGCCTTATCCCCTCCACATCTAGTGATAGCCATTTTGCGACGGACTTTGACACTATAAGTCAAGTTACTAAAGGAGAGAACAAAAGGAGACATTTGATGAGGAACCGAAATAACACGGTGAGCTTGCGGCATGTCGAAGTTAGCATCTCCGACATGCTGCAAGAGCTCACCGAGGGTGGGAGAGACGTGGTGTTTGGGCCTACGGTTAAGCTCTTGGAGCTCGTTAGCCCTTCCACGAGGCCCAAAAAAAGGTACGTCGCTCCCTCCAGATGACATGCTATCCGCAGTCGAATATGGCATGAAAGTTTTCGATATGTGCTACAAAAGTTGGCTAAATATTCTCTATTTAACAAGAAAGAAAGAGAGAATATTCAAAGTTAGGGTACATGTGAAAAGATTGGTCTAGGATGATAATGTAGAAAATGAAATGTTTTGGTCATATTTCTGATGGATTTTCTTGATTTAGCACACTGTGTATGTATATGTATATATGTATATGTAGGGAGGTTTCGTGGAGGAGAAGAGATTAAAAAAGTTGACAGATTGAATGAAGAAGAGTGTGGGCATGGGGGTTAGTAGGTGAGAAGATGTACTGCTCTTACTGGTTTAATTTCTAACCTGATCTAACTTCTACAAATATAATTTTTTTTTTTTTTTTTTTTTTTTTTTTTTTTTTTTTTTGTGTATAGTCAAATTGTTTGGAGGATTTATTCGTCATCTTATAGCTTTGTTGCATGGCCAAACTCTGCCATCACACATCTCTAGAAGGTGTAGCTAGCTTACGGTCGAAATAATGGTACGACAGAGTAAAATTATGAGATGTGCGGTTAAATTCCAGTCAGCATTAACTTGTACAATTTTAATCTCGACTATCAATATGGTCTCAGCATTAACAAACGTTATTTTAATCTCGACTATCCATCTGTTCCCAAATAGGGAAATATGTGTACGACCCAATTTTTGCGGTGGATTTTGCATACAAATTCATATTATCCTATTCCATGAGATATATAAACTTTACAATGAAAATCTTTTGCATATAGTAGAGTAAAAATATAGAGTATAGAACCATCCAAACTTCACAGTCCATAATTCAGCTTTTATTGTAATAGCAACAATAGCAAAAGATTGAAATGATATACAGTAGAAAATGCAAACTTGAATGTTCAAAATCCGGCTGAGAGCTGAGTTCAAAAATTTATGAGGAATGTTCATAATTAAGAGTTGAAAGCACACTTTTTAAAAAATCTGACAAATCAACTTACGGAATCAAGCGAAAAAATATTCCCTCCGTTCCAAAATGATGGTAGCCACTTTTCTGACGGAGGGAGTATGTTCATTAAAATTTTGAAAAAGTAACTATGAAAAAAAAGAGATTTTACCCTTGAGAATAATCATCTACCTAGTTACATTACATGTATTCACAAGGTCAACTGGTCAATATATATATATATATATATATATATTTAGAGTATAAGCATGGTAGGATGTCCCCATCAAACAAAATCTCAGTCCATACTTCTTGTATTTCAATGGTAGCTCAGGGTCTCTTGTTGGTTGTATCTTCCATTTGCTGAAAGAGACTTTCATTAAATATATGTCAATTATAAAACAAGTTGGACTTATGTTTTTTATTAATTATTGCATAATTATATTGAAGATTAATTACAAAGCTCTTTTCTCAATGTTCACTCACTATATACACTATTCTTAATTGATTGTCATTATTAAATCATTATCATAAAGAAAGTTCTAATAGTTCATACTCGCTCCGCCCTATCACAGTTTTTCTGTTATGTTTTGAAATGAAAGTCGCATTTTTAAATAAAAAGTCAATTTTACTATTCCCTCCGAATCTGAATGAATGTCTATTTTTTTAAAAAATGCCCCAAATGAATGTCTTTTTTGGAAGAAAAAAAAAACTTTTCTTCTTAAATAGTTAATTTTTTTACCAACAAATCATTAGTCTTAAATAGTTAAAAAAAAAAAAATATTATATATGCAATGCACTATGTGACACTTAATATAAGACGGACGACGGAGTATTTTATACAAAATAAAGATCTTCTATTTGTCTTAATTAAGTCAAATTATAAGTATAAAATCAATGTCGTGTATTAAAATCACAAGTTACTTCAAAACTTGGTGTAAAAAAAAGGCATTTTCTTATGTGGTGACCAAAACTGTTCCTAATCTCTTTCTCTACACGCCTTCATTTCTTCACGTAAACCTAGTATTCAAACCTCCCATGTTACATTCATGAAAAAATATCTTCCCATATTTTTATTTTTTCCTTAAAATTGATTTCTTTTCAACTTACTTTTTTCGTCGCGGTCAACTTCAAACTTATGTCTATCATAAAAAATCAAAAAGTCAAATGAGACTAATTTTTCAGGACGGAGAGACTGTTCTTATTTAAATTTCCGATTAAACTATGTTGAAATAAATTATGGATGAGCGATTTTAGGGTTACAAAAAAAATTGCAAAATTTATTTACAAATACAGTTGGCAAACAATGATTAGATGTTGAATTAATGAGTGATGTGTCCTAAAAATACAACACTAATCATTTTTACAACAGTATTTGTAAGTAAAATTTTGTAACACTTTTTTATAACTTTAGTAAACTCGTTATTATGGATAGTTTAACAAGCTATGTATTTGAAAGTGAAGTTGTTTATAACATAATTGAGCCCAATCACACAAGTGTATAAAGAGTCGGCAAAGCTTTTGAATATGGTTAATATTCCCTCCGTCCCAACTCATTCGAGACCTAAGAGGTAGACACAATAACTAAGCAAAAAGAATAAAATAAGGAAAATGTGTGGTAGAGAATGAAAATATAGAATGAGTGGGGTAAATAATTGTGTTGGTTGAATAAATTGAGTGGTGTAAAATGAAGAGAGTGAATGAGTGGTGGGGGTAGATTCAATAATTTATTGGCTATTTTGGGAGTTTCAAGTGAGTTGGGACGGAACGGAACAAAATGGAAATAAGTCTCAAGTGAGAGTGAGCTGGGACCAGTGGCGGATCTACACTAAAACATTTGGTGTTGCCTACTTTGTGCGAGAAAAAAAAATACCGCGAAACTAAAATGAACGGGGGTACGGGGGCAGCGCCCCCGAATTTTTTTTTTAGTGTACTCTGGTATTTGTGCTTCTTAAAGGCGAAAGTTACCCTTTAAGTGTGACAACTCAAAATGGAATATCAACCTTCAACCTTTTCAAGTGGGACGGAGGTAGTAAGATACTTAGGCAATTTACACTAAGTAAAATTTTGGGAATTATTGGAAAAGGTCGATGCTCCATTCTAAAAATAGCTAGTAAAAAAAAAAATCATTCACACAATAATTGTTGATAAATCGACAAAATAGAAATGAAAATGATGAGCAAATTTAAAAACATAAGTGGTCAAGATTTTTATTTATTTTTTTTGAATTTGAACAAGAAAGCTTATGTCATGAACAACTACAAAATTTTATATTAATGTCAGTTAAAGTGATGGTTAAGATTTTTTTTAACTTTTTTTTGTTACATTGATGTTTTTAAAAAGAAAAACATAGTAGAGGGAAAAAATATTTTTAAGTGGTATCAAAAGAATTTTACAAAAACTTTGAAGAAAGCTCACCTATTAGAGTTTTTTAAAAAAAAATTGGAAACTATTTGCAACTAGTGGGAGTTGAACCCATGTCACTTGGCAAAAAAACTAACATCTCAACCAACTAAGCTACCTAAAGATTATGTAATCTAGGCGCACAGTGTAACAACCCGATTTTTTATATTTTTGATTTAAATTTTTTTTAATAACAATTAAAGTTAATAAGTAATTAAGGAGGTGAGTTAAGTAATAAAGGGTTGGACTAAACTGGAATGGGCTCGGGTGGGTTAGCCCGAAGTTAAAATAATAGGTTAAGCCCAACTAGCAATTACCCGCAAAATAAAACCTTGAGTTAGTGAAATTAGGTTTTACTTCCCTTCTCAAAAACAACAAAACCCTAAATCCCCCCACTACCCTATAGCAGCCGCCGGCCAAGATCAAGAGGGAGGAGGAGCTTCGACATTTT
This sequence comes from Campanula takesimana, assembly GCA_026119855.1. NCBI lineage: Eukaryota > Viridiplantae > Streptophyta > Magnoliopsida > Asterales > Campanulaceae > Campanula > Campanula takesimana. The sequence continues at coordinate 69,522 of JAOWBW010000388.1, read as the reverse complement.
TTTTGGAAGATCAATCCAATCGTTCTCAAGGTAATATCAAAACTCACATCCTAAAATTTGTTTCATTGAATTCGGATTAATAAATCATAAGTTATGCATGTTTAAAGGAAATAATCGTTAGGGTTTTTGCATGCTAGTCAATTAATGGTGGGAATTTTAATGGTTAAATGCTTAGCTTTATTTTAAGTTGATTCTATGATCATGAAAGGGATGAATTCATATTTTAAGAAAGCTGTGAATAGTAATCTGCGATGAATAGTAAAATACGCTGTGAATAGTAAATTGAGTTTAAAAAGCTGTGAATAGTAATCTGCGATGAATAGTAATTTACGCTGTGAATAGTAAACTGAGTTAAAAAGCTGTGAATAGTAATCTGCGATGAATAGTAATTTACGCTGTGAATAGTGAACTGAGCTGGGAATAGTGTTTCATGCGATTGATGAAAATCCTAAAAGCTATATAAATTGGGTGTTGATTCTTGATTGAGAATGTTAAGAACTGGGACGGAAAGTTAGTATTTTCGTTAAGTTTATAATGAAAAGAAAACATAATCGTTAAAAGAATTGTTAGAAGGTTAGAAAACTAACTTGAAAGGATGTGATAGTTACTTGGAAAACCTTGAAAGTTAGAAAGTTAACGGAAAGGAGGAAGATTAGAAGTTTCAGTTAGTTTCCTAACGGAAAATGACTAAACTGAAAAGAATTAAAGTTAGAAGAAATAAAAAGGAAACTTTGAAGTTAGAGGGGCCTAAGTGATTAAAAAGAGAAACTTAGGGGACCTTATGAACAAAACCAAAGTCAAAGGACCTTCCTGTAATTGAAGGAAAGTTGAAGGACTGAATTGTAATTAATCCAAAGTGAAGGACCAATTGCAATTAACTCAAAGTTGAGGGACCAAATTGTAATTAACCCAAAGTCAGAGGACTTAATTGCAATTATATCAAAGTTAAAGGACTGACTCGCAAATCAAAGTCAGAAACTTAAACGTAAGAAAGAAGTAACGAAGTAAAGAAGTTAAAACGCATCTCTCAGTTAACTAAGTAGAAATAGTTAACAATGTTGAGAGTACTAAAGTAAATTACTCCGTGCCTTGTAGATTTGCACAGAGAGGAGATTGCGAGGAAAAGCAATTCAGGTAAGGGATTACGTTCCTTACAGTATTTGAACTCCTGTTTATTGGAATTCTGTATCTTTCTAAAGTTAGCTATCAGTATGGCATGATAGTATTTGAATGAACTCTGCGTTATTGAACGTTCCTTGAAAGAATCTATACTTAGTGATGTCCCCATCGATCTACTAAGTATCGAAGTTTGAAACTTGTATCACATACTTGTACCATGGTATGTTCTCATTTTAACTTGTAAGTTAACCACTTACTCGTTAAGGCATCCAATGTCCAGTTAGAAAAGACATTGACGGACAGTCCAGTTAGAAAGACTCGTCCTTAAACTAGGGATTGCATGAGTGATCACATGCCTTCTCTCAGGAATTGTCTGATTACAAGGATGATTCTAGACCCCGAGCATATGTGTGTGGATACCATATATGTTACGACCCACACTATTGGCTGAAGAAGCTAGGTGTACGAATTGTACCTTTGGCATTGAGGTTATAATGTACGTTACCAAGGAATTGACGGAATTTGAATGAATCCCTTTGGATTGTAGTGCCATAATCCTTTGAAAGAAAAATCTTAAAAGTAATACGACTGTATTGTTCTGCAGTCTTGAATCCAAAAGTAACTGAACCTATCTTTGTAAAAGTTATTCAAAGTATTCGTTCTGGTCGTCTCTCCTTAGTAACCGGAGAGGCCACGTATGAACTTACTGAGCATTCGTTCGCTCATCCCTTCTCTATAAATTTTGTTTTCAGGATTTAAGTAGGAGGACAAGACAAGGAAAGCAGCCGTAAGAAGACGGTGGATTGAAGATTCTTAACTTAGTAGTTTAAGTACTATTATTTTGATGTAAGTTGAAGTACGATGATGGTTAGGGTTGTTACCTACCAAGACAAGTTTAAGTTACGCTTCCGCTACTGTTTTGAATTTATGGTTAATAAGGGGCCGTTGTGAACCCTAAATTGAAGTATTTATTATTGTTATTTATGGATATTTAATGCCATTAAATGCTCAGATATTATTAGAAAATTCGGGGTGTTACAGTTGGTATCAGAGCAATGGCTTTAGGTCTTATGGGAGAAAACTGAAAGTTAGGACTAATGGGAGAACTTAGTACTTGACTTGAATAAGATCTTACTTGAGGAAGTTCAAGTGATAAAGTCTAACTCTAGGAATAATACTAAGAGTGTACATAAAGTATGAATATACTTGGGGAAATAGGAACCTCTTCATTGTATGTCTATATACATTCTATTAATATGTTATAATGGAACCTTGGGGCTATGTACTAATTAAGTTTACTATTGGTGTGTGTAGGATCATGCCGAGGAGACCCATGAAGTCGGTAAGGTACAGTGCTACTCTAAGGGAAGAAATAGAAGCCAAAGAGGAGATTATTAAGCAGCTAACTAAGGAACTTCGCTCAGCTAAAAGAGAGCTTAGGAAGGAGACTCGAGGAGTCGGCAGTCTACAGAATGTCATCAAGAACGTGATGAGGACATAAGGTATGTAGAAGGAAAGTTAGCAGTACAGTTAAAGAAAGTCGAAAGCTTAGGAAAGCCATGTGGTTAGAGCTAACCGCGAATGGAATCGAATCAGTGTACAACTGGTGGATGAGATAGAACAAAATAATGAACTGAAAAAGAAGATAGATGAGCAAGCAGCCTATGAGGAAGAGCTTAGGCTTCAGGCTATCAGATTTGGGCTGAGAAGTTAGAATTGCAAGAAAAATATGACCAACTTGCAGCAGAACATGCACACTGTGGGAAGTGATGCAATTAATGACAGATAGTTATAAGAATAGATTCTTTTATTTTGTTATTAGTGGGAAATGCAGTTAGAATTTTTCCTTATGTTAAATTGAATTTTGGGTGTATTTTGAGATGTTTAAATCTCACACCTCAGTTGAATAAAGTTAATTATTTAATTTAAATACCCAAAATTTTGAATTTACTATTGTTATGTAGACAAAAGTTAACTTGTCGAGAAAAGACAAGGGAAAGAGTCGGAGTGATTTGAAATAATATCCGTAACCATAGTATGAAGTAAGACGACCATTGGAATACGTTAACACTAGTTACGTAATAAAAACTAGTGGAATGAAGAGATAATAATCAACCAAGTAAACCGGTTGTAAATTATGAAGTACGAAAACTCCTGAACTGGAGAAGAAAGGTTAAGAAAACTAACCAAATCTGAATCATGGTCTAGTACAAAAGACCTACGAACACGATCCAAACTAACAAGTAACCGTTAGTAAAAGGATAGTAATGTTAAGTATAACATGAACACCGCACATATTGTGTAGTGATGAACATTTCTAGAGCACGAACTTGTTTTAAAGTAAAAGGAAAACTTGCAGATGGCCTCGAATACCAGAAGTGGAAACAACGGAAACGGCAATGGTAACGGCCAAGTGAAATTAGTTTTGGTCTAGTGAAATGATCGAAACAAGAATAAATTGACCTATTGAAACGGTCAAGAGAAAGTATTTGGCTTAGTGAAACGCCCAAGTAAAGTTAATTTTGATCCATTGAAGCGATCGGAACAAGAATAAAATAACCTATTGAAACGGTTAAGTATAAGAGTAATAGGCTTAGTGAAACGGCCAAGTAAAGTTAATTTTGATCCATTGAAGCGATCGAAACAAAAAATAAAATAACCTATTGAAACGGTTAAGAGTAATAGGCTTAGTGAAACGGCCAAGTGTGAATGAGAGTAGGTCTAGTGAATCGACCTATGATTAATAAGTAAATTCTAGTGAAATGACTTCCCTAAGTAGAACTGGTCTATTGGAACGACCAGAAATCTAGTAGACCGATCTTTTGTAAAAGTTACGTCTTTTGGGGACGGCATATTTATGTGAAAGTATTAGGCATAGTACAATGCTTGGGTTGACGTGAGTAATAGTGTTAAATGTGCGAGTTAACCTGGAACAAGTAAGAATGGTTTATTGAAACGACCAATGAAAGTGATTATGGTCTATTGAAATGACCTATGAAAATAGAAATGGTCTAATGAAGCGACCCATACGTCTAGTAAAGTTGACTAATGAAGATAGTGATGGTCTGTTGAAACGACCAGTGGTTTAGTGAATGACCTATAAATTGAATGTTAGTCTGTAGAGACGAGCTATAGTATGAGAGTGCGTGAAAAAGTCTCGTATTCATGATAACTAATGATTGTACCATACTATCCGGCAAGTGCTCGAAACGCCAGAGAGGCTAAGTTTTATGATGCTAACTCAAGGAAGTAGGACGGTGAACGACTATGGTACTAGATTCATCGAATTGCTAGAATTTACCCTAACATCTTCGATGATGAAGCGCAAAAGGCTCGAGGATTTGAAGATGGTTTGAGCAACCGAATCCGATATAGAATCACTCCATTAATACTACCAACCTAGGATTAAGTGTTGGATAGGACGAGGATAGTGGAGAAAGAATCTGATAGTTATCGCAGTAAGCGAAAAGAGAAGAAGAGTCAACTAAGAAAGTGTTGACTGAATCTAAAGGAAGGCTACTGACGATCGCGAAAAGGAAGGTAGTACAAGTAAGTACCAGAATAAAGGCTACGGCAATAGAAATGATGGTAATAAGAACGACGTCAAAGGGCAAGGTTCTGATAAGAAGTGCCAAATGATTGCTTGGCTAAGAATATGTATTTAATTCATGAGGCGTTAGAGAATTCTTTAGTTATGGGTATTCAAACTAGAGAATCGATCCCTATTACGTCTATATCTAGGAAGTGTCCTTTGAAAATGGACAAGGAAGAACTTGAGGTTGATCTCATTAGTTTAGGACATCGAAGAATTGATGTAATCTTGGGAATGAACTATAGTTGACTGAATACCATGCCCATGTGGATTGTTTTAAAGAAAGAAGTCCACTTTAGATTACTACCTAGAGAAGAGTGATGTTCTCAAGAAACGAAACCTAGAACCCGATCGAACCTTATATCGGTAATGAAGGCTCGTAAGCTTTTAAAGAAAGGATGTGAAGGATTCTTAGCGTACATTGGTGATACGAGCAAGAAGGAAGTAACCGTAGAATCACTTTCTGTGATTAGATATTTCAAGGACGGGTTTCCTGAGGATTTACCGGGAATACCGTCATAAAGAGAAGTAAAATTTTCTATCGATTTGGTACCTGAGACTTCACCAATATCGAAGGCGCCGTATAAAATGGCTCCGTCGGAATTGAAGAATAAAAGGAGCAACTGTAAGAGTTGTTAGATAAGAGCTTGATTAGAACGAGTGTATCACCATGGGGTGCACCGGTATTATTTGTGAAGAAGAAGGATGCGTCGATGAGGTTATGTATCGACTATCGTGAATTGAACCGTGTGACGGTAAGGACCAATACCCGTTGCCCAGAATAGATGATTTGTTTGACCAACTTCGTGGAGCGTGTTATTCCTTGAAGATAGACTTGAGGTCTGGTTATCATCAACTAAGAGTGAAGAAGGATGATATAACTAAGACAGCCTTTAGAACAAGGTATAGTCATTATGAGTTGTAGTGATGCCGTGTGGGTTGATTAACGCGCCGACAGCGTTTATGGAACTTAAGAATAGGATATTTCAGAAGTTCTGGATAAGTGCGTGATTGTGTTCATTGATGATATCTTGGTGTATTCGAGGACCAAGGAAGAACATGAAGAGCATTAAGGTTAGTACTGCAGATTTTAAGAGAGCAGAAGTTATATGTTAAATTCAAGAAGTGTAAATTCTGGTTGGAGGAAGTAGCATTCTTAGGACATGTGGTGTCAAAGGAGGGGATTGTCATAGATCCAACAAAGATAGAAGCTACTGTGGATTGGGAAAGACCAACTTCAGTAAGTGAGATTAGAAGTTTCTTAGGTTTGGCTGGCTACTATAGGAGATTCGTAGAAGGTTTCTCGAAGTTGTCAGGGCCATTGACGAGGTTAACTCAGAAAGGAGCAAAGTTTGTTTGGTCAGAAGAATGTGAAAGGAGTTTTGAGGAATGGAAGCGACGATTGGTGTCCGCACCGGTTCTTGCTTTACCGTCTGGATCGGATGGAGTTGTAATATATAGCGATGCCTCGCTCAAAGGGATAGGCTGTGTGTTGATGCAGAATGAGAAGGTTATATCTTATGCATCTAGGCAGTTGAAAGTATATGAGAAGAATTACCCGACCATGATTTGGAGTTAGCGGCAGTAGTATTTGCCTTGAAAATTTGGACATTATTTGTATGGCGTGAAATGCCAGATTTTTACAGATCACAAGAGCCTTAAGTACATTTTCACTCAGAATGAGTTGAACATGAGACAACGGAGATGGTTGGAGCTTCTCAAGGATTACGACTGTGAAATATTGTACCATCCTGGGAAAGCTAACAAGGTGGCAGATGCCTTAAGTAGAAATAATCACGGAATGTTGGTGACATTGATCTCTAAGGGGGGTAAGTATGTGGAATGATGTCAAGGAGATGAACTTAGTGGTGAAGGTAAATGGATATTTGGCTAGATTGACGTTACAAGCCTGCACTGTTGGGCAGGATTAAAGAGGCACAAGAGGTAGACGAGGAGAGAGAAGCCCTAATCGGAAAAGGACAAGTAAAAGATCTTCACATGGGCGAAGATGGAATTTCGAGGTACCAAAGAGAGTATGAGTGCCGAACAATGACGAATTAAGAGAGAGATACAAAGGGAAGCTAAGTCCACGAGATGTGGGACCGTTCGAAATTCTCGACAAAATCGGAGAAGTGGCTTATCGATTGGCGTTACCGCCAGTGTTAGCTAGAGTACACAATGTGTTTCATGTCTCCATGCTAAGGAAGTATATACATGATCCGAGTCATGTGATAGAATACAAGTAGTTAAGAGTTCGGGCAGATTTGACGTACGATGAACGACCAATCAAGATCGTCGACAGAAAAGACGAGGTCGTAAGAAAGCGTACGGTTCCCTATGTAAAAGTGCAATGGAGCAATCACTCAGAAAGAGAAGCGACATGGGAACAAGAAAGTAAAATGCGCGAATTGTACCCGGACATCTTCTCGGATTAAGAATTGTCAAAGTTTGAGGACAAACTTCTTTTAAGGGGGTAAGAATGTAACAACCCGATTTTTTTTTTTTTAGTATTATTTAATTGATTTAAATTATTTTAATTAAATAACAATTAAAGTTAATAAGTAATTAAGGAGGTGAGTTAAGTAATAAAGGGTTGGACTAAACTGGAATGGGCTCGGGTGGGTTAGCCCGAAGTTAAAATAATAGGTTAAGCCCAACTAGCAATTACCCGCAAAATAAAAACCTTGAGTTAGTGAAATTAGGTTTTACTTCCCCTTCTCAAAAACAACAAAACCCTAAATCCCCCCACTACCCTATAGCAGCCGCCGGCCAAGATCAAGAGGGAGGAGGAGCTTCGACATTTTTTTTGGAAGATCAATCCAATCGTTCTCAAGGTAATATCAAAACTCACATCCTAAAATTTGTTTCATTGAATTCGGATTAATAAATCATAAGTTATGCATGTTTAAAGGAAATAATCGTTAGGGTTTTTGCATGCTAGTCAATTAATGGTGGGAATTTTAATGGTTAAATGCTTAGCTTTATTTTAAGTTGATTCTATGATCATGAAAGGGATGAATTCATATTTTAAGAAAGCTGTGAATAGTAATCTGCGATGAATAGTAAAATACGCTGTGAATAGTAAACTGAGTTTAAAAAGCTGTGAATAGTAATCTGCGATGAATAGTAATTTACGCTGTGAATAGTAAACTGAGTTTAAAAAGCTGTGAATAGTAATCTGCGATGAATAGTAATTTACGCTGTGAATAGTGAACTGAGCTGGGAATAGTGTTTCATGCGATTGATGAAAATCCTAAAAGCTATATAAATTGGGTGTTGATTCTTGATTGAGAATGTTAAGAATTGGGACGGAAAGTTAGTATTTTCGTTAAGTTTATAATGAAAAGAAAACATAATCGTTAAAAGAATTGTTAGAAGGTTAGAAAACTAACTTGAAAAGATGTGATAGTTACTTGGAAAACCTTGAAAGTTAGAAAATTAACGGAAAGGAGGAAGATTAGAAGTTTCAGTTAGTTTCCTAACGGAAAACGACTAAACTGAAAAGAATTAAAGTTAGAAGAAATAAAAAGGAAACTTTGAAGTTAGAGGGGCCTAAGTGATTAAAAGAGAAACTTAGGGGACCTTATGAACAAAACCAAAGTCAAAGGACCTTCCTGTAATTGAAGGAAAGTTGAAGGACTGGATTGTAATTAATCCAAAGTGAAGGACCAATTTGCAATTAACTCAAAGTTGAGGGACCAAATTGTAATTAACCCAAAGTCAGAGGACTTAATTGCAATTATATCAAAGTTAAAGGACTGACTCGCAAATCAAAGTCAGAAACTTAAACGTAAGAAAAGAAGTAACGAAGTAAAGAAGTTAAAACGCATCTCTCAGTTAACTAAGTAGAAATAGTTAACAATGTTGAGAGTACTAAAGTAAATTACTCCGTGCCTTGTAGATTTGCACAGAGAGGAGATTGCGAGGAAAAGCAATTCAGGTAAGGGATTACGTTCCTTACAGTATTTGAACTCCTGTTTATTGGAATTCTGTATCTTTCTAAAGTTAGCTATCAGTATGGCATGATAGTATTTGAATGAACTCTGCGTTATTGAACGTTCCTTGAAAGAATCTATACTTAGTGATGTCCCCATCGATCTACTAAGTATCGAAGTTTGAAACTTGTATCACATACTTGTACCATGGTATGTTCTCATTTTAACTTGTAAGTTAACCACTTACTCGTTAAGGCATCCAATGTCCAGTTAGAAAAGACATTGACGGACAGTCCAGTTAGAAAAGACTCGTCCTTAAACTAGGGATTGCATGAGTGATCACATGCCTTCTCTCAGGAATTGTCTGATTACAAGGATGATTCTAGACCCCGAGCATATGTGTGTGGATACCATATATGTTACGACCCACACTATTGGCTGAAGAAGCTAGGTGTACGAATTGTACCTTTGGCATTGAGGTTATAATGTACGTTACCAAGGAATTGACGGAATTTGAATGAATCCCTTTGGATTGTAGTGCCATAATCCTTTGAAAGAAAAATCTTAAAAGTAATACGACTGTATTGTTCTGCAGTCTTGAATCCAAAAGTAACTGAACCTATCTTTGTAAAAGTTATTCAAAGTATTCGTTCTGGTCGTCTCTCCTTAGTAACCGGAGAGGCCACGTATGAACTTACTGAGCATTCGTTCGCTCATCCCTTCTCTATAAATTTTGTTTTCAGGATTTAAGTAGGAGGACAAGACAAGGAAAGCAGCCGTAAGAAGACGGTGGATTGAAGATTCTTAACTTAGTAGTTTAAGTACTATTATTTTGATGTAAGTTGAAGTACGATGATGGTTAGGGTTGTTACCTACCAAGACAAGTTTAAGTTACGCTTCCGCTACTGTTTGAATTTATGGTTAAATAAGGGGCCGTTGTGAACCCTAAATTGAAGTATTTATTATTGTTATTTATGGATATTTAATGCCATTAAATGCTCAGATATTATTAGAAAATTCGGGGTGTTACAGTTGGTATCAGAGCAATGGCTTTAGGTCTTATGGGAGAAAACTGAAAGTTAGGACTAATGGGAGAACTTAGTACTTGACTTGAATAAGATCTTACTTGAGGAAGTTCAAGTGATAAAGTCTAACTCTAGGAATAATACTAAGAGTGTACATAAAGTATGAATATACTTGGGGAAATAGGAACCTCTTCATTGTATGTCTATATACATTCTATTAATATGTTATAATGGAACCTTGGGGCTATGTACTAATTAAGTTTACTATTGGTGTGTGTAGGATCATGCCGAGGAGACCCATGAAGTCGGTAAGGTACAGTGCTACTCTAAGGGAAGAAATAGAAGCCAAAGAGGAGATTATTAAGCAGCTAACTAAGGAACTTCGCTCAGCTAAAAGAGAGCTTAGGAAGGAGACTCGAGGAGTCGGCAGTCTACAGAATGTCATCAAAGAACGTGATGAGGACATAAGGTATGTAGAAGGAAAGTTAGCAGTACAGTTAAAGAAAGTCGAAAGCTTAGGAAAGCCATGTGGTTAGAGCTAACCGCGAATGGAATCGAATCAGTGTACAACTGGTGGATGAGATAGAACAAAATAATGAACTGAAAAAGAAGATAGATGAGCAAGCAGCCTATGAGGAAGAGCTTAGGGCTTCAGGCTATCAGATTTGGGCTGAGAAGTTAGAATTGCAAGAAAATATGACCAACTTGCAGCAGAACATGCACACTGTGGGAAGTGATGCAATTAATGACAGATAGTTATAAGAATAGATTCTTTTATTTTGTTATTAGTGGGAAATGCAGTTAGAATTTTTCCTTATGTTAAATTGAATTTTGGGTGTATTTTGAGATGTTTAAATCTCACACCTCAGTTGAATAAAGTTAATTATTTAATTTAAATACCCAAAATTTTGAATTTACTATTGTTATGTAGACAAAAGTTAACTTGTCGAGAAAAGACAAGGGAAAGAGTCGGAGTGATTTGAAATAATATCCGTAACCATAGTATGAAGTAAGACGACCATTGGAATACGTTAACACTAGTTACGTAATAAAAACTAGTGGAATGAAGAGATAATAATCAACCAAGTAAACGGTTGTAAATTATGAAGTACGAAAACTCCTGAACTGGAGAAGAAAGGTTAAGAAAACTAACCAAATCTGAATCATGGTCTAGTACAAAAGACCTACGAACACGATCCAAACTAACAAGTAACCGTTAGTAAAAGGATAGTAATGTTAAGTATAACATGAACACCGCACATATTGTGTAGTGATGAACATTTCTAGAGCACGAACTTGTTTTAAAGTAAAAGGAAAACTTGCAGATGGCCTCGAATACCAGAAGTGGAAACAACGGAAACGGCAATGGTAACGGCCAAGTGAAATTAGTTTTGGTCTAGTGAAATGATCGAAACAAGAATAATTGACCTATTGAAACGGTCAAGAGAAAGTATTTGGCTTAGTGAAACGCCCAAGTAAAGTTAATTTTGATCCATTGAAGCGATCGGAACAAGAATAAAATAACCTATTGAAACGGTTAAGTATAAGAGTAATAGGCTTAGTGAAACGGCCAAGTAAAGTTAATTTTGATCCATTGAAGCGATCGAAACAAAAAATAAATAACCTATTGAAACGGTTAAGAGTAATAGGCTTAGTGAAACGGCCAAGTGTGAATGAGAGTAGGTCTAGTGAATCGACCTATGATTAATAAGTAAATTCTAGTGAAATGACTTCCCTAAGTAGAACTGGTCTATTGGAACGACCAGAAATCTAGTAGACCGATCTTTTGTAAAAGTTACGTCTTTTGGGGACGGCATATTTATGTGAAAGTATTAGGCATAGTACAATGCTTGGGTTGACGTGAGTAATAGTGTTAAATGTGCGAGTTAACCTGGAACAAGTAAGAATGGTTTATTGAAACGACCAATGAAAGTGATTATGGTCTATTGAAATGACCTATGAAAATAGAAATGGTCTAATGAAGCGACCCATACGTCTAGTAAAGTTGACTAATGAAGATAGTGATGGTCTGTTGAAACGACCAGTGGTTTAGTGAATGACCTATAAATTGAATGTTAGTCTGTAGAGACGAGCTATAGTATGAGAGTGCGTGAAAAAGTCTCGTATTCATGATAACTAATGATTGTACCATACTATCCGGCAAGTGCTCGAAACGCCAGAGAGGCTAAGTTTTATGATGCTAACTCAAGGAAGTAGGACGGTGAACGACTATGGTACTAGATTCATCGAATTGCTAGAATTTACCCTAACATCTTCGATGATGAAGCGCAAAAGGCTCGAGGATTTGAAGATGGTTTGAGCAACCGAATCCGATATAGAATCACTCCATTAATACTACCAACCTAGGATTAAGTGTTGGATAGGACGAGGATAGTGGAGAAAGAATCTGATAGTTATCGCAGTAAGCGAAAAGAGAAGAAGAGTCAACTAAGAAAGTGTTGACTGAATCTAAAGGAAGGCTACTGACGATCGCGAAAAGGAAGGTAGTACAAGTAAGTACCAGAATAAAGGCTACGGCAATAGAAATGATGGTAATAAGAACGACGTCAAAGGGCAAGGTTCTGATAAGAAGTGCCAAATGATTGCTTGGCTAAGAATATGTATTTAATTCATGAGGCGTTAGAGAATTCTTTAGTTATGGGTATTCAAACTAGAGAATCGATCCCTATTACGTCTATATCTAGGAAGTGTCCTTTGAAAATGGACAAGGAAGAACTTGAGGTTGATCTCATTAGTTTAGGACATCGAAGAATTGATGTAATCTTGGGAATGAACTATAGTTGACTGAATACCATGCCCATGTGGATTGTTTTAAAGAAAGAAGTCCACTTTAGATTACTACCTAGAGAAGAGTGATGTTCTCAAGAAACGAAACCTAGAACCCGATCGAACCTTATATCGGTAATGAAGGCTCGTAAGCTTTTAAAGAAAGGATGTGAAGGATTCTTAGCGTACATTGGTGATACGAGCAAGAAGGAAGTAACCGTAGAATCACTTTCTGTGATTAGATATTTCAAGGACGGGTTTCCTGAGGATTTACCGGGAATACCGTCATAAAGAGAAGTAAATTTTCTATCGATTTGGTACCTGAGACTTCACCAATATCGAAGGCGCCGTATAAAATGGCTCCGTCGGAATTGAAGAATAAAAGGAGCAACTGTAAGAGTTGTTAGATAAGAGCTTGATTAGAACGAGTGTATCACCATGGGGTGCACCGGTATTATTTGTGAAGAAGAAGGATGCGCGATGAGGTTATGTATCGACTATCGTGAATTGAACCGTGTGACGGTAAAGGACCAATACCCGTTGCCCAGAATAGATGATTTGTTTGACCAACTTCGTGGAGCGTGTTATTCCTTGAAGATAGACTTGAGGTCTGGTTATCATCAACTAAGAGTGAAGAAGGATGATATAACTAAGACAGCCTTTAGAACAAGGTATAGTCATTATGAGTTGTAGTGATGCCGTGTGGGTTGATTAACGCGCCGACAGCGTTTATGGAACTTAAGAATAGGATATTTCAGAAGTTCTGGATAAGTGCGTGATTGTGTTCATTGATGATATCTTGGTGTATTCGAGGACCAAGGAAGAACATGAAGAGCATTAAGGTTAGTACTGCAGATTTTAAGAGAGCAGAAGTTATATGTTAAATTCAAGAAGTGTAAATTCTGGTTGGAGGAAGTAGCATTCTTAGGACATGTGGTGTCAAAGGAGGGGATTGTCATAGATCCAACAAAGATAGAAGCTACTGTGGATTGGGAAAGACCAACTTCAGTAAGTGAGATTAGAAGTTTCTTAGGTTTGGCTGGCTACTATAGGAGATTCGTAGAAGGTTTCTCGAAGTTGTCAGGGCCATTGACGAGGTTAACTCAGAAAGGAGCAAAGTTTGTTTGGTCAGAAGAATGTGAAAGGAGTTTTGAGGAATGGAAGCGACGATTGTGTCCGCACCGTTCTTGCTTTACCGTCTGGATCGGATGGAGTTGTAATATATAGCGATGCCTCGCTCAAAGGGATAGGCTGTGTGTTGATGCAGAATGAGAAGGTTATATCTTATGCATCTAGGCAGTTGAAAAGTATATGAGAAGAATTACCCGACCCATGATTTGGAGTTAGCGGCAGTAGTATTTGCCTTGAAAATTTGGACATTATTTGTATGGCGTGAAATGCCAGATTTTTACAGATCACAAGAGCCTTAAGTACATTTTCACTCAGAATGAGTTGAACATGAGACAACGGAGATGGTTGGAGCTTCTCAAGGATTACGACTGTGAAATATTGTACCATCCTGGGAAAGCTAACAAGGGCAGATGCCTTAAGTAGAAATAATCACGGAATGTTGGTGACATTGATCTCTAAGGGGGGTAAGTATGTGGAATGATGTCAAGGAGATGAACTTAGTGGTGAAGGTAAATGGATATTTGGCTAGATTGACGTTACAGCCTGCACTGTTGGGCAGGATTAAAGAGGCACAAGAGGTAGACGAGGAGAGAGAAGCCCTAATCGGAAAAGGACAAGTAAAAGATCTTCACATGGGCGAAGATGGAATTTCGAGGTACCAAAGAGAGTATGAGTGCCGAACAATGACGAAATTAAGAGAGAGATACAAAGGGAAGCTAAGTCCACGAGATGTGGGACCGTTCGAAATTCTCGACAAAATCGGAGAAGTGGCTTATCGATTGGCGTTACCGCCAGTGTTAGCTAGAGTACACAATGTGTTTCATGTCTCCATGCTAAGGAAGTATATACATGATCCGAGTCATGTGATAGAATACAAGTAGTTAAGAGTTCGGGCAGATTTGACGTACGATGAACGACCAATCAAGATCGTCGACAGAAAAGACGAGGTCGTAAGAAAGCGTACGGTTCCCTATGTAAAAGTGCAATGGAGCAATCACTCAGAAAGAGAAGCGACATGGGAACAAGAAAGTGAAATGCGCGAATTGTACCCGGACATCTTCTCGGATTAAGAATTGTCAAAGTTTGAGGACAAACTTCTTTTAAGGGGGTAAGAATGTAACAACCCGATTTTTTTTTTTTTAGTATTATTAATTGATTTAAATTATTTTAATTAAATAACAATTAAAGTTAATAAGTAATTAAGGAGGTGAGTTAAGTAATAAAGGGTTGGACTAAACTGGAATGGGCTCGGGTGGGTTAGCCCGAAGTTAAAATAATAGGTTAAGCCCAACTAGCAATTACCCGCAAAATAAAAACCTTGAGTTAGTGAAATTAGGTTTTACTTCCCCTTCTCAAAAACAACAAAACCCTAAATCCCCCCACTACCCTATAGCAGCCGCCGGCCAAGATCAAGAGGGAGGAGGAGCTTCGACATTTTTTTTGGAAGATCAATCCAATCGTTCTCAAGGTAATATCAAAACTCACATCCTAAAATTTGTTTCATTGAATTCGGATTAATAAATCATAAGTTATGCATGTTTAAAGGAAATAATCGTTAGGGTTTTTGCATGCTAGTCAATTAATGGTGGGAATTTTAATGGTTAAATGCTTAGCTTTATTTTAAGTTGATTCTATGATCATGAAAGGGATGAATTCATATTTTAAGAAAGCTGTGAATAGTAATCTGCGATGAATAGTAAAATACGCTGTGAATAGTAAACTGAGTTTAAAAAGCTGTGAATAGTAATCTGCGATGAATAGTAATTTACGCTGTGAATAGTAAACTGAGTTTAAAAAGCTGTGAATAGTAATCTGCGATGAATAGTAATTTACGCTGTGAATAGTGAACTGAGCTGGGAATAGTGTTTCATGCGATTGATGAAAATCCTAAAAGCTATATAAATTGGGTGTTGATTCTTGATTGAGAATGTTAAGAATTGGGACGGAAAGTTAGTATTTTCGTTAAGTTTATAATGAAAAGAAAACATAATCGTTAAAAGAATTGTTAGAAGGTTAGAAAACTAACTTGAAAAGATGTGATAGTTACTTGGAAAACCTTGAAAGTTAGAAAATTAACGGAAAGGAGGAAGATTAGAAGTTTCAGTTAGTTTCCTAACGGAAAACGACTAAACTGAAAAGAATTAAAGTTAGAAGAAATAAAAAGGAAACTTTGAAGTTAGAGGGGCCTAAGTGATTAAAAAGAGAAACTTAGGGGACCTTATGAACAAAACCAAAGTCAAAGGACCTTCCTGTAATTGAAGGAAAGTTGAAGGACTGGATTGTAATTAATCCAAAGTGAAGGACCAATTTGCAATTAACTCAAAGTTGAGGGACCAAATTGTAATTAACCAAAGTCAGAGGACTTAATTGCAATTATATCAAAGTTAAAGGACTGACTCGCAAATCAAAGTCAGAAACTTAAACGTAAGAAAAGAAGTAACGAAGTAAAGAAGTTAAAACGCATCTCTCAGTTAACTAAGTAGAAATAGTTAACAATGTTGAGAGTACTAAAGTAAATTACTCCGTGCCTTGTAGATTTGCACAGAGAGGAGATTGCGAGGAAAAGCAATTCAGGTAAGGGATTACGTTCCTTACAGTATTTGAACTCCTGTTTATTGGAATTCTGTATCTTTCTAAAGTTAGCTATCAGTATGGCATGATAGTATTTGAATGAACTCTGCGTTATTGAACGTTCCTTGAAAGAATCTATACTTAGTGATGTCCCCATCGATCTACTAAGTATCGAAGTTTGAAACTTGTATCACATACTTGTACCATGGTATGTTCTCATTTTAACTTGTAAGTTAACCACTTACTCGTTAAGGCATCCAATGTCCAGTTAGAAAAGACATTGACGGACAGTCCAGTTAGAAAAGACTCGTCCTTAAACTAGGGATTGCATGAGTGATCACATGCCTTCTCTCAGGAATTGTCTGATTACAAGGATGATTCTAGACCCCGAGCATATGTGTGTGGATACCATATATGTTACGACCCACACTATTGGCTGAAGAAGCTAGGTGTACGAATTGTACCTTTGGCATTGAGGTTATAATGTACGTTACCAAGGAATTGACGGAATTTGAATGAATCCCTTTGGATTGTAGTGCCATAATCCTTTGAAAGAAAAATCTTAAAAGTAATACGACTGTATTGTTCTGCAGTCTTGAATCCAAAAGTAACTGAACCTATCTTTGTAAAAGTTATTCAAAGTATTCGTTCTGGTCGTCTCTCCTTAGTAACCGGAGAGGCACGTATGAACTTACTGAGCATTCGTTCGCTCATCCCTTCTCTATAAATTTTGTTTTCAGGATTTAAGTAGGAGGACAAGACAAGGAAAGCAGCCGTAAGAAGACGGTGGATTGAAGATTCTTAACTTAGTAGTTTAAGTACTATTATTTGATGTAAGTTGAAGTACGATGATGGTTAGGGTTGTTACCTACCAAGACAAGTTTAAGTTACGCTTCCGCTACTGTTTTGAATTTATGGTTAAATAAGGGGCCGTTGTGAACCCTAAATTGAAGTATTTATTATTGTTATTTATGGATATTTAATGCCATTAAATGCTCAGATGTTATAAGAAAATTCGGGGTGTTACACACAGTTATGAACTTATTTACTCAAAATGCAAAAAAAAAAAAAAAACATTTTTTTTTTTTTTTTTACCATTTTCTGGGCAATGGTAGGCACACTACAATATCCGCCCCTGGCTGGGACGGATGGAGTATATGGGACTTAAACCACATGGTGAGTTCAACTTTTACGCACTTGGCCTGCTCGATGGAAAGATCCAAAGACAACCTTGTCAAAACAAATCTACGCGATTACTCAGGTCATGGCCGAGCTAGACGAAAACTTGTTTGATCCTCGTTCTTATCAATGAAACTTGAAGGGAATCCAAAAAGATACCTACATTATATTTTGAGTTCATTGTGCTAGTGTTGTCTTTGTTGCTCATCAAACTATTACTCCCTCGGTCCAGATTAAGGTTTTTATTTTAGCTTTACATGGAGATTAAGAAAAAGTATATGTTGTGAGTATGAAAAGTAAAGTAGGAGAAAGTAGGAGAGAGAAAGAGGGTAGAGAGTTTTTATTGTGAGAATGACAAGTGGGTCTCATTGTCCATTTTAAGTAATATAGCAACTAAGAACCTTAGTCTGGGACGAACCAAAAAGGGAAGTAAGAACCTTAGTTTGGGACGAAGGGAGTCAATGTTTTGGGAGGTCCGATGGTTGAGTCCTGTTAGGTCCTAACAAAGTGTTTTGATGAAGATTGATCATTTAACTAGACAAAGTTAAATGGTCTAAAGTGTCAAGAGTGAAAGTTCAAAATGTTACACTAAGACCCCTCTAAGTTTCCCATATTTTCAACAGTGATTTTCAACACTTACCAAGGCCACAAAATATTCAATATTAGACTCAATGGAAAGATTATTTAATGATGTACAAGAATATGCAATCAATTTTCGCATTGGAGCTCCGGGAGGAAAGTTATGTGCAAATTACTAAAAAGGAGAAACAACAATTTTCAAAAGCCTAGGGTTAAAAGTGAAAATATGCTTTTCATCAGACACATTGAAGACACACTGAAGGAAAACAATTGAAGATGTGGAATTACGTTGGAAAGTCTTTGAAGCTACAGTAGCTCTATGCTCAAATTACTCATGCATTAAATTTTGAAGACCAACACCATTCTTGGAGACTACAACCCTTTTGACCAACGGCTACTTCACCTTTCCTCCCTATAAAATGGACTGACTCTCTCCATTTACAAGTGTGCACCCAGCACCATTTATCCAATTCCTTTCAAAACCTTAGTGTGTACAATAAACACCAATTGCACACACTAATACTTTTTACCCATGAACCCAACACAAACCTTTGATAGTAGACACATGGTGTGTGTAACCAAAATGTACAGCTATTCATATACCACACCAAATACACTTCAAACCATCCAAACATTGAGGGGGAACACAAACGATCCAAGAAGAGCTTTCATCCGACAAATTCAAGTGTCATGCAAAGGAAGAACTACATCACATTTGTGAACAATTTTATTTTTTCTTTTATGCTACGCAACTAGCATGCTTAATTAGTGAGGCTAATTAAGTTG
Organism: Campanula takesimana; assembly: GCA_026119855.1. NCBI lineage: Eukaryota > Viridiplantae > Streptophyta > Magnoliopsida > Asterales > Campanulaceae > Campanula > Campanula takesimana. Next base: position 50,818 of record JAOWBW010000388.1, on the reverse strand, counting down.
GAAAATTCCGAGGGGATTTTCTAAACAATTCATGTATTGTTGTCCGAGTGAAGGGAGTATAGTGGATTGTGTCCCATCGTTGAGGATATTGGGGGTGGATGTAGGAGGTGTTGCTATACTCTGAACCACGTTAAAAATTCTTGTCTCTTGTCTCTTTTACTTCTCGTCTTGCACTTCATTTTTCATATTAACTATTCTTTCTTGCTTTATTCAAAACTTGGTTGATCATTTAGACAAGATAAAATTGATATAGTAAATAGGAATATATATGTTAGAGAACATCTATAAGGCCATAGAAATTATCTATTCCGCTGCGCATAATTCCTACTCATTTTGGCATTTAGAGTGCAAGAGAAAATTGTGACCTTTCAAGATAGTTGACCTTCATCTCGAAGATAGTAGACCTATCTCAAAGATAGTCGACCTATATCAAAGATAGTCGACCTTGTTATCTCATTCCTTTTCAACTATCTAGTGTCATAATCTCTAAACGCGGACTTTCAAGTCCTATGGCTGAACAATCAAAATCTTGGTTGTTTGATTGTTCATTTAGGGTAAAATCGTCTTTTATGACTCACTCTTATCGGTAAGAATCATCATTTGAAGAAGATTGGATTTGGACCCTTGGATGCAGTGGAAAGTCATCCTGTCCAACTGCATGCTCACTCATTCCATTATAATAAGGGAAACCTTAATGTGGGCCGCCTCCCGTACATTTTAATGTAAGAGGCTACTTCTACAGCTCGAACATGTGACCGAGACAAACCAAAATTTGTGTTTAATCTTGCGTAACAAGCACGACGTGATTCTCTATAACATTCTAATTGGTGCATTTTGAAAGGTCATGGACTTAATTTTATTTTATTTTTTAATGTTATTACTTGCATAATTAGAAGGGGAGCCTTGGTACACCGGTTAAGGTGTTGCCGTGTGACCTGGAGGTCACGGGTTCAAGTCCTGAAAGCAGCCTCTTGCAATGCAAGGTAAGGTTTGCCTACATTTCACTCTTATGGTGGGGACCCTTCCCCAGACCCTCGCTATGCGGGGATGCCTTGTGCACAGGGCTGCCCTTTTATTACTTGCATAATTAAACTTGATAATCTCATCAAACAAAATCACAGAAAAAGCAATGGCCAGAACCAAGATCCATTGATTGAAGCTGAAAGGCAGTATCCCAACACTGAACTAGCGAATGGTGCATAGAAAGTGAAAAGACTAAAAGGAGCCAAGAATTAATCCAAAATAGTAATAACACAAAAAGGCTTTTTGTCACTAGAAATAATGGAGGTAAGACCTTAAATCCAACCTTATATTTCCCGGAATTATTGTCACAATTAACAAGTCGATGTTTTTAAGTTTTTTGTTATGTTTTCTTAAATGCCTTATCTCTTCTTGAGTGGTGTAGTATACTCTTATGAAGGCACATAACAACAATTTCCTGTAAGAAATGGTAGCTTAGGGAGATCACTAAACATTACATCCTAGTTTCGGAAATGCGACATTTATTTTGGGAAAACCAAAATAGAAAGTACGACATTATTCCCAGACGAAGAAAGCATATAAACATGCAGAGAAGGCATATACTATCTTGGTAGGTAAAGAAGGGGATGGAACCTGATAAAAACCTTTTGTACTGCATTTGTACATCTCCCTTTTCCAAGATCCGCAACTCTTGTGTTGTTATCATCATCGGCCTGTATTCTGTCAAAAGATTCATTAGCAACCAGATAACTAGATAAGTGAAGGACATCCATAACATATTACAGAGTATAATCGTTCGATGTTTTCAAATTTTAAGTACACCCGAGCATCGGGGATAACAAAGTTCTAGCCTAATTTATCTCATATTCTCTTATCCTATGTTTTAATTTCTTTTTCATATTCCATGTGTGATCTCCATCTTCATCGATAATATTAATCTCCGCTTCCAACTAATATTGCAGCCCAATTGCAGCCCAAGAAGATATTAAGGCAGCCAATAGATAGGAGGGTATGTGTAAGAGAGAAAGAGAATATGTAAAAGGCAATTCTTATTATTGATTGATTAACTATTTATACAAGAGGAGTCTCCACAATAGAGTAGGAGATATGTACAATCTTTGGAAGCAAGTAAATACAATCAGAAAAGGAAATAAGATATACATAAACTACCTAGGAGATACACGAAAATATATACTAAGAATTATCAAGATTAGGAGTATCTTTATCAGTCCCCCGCAAGATGGACGGTCTAGGAGAGAGTCCGATCTTGGAGACCAAATCAGCAAACCGAGTGCGGGCAAGAGGTTTAGTAAGAGCATCAGCAAGTTGGTCACCTCCCGAGATATGACAAACTCGTAATTGTTGACGATGAACATTTTCCCGAACAAAATGATAATCCAAACCAAGATGTTTCATTCGAGAGTGGAATTTAGGATTGGCAGCAAAGTAGGTGGCACCCATATTGTCACAATAGACCACCGACGGAGAAGGAGAAGAGAAATCGAGTTCACGTAATAAATTCTGAACCCAAAGTACCTCGGCAGTGGTAGCGTCAACAGCACGGTACTCAGCTTCGGTAGAAGAGCGAGCAAGAGTGCGTTACTTACGAGAGCTCCAAGAAATTGGATTCTTGCCCAAGTAAACAACATAACTGTCGTGGAGATATAGTCATCCTTGTCTCCTGCCCAGTCAGCATCAGTGAAAGCTTGCAGACTAGTAGGAGACTCTCGGCTTAGTAACAAACCATGATGGAGAGTAACCACCAAATACCGGAGCACTCGCTTGAGGGCAGCCCAATGAAGATCCGTAGGAGACTGCATATATTGAGATAGTCGATTAACAGCAAAGGAGATATCAAAGCGAGTGAGAGATAAATACTGAAGTCCACCCAAGAGAGCACGGTACTCAGTAGGGTTAGAGATCGGAGAGCCACCATTAGAGGATAGTAGCGGATGAGGAACCATAGGGGTAGGAACCGGTCGAGCTTCAGACATATTTGCACGGGCCAAGAGATCATGGATATATTTTTGTTGGCTTAGAAAAATCCCACGAGGATGAGGGAGAACTTCGACACCAAGGAAGTAAGAAAGGATGCCAAGATCTTTGAGGGAGAAACGAGAAGAAAGTTTAGAAATGAATGAGTTAAGGAGAGAATCATTAGACCCAGTGATGATGATGTCATTAACGTAAACAAGGAGAAAAATTCGACCAAGGGAGTGAGTAAGAGTAAAGAGAGAGATGCAGTTTTTGAAACCAAGACTAAGAAGATATGTTTTAAGTTCCATATACCAAGCACGAGGAGCCTGTTTAAGGCCATATAGAGCTTGACGGAGCTTACACACATGAGTGGGATGAGAAGGACTAATAAAACCAGGAGGTTGTTGCATAAAAACATCCTCTGTGAGAGAACCTTGAAGGAAAATGTTATTGATGTCTACTTGATGAAAGGTCCCCCCATGAATAGTGGCAATGGAGAGGACAGTGCGAATGGTAGCAGGCTTGACAACAGGACTGAAGGTTTCAGAATAATCTAGCCCTGGGCGTTGGTGAAAGCCTTTTGCCACAAGTCGAGCCTTGTGACGATCAAGAGACCCATCGTTATATTGGGTACGAAAGACCCATTTACAACCCACAAGATTTTGAGATGGAGAAGACGGAACAAGATCCCAAGTGTGATTTTTGAGTCAGGCATCGTACTCAAGTTGCATGGCATCACGCCACACTTTGCTTTTGAGATCTTGGGTGATAGTGGTAGGTTCAGAGGAGGGGGTTTGAAGGCTGGCGTGAAGATTAAATTTGGGATTAGGCTTCTTGATATTATTTTGTAAGCAGGTAAGATATTTATGAGGAGGGAGATGAGGTGTTGATGACATGGGTGTATTGTTAATGGAAGTAGCCGAAGGAAGAGTAGAGGTACAAGATGACGTGGAAGGTGAGGGGGAGGCAGTATTTGGAGAGGTGGGTGGGGAAGGAGGTGAGGCTGGCGCAAGAAGAGTGGCTGGTGTAGGTGAAGCCGCAGGAGGGAGAGACTAAGAGGTAGCAGGAAGAATGGGAAGTCGGAGAGTGACCCATTCATCAATGGTAGGGGTGGTTAATTGGGGAGAAGAGGTGATAGAGGTAGAAAAGGGAAATGTGTGTTCAATGAACTTGACATGACGAGAGACGAAAATTTTATGGGAGGAGGGTTCTAGGCAATAATAAGCACTTTGTGTAGATGAGTTGTTAGGTTTCCAAGTAACATGCGCAGCGGAATATAGCAATTAAATTTTTAAGAAACCCAAAGCCATAGATCCGTTCATATGATTAAATCAAATACAACAAGATGAATAGAGGAATAACTAACCCTTGATGGCTATGAATTTTTTTTTTCTCTTTGGTCTTGGTGGAGATCTTGAAGCTTTATCACGAACAAATCACGAACTTTGTAAGATGATAAAATTCACCCTCTAGCGGTATCCACACTTTGAACGAATATCAAAGGAACTTCTTCGATCTTGGTTGCTAGACCAATAATTGTAAAACACGCTTTCACAATTTAATAAAGAACTATATGGAATTTATTTGTGAATTATTTTGTTCCTCAATCAATGATATCTTAGAACAAAATAAAATCTCTCTCAAACTCTTTGAGACTCACAAAAGCACTAGTAAATATGGTCTGGCCGAATTGGGGTTTTTATACACAATTAAGACCTATTCCAAATAGGTAACTTGTGCCAAAAACCTTTCCTAATCAAATTAGGAATTTTCCTGTCGGCAAGACCAGGCGCCCGCCCGGTACCACCCGAGCGCCCGCTCATTTGGGCAGAAGGTCAAGGCCTTTTCCGGCTTATTCAGGCGCCCGCCTGGTTCAACCCAAGCGCCCGCTTGGTTGACCAGGAGGCCCAGAATAATTCCAGAAATTCCCTTGAGGTCTTTCGACCCTAAATTCTAATACAGTCCTTTTATTTAAGATTCGTTCTATTGTGTGTGACCCTCTAGGATTATACTAAGTTGGCAATGGGCTCAAACATGATCCCATAAGATATGATTAGGTTCTAGCAAACCGTCATACCTACCCAAATAGCATAACTAGATACAAGTTCGCATTCCTTTAGAATATGTCACAATCCCTTTGTCCACGATGTCATTGAACACAAGTCATGGTCAAACAGTCAACTTGTCTTGTTCAATACTTTCTCGATTCCGAATATGTTGATAATTCAAATGCTGTTGATCTAATCAATCCATTTGAGTCCGGCCGAACATTTCATCAACATCATTCCTTCGAGGGGCCTAAGCTTGACATATCTCCGTGGAGGGACAAATTCATTCAGCTTATTATTCTTCCCAACGGGAATCCGATTATGCCAATCATACCCTTTATAACTACCGTGTTAAGGTAGCGTTTGAATATGTCAAACATAATGTTCATCAAGTGGAAGACTATAATAACTTCATGTCTAAGGATTCAAATGACATAACTAATATGAGATATATGTACGACATAGACCATGACATAAATCTCATACAGCGGGTCATGTCCAGTACCTTGTTCCAAACAAGTACCCATAAATCTAACATGATCATCCCATGATCATTTAGCCTTTATACTAGTGCTTAACAAGTACTAGGGACGGGGATTATTATAAGTAAACATGAACAACAATAATAATCAAAACATCTCTTTATTGATATGAAATAAATGATAACAATTACAACGTTTATTAAACGTGCCTAGGGCACCACTACCAACATGAGTAACCGACAAAAACACATGGAGTGGAACGAGGTTCAAGTTTGTGTTTAGTGTAGGGATGGAGCCATGGATAGCATAGGCATCCAAAGCTGCATAGTTTTAGGTAACTGGGAGGTTGGTTGTAGAGAGTGAGATAAGGATAATTTAGTTGAAGAGTAGGGGTAGGCATACGGTTGATTAAGTAACAAGCCGAGGCAAAAGCAAGTGCCCAATATTTGGGAGGCATGGAGGCATGAGTAAGGAAGGCTAGGCCAGTCTCAACAATATGACGATGACGTCTTTCAGAGTAGCCATTGTGTTCAGGTGTATGAGGAGGGGAAGTGAGGTGAGTGATGCCATGGGACTCAAGAGTAGGATGGATACCAATATATTCTCCACCATTGTCACTAAAGATAGTTATGATGGATCGATGAAAGAACTTTTCAACTAGAAGTTTGAATCGATTGAACACAGGGGTAGCATCATTTTTGTTCTTGAGTGGGTAGAACCAAATAAACTTAGAGAAATGATCAACAAAAATTAGATAATATTTATAACCATCATAAGATGGAACGGTAGAAGACCAAATATCACTGTAAAGAACATCAAGTGGACCATAAGATTTAATAGAATTCTCATAAAAGGGTAATTTGTGACTTTTATTGCAGTCACAAGAATTGCAATGAAAAGAAAGAGATCTAGGAATATCTAAATTAAAAGTTTTGCTAACATGACGCAAAATATCCGAAGACGGATGACCTAGCCTATGATGCCAATTTGTAGTTGTCAGGTTGACGGAGTGAACATCCGGAGAAGAAGGAAGCCATTCGTAGATGCCAGATTTAGTTTGACCTTGAAGAAGAGTACCCCCCCCCCCCCGTTCGAAGATCCTTCACAACATAAGAAAACGGAAAGAATGTTATGGATGATTTATTATCGCGACAGAATTTAGAAATTGATATAATATTGCGTGAAATAGAGGGAACATGCAAAACATTACGAAGATGAAAAATTGAGTTGGAAGAGAGAAGTGAAGTAGAACCCGTATTATTTATCTGAAGACCGGAGCCATCCCCTATAAGTAGTTCTTCAGTACCATCATAAGGCGAGTGGGGGGAAAGTTTCTCAAGAGCATTTTGCATGATGGGTTGCACCACTGTCAAGGAGCCATGCAGGAGAAGGCGGGGTAGGGGTAGTGGCTACATAGGCTAGCGGTGGAGATGGGGAAGGGACTCTCGGTGGTGGACGGCTAGAGTAATTAGGGTTAGGGTTAGGGTTTGGAAGAACAGCATCCGGGTATTGGTTACGAAAGATGGAACATTGAGTGAGGTAATGACCTTTAGCACGGCACCATTGACACATGCCCTTAAAGATAGTTTGGGAACGAGAAGAGGAGTTGTTGTTGCCATATGAGGGAATGGGGAGGAGTCCGGCTGATGACGGGTTACGGTTTGAAGGGGTACGGGGTGGGTTTTTGTGGGTGTAATTGATTGTGGCAGGGAAAGAAGGAAGAGGTTTCGATTTGTGTTTGAGGGAGAGCTCATGATTGAGAAGTTTCTCATGAAGCTCATCAAAAGAAATAGGGGTGTCACGGCTATGAATAGCATGGATGACAGTATCATACTCAAAATCATTGAGTTGATAAAGAATTCTATCGACAATGTCATCGGGATCTAAGGGTCGGCCCAGAGAGGCTAGTTGGTCAGTGCAAGCTTTAATGTCTTGCATGAAATCAGAGACAGAACGGGCACCTTTCATGATCCCACGAAGGCGATCCTTGAGTTTTTTGAGGTGACCTTTGGATGGGTTAGTATAGGTTTTGGCAAGAGTCTTCCAGGCATCATAAGTGGTGGGACATTGGGAGATAAGAGGGACAATAGTTGCAGACAGAGTGCCAGCGAGAGCGCTGAGAATCAACTTATCTTGACGAAACCAAGTTATGTATTCGGGATTAGGGATTGTGGCAGGAGATGGGGTTGGAGGGTTAGGCGTGGCCGAACTTTGGGGTTCGGCAGAGGCAGTGGAAGATGCAGCAGGGTTGGCGATCTCCTTGGGTGGAGAAAGAAGTGTGCCATCAATAAACTTGTAAAGGTCATGGCCAAGGAGAGTGTCTTCGATTTGAACCTTCCAAGAGATATAGTTGGTAGGGGTTATCTTTAGAATGTGAGTGAGGGAGACAACCACCAAAGGTTTGGAGGGCTCAGCCGGGTTAGAGAGGAGAAGATGATCGGATGCCATGAGAGGAATTACAGCCGGAATATTTTTTTTGGATCTTATGCTCTGGTTACCATGTAAGAGATAAAGAGAATATGCAAAAGGCAATTCTTATTATTGATTGATTAACTATTTATACAAGATGAGTCTCCACAATAGAGTATGAGATATGTACAATCTTTGGAAGCAAGTAAATACAATCAGAAAAGGAAATAGGATATACATAAACTACCTAGGAGATACACGAAAATATATACTAAGAATTATCAAGATTAGGAGTATCTTTATCAGTATGGACCAGCGGCGCGCGGAGCCATGATTTTTAATAAAGGAGGGAAAATATTATATGATGAGGTATAAATTTGGACAAAAGGGGGCAAAAATATTATGTAGTGCAATTTTTTTCCAATGGAAAGGGGGGCAAAATTGAAAATATCTTAATTTCAGTGGTAAACTATGATATTTTTTAAAAATTACAAGAGGCGGGGGGAATTGACAGTTTCAAAAATTAAAAGGCCAGCCCCCCCCCCCCCTTCTATACTAGGGATGGCAATTTGACCGAACCCGAAGGCGATCCGCCCCGAAAAAGTAGGGTTCGGGTTGCAATTTTCATGACCCGAGCGGGTTAGGTTTGGGTTTTTATATTAACCCATCGTGATCCGACCCGACCCACACTCTCATGTACAAAGTCAAAATATTATGTTAGTTAATCATATTATATGTTGTTCAATTTATTTTTATACATATTCGATTCTTCGGTCCAGTTTGATATTTGATATTTGATAATTGCTTTGATATATTGAAATTGATTCGAAAAGTATTGATTATTTTGAAAGCATGCTATTTGTTTTTGATTCTCTAGAAGTGAGATTTATTATATGGAATAGTTTTGATGTTACTAATTATGTGACGGTCGCAGTGGATTTTGACTTTGTTATAGTGATTGCGTTGGTTCGGCTCCGAGTATGGGCGCCAATGATTGAGATTGAGTTTGTGTTTGATTGTTAGACCACTAGACCCGAACATAATTAGTGCATCAGACTGTGAAGTATGATCGATTGATATTCGATTTAGGAAATTTAAGTCTTTTTGGAACGTCCATCTTTATAATTTTATGGACTGTGTTATTTGATAATTGTGTTTCATTGGCCTTTGTGATACTGTGTATCCCCTTTCTTATTGAGCCTCCAGCTCACCCCCCTCCAGTTTCAGTTTTGCAGTTGACTATTGATCGAGGTTTGAGATCGAAGAATTGGGACGAATCATTTTATTGAGAATTCAGGGTGATTAATGATATTTTGTACATTGTTTTAGAGATTTTGAGATGTAATATATTTTGATTTATGAAATATTTAGTTGTGAAAATTTGGGTCGTTACAGAGTGGTATCAGAGCTTTGGCATAGATCTTTTGGGAGTTTAGAAGTTATAAGATATAAGTTATGACCAAAACGTTAAGTTTGATCTAAGGGTAACTATAGAGTCTTAAACATTCTGTGTGTAAGACATTTGGGAGTGATTGAGGATGATTCTTTCGTTATGATATTGTAGGTTTAGATCGACATGAGAATTTTGTAATTTTTACTGCTTTTATATAAAATCTACTTATGTTGGGTTACTAGTCAGATAGATGAAATACTATGTTTTGATTGCTAGTTTATATTCTCAAGAGACAGACTCATGTTGGGTTACTAGTCAGAAGTAGCGTTATTATAGAGTGTGCAGCAGAAGTGTGAAATGAACTTTGGGATTTTTTCGCTTTGATGGAATTTGGAGGACCAAATTTATTTAAGTGGGGAAGAATGTAATAACCCATACTTTGTATATTAGGAAATAAGAATTATTTTCTATTTGGGCTTTTGAGATGTAGGCCTTATGCTTTATATAGATATAAATATGTAATTATTTGAGCGTGATATTGAAAATTTGGTTGGAGCAATATCACCTATGATTGAATTTTAGTTGGATTGATCGATTTTTGCAGATGTCATGAACCTCAAGTTTAGGGGACTAAACTTTTTTTAAGAGGGTAAGAATGTAATATCCCGAAAAAAATCTAAATTTTATTTTGACTTTTAATTATACTTTGGACCATTAATAATGGTTAGAGGTGAATAGTAAAATTTAATTGAGTTTTTATACTTTAAAAAAATGCCAATGGGTCATTACAATGGATGCTTATGTTGGGCCAATTAAGACATAATATTTTGGATTAGTAATTATTAGTAGGAGATGATTAATTAGGCTAGAAGTGAATTAATTGTAATTGGGCCGTTCTCTTGTAATATTAAAAATCATTGGGTTTATTGGAGCTAAACAAAAATAAGAGAGGTTGCTTGGGCTTGAGTTTGATTATTTAAATACTTGACCTAAACCTAGGCGATTAAATTAGAAGCCAAAAAAAAAAAAACATATTGACGTTAAAAAGAGGGAGAATCAAGATGTGCGACGGCGGCGCGGACGGTGAGAGGGACAGCCGCTTGTTTCAATAAGATAAGAGTGCTTGAGAATTAATTTGAGGTATGATAATTCTTTCTTTAATTTAATAAGTAGAGTAGTATGGGTTGAATTGAATGGTTACATGTATTGGAAATAATTAACGGATGTTAGGTATTTTACTTTATTATATAACTGGGTCGTTAAATTGTTAATTTGGAAAGAAAGTGGACATTAAGAGGAGGACTGGGAATGGCCATATGTGTGTGCGTGAATGTGTGTGTGAGGTACAGTTGAGTGGGAGACTTTTTAAGCTTTCAAAATTTAAAAATGGAAACTTATGTAAAGTTACATTTAGGCTATTAGATCTTAGTGCAATTTGTACTTTCAGATTATGATTATGGGGTGGTTTCCAGTTAATTAGTATTATTATTTACTATGCTTTTACTTTGGATTGTTAGGTATTGGGAACGGGCATTGGGTCTGCGCGTATGCATTTGATGATTTATTTTAGTATAGCTAAGGTAAGGGATTGTACATCATTTAGGTTAATTGCTTCGTTATATTACCGTTTCAGTTATTTAGGCTTCCGCATAATTCTTGGTGATGTACGTTATTTTATACGGTCAAACTGACATTGTGTCAGTATTTTGCATTGACTCCCTCGGTCACCGTCTATTGATAATCGTTTGTTATTCGTTTGCTAAATTTGTATCATTTGTTGGCCCTTTGTTAATTCAGTTGCTAAATTCGTATCCTTTGTTTGTCAATACGTGAAACCTTTTGTGAGCTTTTGAAATTCGTATTTCGTATAAAAAGAGTTTTGATGAGATAAGTTTTTGAAAACATTATGTATCCTATAATTGAGCACATAAGTTAAACAACTCGTTACGGCGGGGTTTATTTGATTTAGGCCTGTAAAAAGGCAACCTTAGTTCACTGCCCAAGAGGGGTAGTGAGGTGTTCCGGAATCCCCACTTTGTATTTGTGTGCTCTACTAAGCTTTTGTCCCTACGGGGAATTTAGATTTGAAAAGGTCATTAGACCACTTATGTGATCATGATATCTGTGAGGGGTTTCGTTATTTACGGCTGGTATGGGACGGTCGTAAATAATTAGATCTCTCGAGTTAGTTTTGTTCTGTTATCAGTCCTTTGAAATTTTGAAATTGTGAGTGGTTTAATTATTTATAGCTGATATGGGACGGTTATAGATATTTAAATCATTCGAGTCTTTTTGCATCAATTTGTCATCGTTTGGAATTCTATAATATCTGTGAGTAATTTAGTTATCTACAAACGGTATGGGACGGTTGTGGGTAATTAAATTACTCGAGTCTATTTTGTTAAAATTTGTAAAACCTTTGAGATTTTGTGAAAAGCGTTTGAATTTCCTTTTTGATTTCATACTCGTTGATATTCCTTCAGGTCAACTCCTCCTTAGTAACCGAAGGGGTTGTATATGAACTTACTGAGCTTTTGTTCGCTCACCCTTTCATTCTCTTTTTCTTCCAGGTAATAATAGAAAAGATTTGAGACAGTTGGAGAAGCATTAGCGAATATCCGCGGAGTATTTTAGATTTGATTTCAAGGTTCAGTTATTGTATATTTTGAGGTTGTAGTAAGTGTGTTATGTATGGGTGATCATCAAGTTAAGAAAAATATTGTAAGTGTAATTTAAGGTTATTTTTGTGGCTTAATTTGTGAGAATGGTGACGTGGCCGGACTGTGGGCCCGTAGATAACTTCGAAAATCCTTCCACGAACCTGCGGTAATAAACCGCTAAACCCAATAAGCTCCTTATTTCACTAACAGAAGTTGGTCTCTCCCAATTCACTATAGCCTCGATTTTCGTAGGGTCAACTGCTACCCCATTCTTAGACACCACATTGATTGACCTTGTCAGGGACGGCAAGGGTTTGAGTGGGGGAGATTGTGATATCCCCCATCCCACATCGGAAATATGTGGGAAATGAGTGTGCTATATAGAAGGCCCATACACTCCTACTAAGCACCAATAACATCCATGGACTTTTGGGTGGGCCTATGGTAAGCCAAGTGGACCCAGTTGTTGTGCTCAGTGGACCAGTTGCGTGGTGCTTATGTAGCGGGTCAGGCTTGCGGGATCTTCTAAATGCTCCAGAGGCTTAAACTTCCATCCTATTTATTACGTGGAAGAAAAAGAGAATGAAAGGGAGTAAAGATTTTGAGGATTAGAGAGTCTTAGAACATTTTGAGTGTTAAGACATTGGAGAGTCATTGAGAATGATACTTTCGTTATTAGATATTGTTCGGTTTAGATCGACATAGGAATTTCGTAATTTTTAATACTCTTATGCGAAATCGATTAAGAACTGAAATTGGAAAGATCGATGGAATACTATGTTTTGTTTGGTAGTTTATATTCTCAAGAGACGGGTTCATGTTGGGCTACTAGTCAGAAATAGCGTTATTATAGAGTGTGCAGTAGAAGCGTGATTTAAATTTTTGGGATTTTGGCTTTGACAGAATTTGGTGGACCAAATTTACTTGAGGAAGGATGTAATATAATTTGGTGGACCAAATTTACTTGAGGAAGGATGTAATAATCTATATTTTTGATGTAGGAAGAAAAAATTTCTATCTAAGCTTGAGATGTTGGTTTTCTGCAAAGTCTAGATTAAGTGCCCAAAAACATTTTAGTCTGCTTTTTGAAAGTCGATTCAGATTGAATTCTATTTGGGCTAATTGAAATTATTGAGGATGGTAGATACATAAAGTTTAGAGGACTAAACTTCTTTTGAGGTAGGAATGTAATGACCTGAAAATTCATAATTATATTTTGGGCTTTAATAAATTATTTGGCAATTTAAGGTATTTTTTTGGGATTATATTGTTGGGTTAATAATATTATTTAAAATTTAATAATTCTTCTTGGCTTTAGTTACTTTGGGCCAAGTTAAAGATAAAAAAAATTACAATTAAGCTTTTGGGTTAATAATAGGTATTAAAGAGAGCTTAAATAGTTGTTTGGGTTTAGCCCACTAAGAGAGTGAGTTCGTAAATCAATTTTAGATTTAAATAGGGTTTTTAACCTAATTTGGGATTAAGAGGCTAGGAGCTAATAAAACTAAAGAGGCTGTGTATAACCTTTTTGTGGAGTTCTAAACTGCCAAGGATGAATGAGGTGCGGCGCTGGGTAGAGCTCTGAGATGGCGGCGGCGCGGAGAATGAAATAGAGCAGCGGTGCAATTGAGTTTTGAGGTATAATAATGTTTAATTGCTTAATCTTAATCAATTTGGGTGAATAGTAGTATGAATATACATTTTACATGCATGCAAGAGGTGATTTTAATGGATGCTGCTATGTATGTTAATTGTAAAAAGTGAGAAAGACAAGAAAATAATAGAGGAAGGGGGCGGTCAGAAGGTGAGGAGTTGTTTGGTGACAGGAAAGTGTGTGCCAGGAGGTGTGTTGTATGTGGGACCCGGAACCGCTCCACCCAATTTGCTACACCTCTCCACCCAACGGCTAAGATGAAGGCCACATACACACACAAATCAGGGGGCGGTCAAGATAGCTCCCACTTTTGTGGGTCCCACCGAATTTGGCTCCATCTGAACCGTTGGGTGTAGGAAAAATGAGGTGGTTTCAATCTCCACCATTGGGTGGAGCTAACTCCTTGGTAGAGTAGTTCGAAATCCGTTGTGTGTGTGTTTGTTTTCTTAATTTAATGGAGAAAGTAAAATATAATGGGTTAATAGATGGTGATGTTGATTCAATTTGGGTTTTCGGATCAGTGTAAGTAATTCATCAAATACTAAATTAAGATTAAGTATAAAAGGGGTAATGTTGAAACTTGAGTATTTGAGATGTATAATATTTACTGCTTATTTAATTTTGGTTAATCAGGTGACTATTATTGATTTTAGATACTTTATCGTTGTTAGGTTTTGAAAAGGCTGTGCGAGATGTATACTCTTGCGGGATTACTAGCTTAGAGAAATAAGGTAAGGGATTGTACATCATTTAGGTTATTGCTTCGTTATATTGCCGTTTCAGTTATTAGGCTTTCCCATTATTTTTGGCGATGTACGTTCTTTTATACGGTTAAACTGGCATCATGTCAGTATTTGCATTGACTCCCTCGTCTTTTGATAATATTTTGTTATTCGTTTGCTAAATTCGTTTGCTAAATTCGTATCATTTGTTTGTCAATACGTGAAACCTCCTTTTGTGAGCTTTTGAAATTCGTATTCCGTATATAAGAGTTTTGATGAGATAAGCTTTTGAAAACATTTTGTATCCTATAAATGAGCACATAAGTTAAACAACTCGTTACGGCGAGGTTTATTTGATTTTGGCCTGAAAAGGCAACTTTGTTCACTGCTCAAGAGGAGCGGTGGGGTGATCCGGATTCACTGTTTAGAACTTGCAGGGTAATTTTGTGTGCTCTTCGGAGTATTTGTCCCTTTGGGGAATTTAGGTTTGAAAAGGTCATTAGACCACATATGTGATCATGATATCTGTGAGGGGTTTCGTTATTTACGGCTGGTATGGGACGGTCGTAAACAATTAGATCTCTCGAGTTAGTTTTATTCAGTTATCAGTCCTTGAAATTCTGAAATCTGTGAGTAGTTTAATTATTTATAGGTGGTATGGGACGGTTATATATTGTTAAATCATTCGAGTCTTTTTGCATCAATTTGTCATCGTTTGGAATTCCATAATATCTGTGAGTAATTTAGTTTTCTACAAAGGGTATGGAACGGTAGTAGGTAATTAAATTACTCAAGTCTATTTTGTTAAATTTGTAAAACCTTTGAGATTTTTGTGAAAAACGTTTGAATTTCCTTTTTGATTTCGTACTCGTTGATATTCCTTCAGGTCAACTCCTCCTTAGTAACCAGAGGGGTTGTCTCACTAACGTACGCTAGAAAGCCCTCACAACCCTTCCTTAACAGTTTACAAGCCTTCATTACAGAAATCAGACCGGTCCGGACTCTCGGTTTCGACCCTTGAAAACAAAATCCTTCTCCAGACGGTTATGGCAAAATTCACTTCCTTTCTAAAACAGTCTACTTTGGCAAGATACGCAGCCAGCCAATCCATGCCTAGGATAATGTCAAAGTCGCTGAGATGTAGACATATGAGATCAACCTCGAGTTCTCTATCGCCTATCTTTAGAGGACAACTCTGAAACACTGAAGTAACTGGGATCGATTCCTTAGTCGGGGTATCAATTATTAAGGGTACTTCTAATACTTTAGGAGTCAGTTTCAACTGTTTTGCCAACTTGGAACTAATCACAGAATGAGTGGCACCAGAATCAATCAAAGCGTATACATTGCGTGAATAGATCTGAAGCGTACCTGCCACCAAGTCATTCTTGGCTTTAGCATCCCTAGCGGTCATGGTGAACACACGTCCCTGCCCGCCAACCTTACTTTTGTCGTCAGCCTTCGCTCCATGAGCAAGTGCACTCTTTTTCGGTTCTGGGCACTTCCATTGTGGATGCCCGATCTTCTCACAGTTGTAGCATTTCCTATCTTTGTACTTGCACATGTCGGCTTTATGATTCCCATCACATGCAGGGCATACATCGGCGGTCACATGTTCCTTAGCCTTGCCCTTATCATAAGCGGTTCGGTTTCCAGAGTTCTTGTTCGGATACTTGTTTGTTTCACGATCGTAGCCTCCCTCGACTTTCCTTTTACCATGACTGTCTCGGTCTTGATCATTGAACTTCCCTTTATTACCAGCCGAATCTTTACTAGTGAACTTATCACTAGACTTCTTCTTCTTATCCTTCTTGTTGCGGTACTCGTCCGACTCCTTCTCTACAACTCTAGCTCTATCCAGAACCAACCCATAGGTAGCCAACTGCAGAGGCGTGATCCTGTACCGAATCCGATCACTCAGCCCAGCTTCAAACTTCCTAGCTTTTTGCTCCTCACTGTCGAAGAATGTCGGTGCAAATTCCAGTAAATCCGTGAATCTTTCACTGTACTCATCCACTGTCTGGGTACCTTGAGTTAAAGTCAGGAATTCTGCCACCCTGGCGTTACGAACACTAGCCGGGTAGTACATTTCGTTGAACACTATCTTAAACCTTTCCCAGGTGAAATTTCCCTCACCTCGAGCCAAAGATGCTCTCTTCTCCGCATCCCACCAAGTGCGAGCCGCACCCTTAAGCACAAACGTTGCAAAAACGACCTTTTGTTCCGTGGTACAAGTCAAGGTCTCGAAAATATGCTCCATGTCCTTAATCCAGTCTTCCGGCTTCTCTTTTGAGCTACATGAGAAAGTATCCGGCTTTCTCCTCTGAAATAGCTCTAGTGGGTCCCTCATTGGCACTTGCTGAGGTTGGTTTTAAGGTTGCAGCAGCTGAGTCACCATTTGTCCGATACCAGCTACTGTCTGGTTTAGCGTTTGCAACAGGTTAGCCATGTTCGGATCAATAGTGCCTTGGTTTCCAGCGTTTCCCGCATTCCCATCGTTGCGAGCGTTGCCACGGTTTCCTCTTCCACTTCCAGACATCTGAAATTAACGAAATATAATTGATTAATAACCTTTCACGGAAACGGTGTTTACATCCTCACACCAGTAGGTTTAATTGAGTCGGTTACTTACCCTCACAGTTTATTGACTTATCACTAGCCTATACTTAACTTGATCTCTTACTAACTTCACTTACATACTTCATACATCAGTCTTACTTTAGACCTTTCACTGAATCGGCCTTGCTTTAGGCCTTTAACCCTACTTAGTCGTTTTACTTAGACGGATTCATACCTCTATAGGTCGTCCCCACCGGACTAACTGCTATAGTTGTTGTTAACGCATTTATTAATTTATACGAACAGGACTAAATTGAAGATTACACATGATTTGAATAACTCAACTTTAAACAAACTTTTATTCCTTTAACTGAAACCAAAACTAAAATAATAACTAAGTTCTTTACTATTAGAACTAAAAAAAAGAATACTAACTTCTAAGAAAAGAATACTAATAATTGACTACTCCCCTCATAAATCATGGGGTTACATTCTTTCTAGGTCTACCCCTAGGCCTTCCAGTTGGCACATAAGCTTTCTTCTTAGATCCCTTTGGTCTTCCTCGAGATCTACGCTTAGGCACCTCTATCTCTTGAGTCCATTCTTCTTCCAAAATCTCTAAGTCTGACTCTTCCTCTTCACTATCAATCACAATTGGAGAGTTACACTAAGGAGGTGGATGCTAGCTGACAGAGCATTAAAAGACACCCTCAAGGAACTAGTAGATACTCGAGAAAAGCTGATTAAAAGAGAGAATTATGCTGATATGGTTGCAGATCAAGGACGCAGGTGGTTCTATGAGCTTAAGGAATTTCAGGCACAAGTGGCCGCAAACAATGTTCAAGGAGAACCTATAGGCATTGAAGCACTAGTGGAAGAAAATTTGGTAGCTAATGAAGAAATGGAAGAAGTAGAGGTAGAGGTCGAAGGAAGCAAAGACTCTCCAATTGTGATTGATAGTGAAGAGGAAGAGTCAGACTTAGAGCTTTTGGAAGAAGAATGGACTCAAGAGATAGAGGTGCCTAAGCGTAGATCTCGAGGAAGACCAAAGGGATCTAAGAAGAAAGCTTATGTGCCAACTGGAAGGCCTAGGGGTAGACCTAGAAAGAATGTAACCCCATGATTTATGAGGTGAGTAGTCAATTATTAGTATTCTTTTCTTAGAAGTTAGTATTCTTTTTTTTTTTTTTTTAGTTCCAATAGTAAAGAACTTAGTTATTATTTTAGTTTTGGCTTCGGTTAAAGGAATAAAAGTTTGTTTAAAGTTGAGTTATTCAAATCATGTGTAATCTTCAATTTAGTCCTGTTCGTATAAATTAATAAATGCGTTAACAACAACTATAGCAGTTAGTCCGGTGGGGACGACCTATAGAGGTATGAATCCGTCTAAGTAAAACGACTAAGTAGGGTTAAAGGCCTAAAGCAAGGCCGATTCAGTGAAAGGTCTAAAGTAAGACTGATGTATGAAGTATGTAAGTGAAGTTAGTAAGAGATCAAGTTAAGTATAGGCTAGTGATAAGTCAATAAACTGTGAGGGCAAGTAACCGACTCAATTAAACCTACTGGTGTGAAGATGTAAACACCGTTTCCGTGAAAGGTTATTAATCAATTATATTTCGTTAATTTCAGATGTCTGGAAGTGGAAGAGGAAACCGTGGCAACGCGCGCAACGCTGGGAATGCGGGAAACGCTGGAAACCAAGGCACTATTGATCCGAACATGGCTAACCTGTTGCAAACGCTAAACCAGACAGTGGCCGGTATCGGACAAGTGGTGACTCAGCTGGTGCAACCTCAAAACTAACCTCAGCAAGTGCCAATGAGGGACCCACTAGAGCTATTTCAGAGGAGAAAGCCGGATACTTTCTCCGGTAGCTCAAAAGAGAAGCCGGAAGACTGGATTAAGGACATGGAGCATATTTTCGAGACCTTGACTTGTACCACGGAACAAAAGGTCATTTTTGCAACGTTTGTTCTTAAGGGTGCGGCTCGCACTTGGTGGGATGCGGAGAAGAGAGCAGCTTTGGCTCGAGGTGAGGGAAATTTCACCTGGGAAAGGTTTAAGATAGTGTTCAACGAAATGTACTACCCGGCTAGTGTTCGTAACGCCAGGGTGGCGGAATTCCTGACTTTAACTCAAGGTACCAAGACAGTGGATGAGTACAGTGAAAGATTCACGGATTTACTGGAATTTGCACCGACATTCTTCGACAGTGAGGAGCAAAAAGCTAGGAAGTTTGAAGCTGGGCTGAGTGATCGGATTCGGTACAGGATCACGCCTCTGCAGTTGGCTACCTATGGGTTGGTTCTGGATAGAGCTAGAGTTGTAGAGAAGGAGTCGGACGAGTACCGCAACAAGAAGGATAAGAAGAAGAAGTCTAGTGATAAGTTCACTAGTAAAGATTCGGCTGGTAATAAAGGGCAGTTCAATGATCAGGACCGAGACAGTCTTGGTAAAAGGAAAGTCGAGAGAGGCTACGATCGTGCAACAAACAAGTATCCGAACAAGAACTCTGGAAACCGAACCGCTTATGATAAGGGCAAGGCTAAGGAACATGTGACCGCCGATGTATGCCCTGCATGTGATGGGAATCAAAAAGCCGACATGTGCAAGTACAAAGATAGGAAATGCTACAACTGTGAGAAGATCGGGCATCCACAATGGAAGTGCCCAGAACCGAAAAAGAGTGCACCTGCTCATGGAGCGAAGGCTGACGACAAAAGTAAGGTTGGCGGGCAGGGACGTGTGTTCACCATGACCGCTAGGGATGCTAAAGCAAAGAATGACTTGGTGGCAGGTACGCTTCAGATCTATTCACGCAATGTATATGCTTTGATTGATTCTGGTGCCACTCATTATGTGATTAGTTCCAAGTTGGCAAAACAGTTGAAACTGACTCCTAAAGTATTAGAAGTACCCTTAATAATTGATACCCCGACTAAGGAATCGATCCCAGTTACTTCAGTGTTTCAGAGTTGTCCTCTAAAGATAGGCAATAGAGAACTCGAGGTTGATCTCATATGTCTACATCTCAGCGACTTTGACATTATCCTAGGCATGGATTGGCTGGCTGCGTATCATGCCAAAGTAGAATGTTGTAGAAAGGAAGTGAATTTTGCCATAACCCTCTGGAGAAGGATTTTGTTTTCAAGGGTCGAAACCGAGAGTCCGGACCGGTCTGATTTCTGTAATGAAGGCTCGTAAACTGTTAAGGAAGGGTTGTGAGGGATTTCTAGCGTACCTTAGTGAGACAAGCAAGAAAGAAGTGACCATAGAAGCTCTTTCCATAGTAAAAGATTTTAAAGATGTTTTCCCTGAGGACTTTTTATCGGGAATACCGACGGAGCGAGAAGTGGAGTTTTCAATAGATCTAGCACCAGAAACTGCACCGATTTCGAGAGCACCATATAGGATGGCTCCGCCGGAACTTAAAGAGTTAAAGGAACAGTTACAAGAGCTATTGGACAAGGGCCTGATTAGGCCGAGTGCATCACCGTGGGGTGCGTCGGTATTATTTATAAAGAAGAATGATGGGTCGATGAGGTTATGTATTGATTATCGGGAGTTAAACCGTGCGACGATTAAGAATAAGTATCCTTTGCCAATAATCGATGATTTGTTTGATCAAATCCAGGCTGCATGTTATTTCTCTAAGATTGATCTGCGTTCTAGATACCATCAGTTGAGAGTGAAAAAGGAAGATGTTGCAAAGACGGCTTTTAGTACAAGGTATGGGCACTATGAGTTCCTGGTATGCCGTTTGGGTTGACAAATGCGCCTGCTGTGTTTATGGAACTTATGAATAGAGTATTTCAAGAGTATTTGGACAAGTGTGTAATAGTATTCATCGACGACATCTTGGTGTACTCTAAGTCAAAAGAGGAGCATGAAGAACATTTGAAATTAGTATTGCAGATTCTGAGAGAGCAAAAGTTGTATGCCAAGTTTAAGAAGTGTGAGTTCTGGCTTGAGGAAGTGGCTTTTTTGGGGCATGTGGTGTCTAAGAATGGGGTAGCAGTTGACCCTGTGAAAATAGAGGCTATAGTGAATTGGGAGAGACCAACTTCTGTTAGCGAAATAAGGAGCTTCTTGGGTTTAGCGGGTTATTACCGCAGGTTCGTGGAAGGATTTTCGAAGTTATCTCTACCATTGACTAAGTTAACCACGAAAGGGACAAGGTTTGTATGGTCGGACGATTGTGAGAAGAACTTTCAAGAATTGAAAAGGCGATTGGTGTCTGCGTCTGTTCTTACGTTACCAACAAACAAGGATGGTTTTGTGATTTATAGTGATGCTTCATTGAAAGGCTTGGGTTGTGTGTTGATGAAGAATGACAAGGTGATAGCTTATGCGTCTAGGAAACTCAAGAACCATGAGAAGAAGTATCATACCCATGATTTGGAGTTAGCGGCCCTGGTGTTTGCATTAAAGATTTGGAGACACTATTTGTATGGGGTACCATGTGAGATTTATACCGACCATAAGAGTCTTAAGTATATTTTCACTCAGAAGGAGTTGAATAAGAGGCAGAGGAGATGGCTCGAACTACTTAAGGATTATGATTGCAAAATTCTGTATCATCCTCGAAAAGACAATAAGGTGGCAGATGCGTTAAGTAGAAAGAACCATGGAACATTAGCGACTATGATTTCTAAAGGGGATAGTAATTTGGGAAATAGTGAAATGGTGAAACTGGAAGTTAGAGTTAAAGGTTATTTGGCTCAAATGAGTGTTCAACCAACATTGTTGGTGAGAATCAAGGAAGCTCAGAATGTAGATGAGGAGTTAGCAGCAATCTACAAGACCATAGGTAAAAAGGGAATGGTAGATTTCCGCGTTAGTGATGACGGGATTATGAGGTATCAATCGAGGGTTTGGGTGCCTAATGATGAAAGTATTAAGAGGGAAATTATTGAGGACGCTCACTGTTCAAGGTTTTCGATTCATCCTGGGAGTACTAAGATGTACAGGGATTTAAAGGAATCCTTTTGGTGAAACAATATGAAAAGTGAGGTAGCAGAATTCGTGTCCAAGTGTTTAGTATGTCAGCAAGTGAAAAGTGAACACCAGAAACCGGTGGGATTACTACAATCGCTACCTATTCCAGAGTGGAAGTGGGAGCATATCACTATGGATTTGGTGATTTGACTTCCTAGGACATTGAAGGGTCACAATGCAATTTGGGTAATAGTGGATAGGCTCACTAAATCGGCTCACTTTCTAGCAATCAAGGTGACTGATTCGTTGGAGAAGTTAGCTAAGTTGTACGTGGACGAGATCGTGAGATTACATGGGATACCGGTCTCTATAGTGTCAGACCGAGATGCGAGATTCACATCAAATTTCTGGAAGAGTTTACAGAGAGCGTTGGGGACGGAATTAACTATGAGTACAATGTTCCATCCTCAGACAGAAGGACAGTCAGAAAGGACGATTCAATCTCTTGAAGATCTACTGAGAGCAACGTCGTTGGATTGGCAAGGAGCGTGGGATGATCATTTACCACTAGTGGAGTTTGCCTACAACAACAGTTACCACTCTAGTATTGTAATGGCGCCGTATGAAGCTCTGTATGGGCGGAAATGTAGATCGCCTGTGTGTTGGGATGAAGTAGGTGAAAGGAAGTTAACTGGACCCGAAATTGTACAAGTAACGGCGGATAAGGTTCAACAGATTCGCAAGTGGTTGTTAACTGCGCAGAGTAGGCAGAAATCGTATGCAGATAATCGAAGACGCGATCTAGAGTTTCAAATAGGAGATCACGTATTCTTGAAGATCTCACCGACAAAAGGAGTCATGCGATTTGGAATTCGTGGAAAGTTAAGTGCTAGATATGTGGGACCGTTTGAGATTCTAGAACGAATAGGAGCGGTAGCCTATAAGTTGGCTTTACCTCCTGTGCTGGCTGGTGTGCACAATGTGTTTCACATGTCGATGTTGAGAAAATACGTAGCTGACCCGAGCCACGTCATAGAGTACAAATAGTTACCTTTTCGTGAAGACTTGAGTTATGATGAAAAGCCAGTTAAAATTGTAGACCGTAAAGATCAAGTATTGCGGAAGCGAATGATTCCGTACGTAAAAGTGCAGTGGAGCAATCACACGGAAAGAGAAGCCACGTGAGAGCTCGAAAGTGAAATGCGGGATAGGTGTCCCGTTTTGTTTGAAGATTAAGGTACGTTTAGTTTGGAGGACCAAACTCTTTTAAGGGGGTAAGAATGTAATACCCGGCCTTTGTGGCCCAATTATTTTATTTGGTAAATCTTTTCTTTTATTAGTTTTGGACTTAATTAATTAAAGAGGCAGTGTTGGACTTAAATTCGGGCCCAAGTAAATTAAAAAACCCATTGGACTTAGGAAATCATTTTAATTAGGGAATTGGAAACCCTAACATATAAATACTTTGGAGACCCTAATATTTGTATCATTGTATCACAAAAAGAAGAGAAAAACGGGAAGAGAGTGAGGGCAGCAGAGAGCAGCCGCGGGAGAGAGAGAGAGAGAGAGAGAGAGAGAAGAAGGAAGAGCGGAAGAAAAAGAAAATAGGAATCGGACTAAGGTAAAATCAAATCCTCTATGCTAATTCTCTCTGTTTTAATTCGATCTAGTCTTAGTTATAAAAGAACTAGGAGCCCTAACCCTAAAAGATGAACTAGGGTTTATGGGTTGGGATTAAAAAGTGAAGAATACGATATTGAGAGTATGTATATATGTATGCAGAAGTGTGTATGTACAGGTATATATGTGTGTGTGTGTGCATGTTTATGTGTGTGTATGTGTGACAGTAAGTGTGTGTGTGTGCGGCCGAGTGTGTGTGTGTATGTGTCGAGTGTGTATGTATTTGAATGAGTTATAGGTTAACTATATTAGGGGTTAAAGATGATTAAATCATAAGTCAACCAAGTAAAGAATAGTAATTTTGGGACGGAAGTAAAATAGTGTTTACTTGTATCTAAGATTAGACTACTTCATGATTGTAGATTTTGTTCAAGCGAAGTGATCAAGCTAGTTAAACGCAAGGCTAAGGTAAGGAATTACGCTCTTAGTAGTATATTTGGTTTCAATCCTTTGTTAGGGTTCCCAATCTCTGATTTTGTTAAAGTAATCTACCTAGGTGGCTAGGTAGTATTTTAAATAACTGTTCCGTTCCGCGAATGTTACCGTTCCTTGTTATCCACCCTATTGATTATATTGTTGTTCAATTGGGTCATCATGTGTATGATTGGTATTGTGATTTTGGTGTCTAAAGTGAAATGTACACTTTTCTTTAAAAAGTGATCAAGTAAAGTTTTGAAAAGATAAGCTTTGTTTTGTAAAGCTCTTTAAAGTGAAGTTTTGTAATAAATAAAGTAACTTACAGCTATCCATAATCCCGAAACGGATAAGTGGACCCCCTTATAGTTATCCATAGTTCTAAGAGGAACATGTGGACCCCTTTGCGTTGCTTGATGAAGTAACGTAGGTTATCATGATACACCGATATTGGGTGCGGTCAGTAGAAACCCGAGACCTGGGTACAGCGCGTGCTTAATCCCTTAAGGTAAAGAATTACGCTCTTAGTAGTATATTTGGTTTCAATCCTTTGTTAGGGTTCCCAATCTCTGATTTTGTTAAAGTAATCTACCTAGGTGGCTAGGTAGTATTTTAAACAACTGTTCTGTTCCGCGAATGTTACCGTTCCTTGTTATCCACCCTATTGATTATATTGTTGTTCAATTGGGTCATCATGTGTATGATTGGTATTGTGATTTTGGTGTCTAAAGTGAAATGTACACTTTTCTTTAAAAAGTGATCAAGTAAAGTTTTGAAAAGATAAGCTTTGTTTTGTAAAGCTCTTTAAAGTGAAGTTTTGTACTCCCTCCATCTCAAAATAGATGTCGTTTTGGAGTGTTTCACACCTATTAAGAAATGTCATTAATGCATGTGAAGAAGTCCCAAATACCCCTAAAGCAATTCAACTACCTAGGTAATTAAATGGTTAGGTAAGAGATAGTTCACTATCATTATTAAGGTATAATTGGTATAGAGCAATAAAAATGCTTTGAAAATAGTGTAACAACAAGTAATTTGAGATACAATTTTACTCCCAAAACGACATCTATTTTGAGACGGAGGGAGTAATAAATAAAGTAACTTACAGTTATCCATAATCCCAAAACGGATAAGTGGACCCCCTTATAGTTATCCATAGTTCTAAGAGGAACATGTGGACCCCTTTGCGTTGCTTGATGAAGTAACGTAGGTTATCATGATACACCGATATTGGGTGCGGTCAGTAAAAACCCGAGACCTAGGTACATCGCGTGCTTAATCCCTAAATTAAGAAATTAAGTAAAGTGAAGTGAAGTAGTAAGGTTGTGTTTTGGAAACTGACTTCTGTAGCCACATGTTTTCAAAGTAATGAGTTGTTTTCATTATTGGTAAATGTTTTCTTTTCAAACTGAGTACCTGTTTGATCCTTGAGTTATATCCTTTCACTGTTAATTCATTGTTACCGTTCGTTTCGGTTATCTCCTCTTAGTACCCGAGGGGATTCCGTATGAACTTACTGGGCATTGTTCGCTCATTCATTCCATTCTTATTTCTCTCCAGGTTATAAATAAGCAAACCAAGGGTCGCAAGGTTTTCGCGGAGTAGGAGTTACCTTTTTGAATAAAGTTAGTTAGTAGATATGAATCCCGTGAAGTTTAAGTTTTGGTTTTTTTTGTATTTCCGTTAGTTACCATCTCGAGCTAGTGACTTGTACTAGCCGTTATGGGTTTGATGATTTTGGTTAAAGTTGAATTGCGGTTATTTGTAGCCGTTGGGGCATGCTGGATTTGGGATTTATTCATTATAGTTATTATTTATCAGTTGTGAAAAGTTGGGGTGTTACAGTAATCATGGATTTTGAGCCTTTTTTTGTAACTACACCTAGAACTCAACCCACAAAATATGTACGATTCATAATCTGTCTCAAATTGTTCAACTTCCTTGGCAATGCAGGTAAAAGTTCATTGTTTCAAGCTCTTAGACTCGAGTTTTTCTTCCAATTGTTTTCACTAACTTTTCCCAAACTTAAATCATGATTGAAGGACTACGCCAAAGAGTTTTGGCTCAATCGGCATCAAGTCAGTAACACAAATCCAAATTCATTGCCGTCCTTCTGAAGCTACATTAGTTTTGTACGATGTTCATATCAAGGGATTTAGAAGGCATATTTCCAGAAAATTTCATGGATCCTAAATCACTCTTGCTGGCTCTGACAACGACCTATTTGTCATTATGAGATTGCTTTATCGCGATTCTTTTGTGCCACCATTTTTATGTCCCAATCGCCAAACAGGACTGTCTATGTCATTCCTATCTTGAAGTATTATGTGCATTCCCCGAACGCAGACTTAAAATCTCACAGACTACTGCAAATCTAATATCCCAAGTGAAAACATATTTACAAAGATAACTTTACTATAGCGAGCAGCGGCGGATCTTGAGTTTCCGTCCAGCGGGTGCACAAATTACACTAAAAATTCAAATTATAATCGTCGTTTACTCTATTACATGTTATAATATACAGAACTTTAAATAATACTCCCTCCGTCCTAAAATGAATGTCCGAAAAATTTTCAAATTTGCTCTTTATTTTGTATTAAAATATAATTATCTGGTGTTTTAATAAACAAAAATATGGTGAACAATAAAGAAAGGGAAATCAAAATATCATTTAAATATAATTCATATCAACCAATAATTATCCTAATCAAAATCAAAAGAAAATTGAACTAGCAGCTCAAATTGGAAGGGCATAAAAGCCAAATTGGAGAGGAAGCATGTAATAATTGAAATACTAAAAATGCTTTTGCTAGGATTCGAACACTGGTTTTCTAGTAGAAGAAGGCTAGACTCTATCCATCTATACTACAAAGCAATTTGTTTTGGGGGTGCACAGTTATATATATATCATACATATAATATATTTTTTCTTCTTAAATACGAAAATTTACTGGGTGCACTTGCACCCCCTTCTTATACTGAAGATCCGCCCCTGATAGCGAGTAACAAATCCGACTGCATTACCAAACAAAGGAGATGTGGCTACATTATTAGAAACTGCCTTAGTTTTTTTCTTTTTATCCGCTCAAAATAAGTGTCGTGTTTTTAAAATAAGGAAATAATTTTATTCACCATGATATGGTTAAGTCAGATATTTTTTATTGCTGGACTAGTAGAAACACATCAATATCAAAAGGGTTAATGACAATTTAGGGCCTGAACTCCAAGGGGGGTGCGTCTAAAAGGGGCCACGGTTTTTTTTTTTCCGCTAGATCAGGCTTCAAAACAATTTTTTTTTGGCAATTAGGGGCTTTCTGACGGAATTCGTTAGAAACTCAGTTAAATGACCATGTGCATGGCACATGATTAACAGATCAGTTAGTTTGAACTGATATTTGCTATCAAGGGGTTTAAAGGAATTCTTAAATTTTAAAGGGTTAAAAAATCAAATATTACACCCAACCTCATCCCCAACCCCTTACACGCTAAACCCAGATTCAGCCCTCCCTCTGGCAACACCACCCACTCCAACCACCGCCTCAACCCATTCTTCCTAGCCACCCACACCTCCAGTCCTCCTTACTCTAACAACCACCGTCACTAACCACCCACCAACATCATATACCAACAATATGATCATCACCTTCCACCACAACTACCACCATTATTACCACAATCCTTTTAGAAATTTCATAATCAAGAATTCACCATCAGTTTACCAAATCACCAACCCAGAAAAATATAAGAAACACCTAAAAACATCACCAATTTCTGGGCAAGAAAAAATGAGAACAGACACACCATGGAAAGCATAACCAATTTCTGGGAAAGCATAACCAAAAAAAAAAAAAAAAAGCCCATGTCCTCACCATGGGCAAGAAACACCTAAAACATCACCAATTTCTGGGAGTTTGTTGATTATGATTGAGAGAAAAGTTGTCCAAATTACGCTGGATTTACACACGCACAAAATGAGAACAGACACACCAGCTTTAAGTATTTCGAACACACACCGTATTTATCAGATCTAAGCTTCAGTAGCTATGGTGGTGTCGGATCTGAGATCCGGTGGCAGTGTAGTTGTCCGATCTGACCTCCGATGGCTATGGGGTCGTCGGATCTGTGAGAAAAGAAGAGAAGAGATAACGAGAGAGAGACGAAATAGAGAGCACTTGAAAGTGTAGGCGACGGCGGCGTTGCCATGGTGGGTGCCGTTGGTGTGTTTGAGACGGAGGTAAGGGAAAGTGGGAGAGGGAGATGATGAAGGGGTTATTTTTCTTTTATTTTTCTCCCCTCTCCCCTCATTTTCATTAATATTTCATTTAATAAGATTTTTATTATGTTTTTTTAAGCAAAATATAATTATTTATTTAATTTCTTTATATAATACTCCCTCCATTCCATCTTATACTTCAAAAAAAAAGTGGGTACAAGAATTAAGATGAGAATCTTTATATTATATAATATAGATAGTGGGGTAGAGTGTTGTGAGTATAGAAAGTGGGTATGAGAGAGAAAGTGGGGTATGGAATAGTTAGTGGATAATTGTTGTGTGTATGACATGTAGGTCCCACTAAATAAAAAAGTATAAAAAACTTTCTTTTTTTGGATTTTAAAGTTTAAAATGGGACACCCAAAATGGAAATTTTTTAAGTTTAAAATGGGACGGAGGGAGTATTCCATAATGTAATTATTTATTTATAAAAATATCTATTTTATCATATACTATTTTTAATTTTAACCCACTAAACTTAGAAATTTTCATCAAGCCCCTTAATAATAGGTAATACCAATTTCAAATTAACCAATTCGTCGATCCTGTGCAAGGCACATGGGTACTTAACAGAAATTCTAACGAATTCCGTCAGAAAGCCCCTAATTGCCAAAAAATAATAATTTGAAGCCCTGATCTAGCGGAAAAAAAAAACCGAGGCCCCTTTTAGACGCACCCCTGGAGTTCAGGCCCTAAATTGTCATTAACCCATATCAAAATGGCATTAAAGTGCAATACGTGGATTATGGCGTAAATCGCTTGAAAAACCCATCCATTTGTGGGAAAGCACGTGACATCTAATTTTATCACTCTTCACCTCCCCACAAAAACCATTGGGAAACAGAGTGATCACAAAGCAGTATGCTAAACACTGAACTAGAGAATGGTGCATAGAAAATAAAAAGGCTCAAAGGAGGAAAGAACTAACTTAAAATGGTAATGACACAAAAAGGCTTTTTATCACTAGAAAGAAGGGCGATAAGAGCGTAAAATCCAACCTTATACTCCCTCCATCCCGGAACATGTCACAGTTAAAAAGTCAATCATTTTAAGCTTTTTGTTATGTTTCTTTAAACGCCCCATCTCTTTATGAGTGGTGTAGTATACTCTTATGAAGACACAAGACTATAATTTCCATTAAAAAAAAAAGGGTAGCTTAGGGAGATCTCAAAACATGACATCCTTTTTTTAGAAATGCAACATTTATTTTGGGACAAACCAAAATAGAGAGTGACATTTATTCTGGGACGGAGGGAGTATATAAATAACATCCAGGCATGTACTGTCTTGGTAAAGAAGGGGATCGAACCTGATAAAAACCTTTTGTACTGCATTTGTAGATCTCCTTTTTTCAAGATCCGAAATTCTTGTGTTGATATCATCATCGGCCAGTAGTCTGTCAAAAGATTCATTAGCAACCAGATAAGTGAAGGACATCCACAACATACTCCAAGCATCGGGGATTTAGAAGACATATTTCCAGGAAATTTCATGAATCCTAAATCACTCTTGCTGGCTCTGACAACGACCAGATTGCTTTATCGCGATTCATTTGTGTCATTTTCTAGGTCTCAATTGCCAAACAGGACTGTCTATGCCATTCCTATCTCCAAGTATTATGCGCATTCCTCAAATGCAGACTTAAAATCTTAAAGCCTATTGTAAATCTAATATCCCAAGTGAAAACACTTTTACAATGATAACTAATTAAACTATAGCACGTAACAAATCTCGACTGCAGTATCAAAAAAGGGAGATGTGACCATATTATCAGGCTGCAAAAAGGGAGATGTGACCATATTATCAGGCTGCCTTAGTTTTTTTATCCGCTCAAAATAAGTGTCGTGTTTTTAAGCAAGGAAATAATTTTATTTATTGTGGTGCAAGTAATATACAAACAAATAATACAAATACAGAACTATTAGATGAGTTGAAAAAAAAATAGCTTTCAAAACTTATTAAAGGTGAGATGATATGGTTAAATCAGATATTAAAATGCTGGACTAGTAGATACACATCAATATCAAAATGGCAATTAAGTCTAATACGTGGATTATGGCGTAAATCACTTGAAAAAAACCCATCCATTTGTGGGACAACACGTGACATCTAATCTTATCACTCTTCACCTCCCCACCTCAATTGTTAGTTACTTTAAATTTGAAATACTACAAAATTAGGCACATACTCCCTCCGTCCCAGATCAATGGGCACAAAAAATTTCAAGCACGGAAATTAAGGAAAGTGTTAGTATTGTGAGTATGAAAAATGAGTAGGAGAGAGAAAGGGTAAGTGTTGTGAGTATAAAAGTAAGTATGAGAGAGAATGAGTAGGAGGAATAGTAAAGATTATTTACTATTTTTAGTAATGTGCCCATTTAAATGGGACGCCCAAAAGAAAATTTGTGCCCATTGATCCGGGACAGAGAGAGTAAGGTTTAAAAGAATAATGAACTTACACACATTTTCAAAGAAATTAGTTTGATACATCCACAAGGGCTCGAGCTTGAGATTCACAAGGTCTTGAGCTTAAGATTTACAAAGGCTCAAGCTTGAGCCCGAGACCTCTTATTTAAATGATTAGTCTCTTTCACTATAACCAATACTCCTACCTTCCGTCCCCATAACAACGTGCACCATTTTTCTTGACACGAGAATTGAGGAGACTATCTATATTTAAAAGTAGTGTGAGTGGAAAGGGGTTCTGAGTATGATGATTTGAGAGTGGGACCAATAATTTAAAGTGTGTGAGTATGACAAGTGTGGTAGGGTAAATAAAAATGAATAAAACTTGGACATTTAAGAAGAGCGAGACTTTCCAATAGGACACCCAATAAGGAAATTGATGCAAGTTGTTATGGGACGGAGGGAGTATAACCAACGGTTGATTAATGTATATTCCATTGAACAAGAGACTTCAAAGTCTATGAATCTAGTGCAGGAAAGGCCTGAAAATTAGGTCCATACACGTATAGGTATAACAGAGTCATGTTGTCTCTAGATATATCCTTCGTGAAAGTGAAGGTGATGAAGGTGATTTATTTGTACACATTCATTAATCAATACTTGTTGATGGTAGGACAAATATGGAGATTGAGAATGTCAATCTTGATTAAATTTAATCAAATTGATGCAAAATTTAAAGTACAACTATACAAGGGATGTAGAGGAAATAGGACATCTGGACTGATATTTAATTGTGAGATCGAGGTAGGTAAAAGAAACGTGTTCGGTAAAAAAATGCATATTTGTAGTTTTTTTTTTTTTTTTTTTTGAAGCAAACAACAAGATTTTATTAATGCACATAAACATACAAAGTTTGGAGTTGGCAATCCACATGAAACGGATGCTCAACCCAAGTGGTAGGACTTCCGTTAACAAAAGAAGACCTACAAACAACATCGGCTTTAACATTTGCCGTTTGACTATCTAAATTTATAGAGAGAAGAGAATTTGCATTAAGTTTGTCCCTATATCCATGAAGGTTGTCTGACATCGAATATCCATGTGAAAATGCGAGCACTCCATCCAAAACAACCTCTGAATCCACCACAACTGTCATCTCCATAGACTCCAAGTTCATGACGGATATTTGATTGAGATGTGCAAAAGAAAATTTCAAAGAAACAACAAATAAAACAAACAAATTACACAAAGCCCTCAACAATAGAGGGAAAACAAAGGCTTCCACATAAGGGAAGAAAACAAAGGCTTCCACAAAAGGGAAGTGAAAATGTCAATGGCCTTGGTTTTAGAGAAAGTGTTATCAAAGGTGTTGACAGAGCAACGATAACACTTCCGACAACACTTTACACACCCGAATTAAAACAATTTTTAAAACGAGTTTGCAGCGGAAATTTGACACAGAGAGATATATTTTCACAAGTTATATAAATATATAACTTGTGGTAGCCTCATGGCCAAAAAAGACTTTCACTAGAAGTATTTTTCTTAAGTACAAAAGTCTAAACAACTCATATCCTCTAAAAAAAATAAGAGTACAAAATGTGCTAGATACAAGAACCATCAATAAAGAAACAACACCCCATCACAATCAAAAGGCTAGACCAATTTAGCCTTCAACAAATAGTTTCATCAAGAAACTACATTGTGATGTTGGAATGAGTGTTATAATATCACTAGCACTTGGTCTATGGCTACGGGTGTTTAATATTTCTCTCTTGTGTGTTTAGAATGATCCCATCAAGCCTTTATATAAGCCTCCAAAACGTGGTGTGAGTGGAGGAGTGGATGCCGAGCCTTGGGGAATAATTTCTCCACATGTCCATAATTGTAGGAACAAATTCTTGGTGCCCAAGTCCTTGCTTCTCCTTCTTGTACCTTCGAGCTGTGAAGAGCTTGTACTCTCTTTGAACAAATTCAGCCTTTGAACAAGTCCAAGTCCACGTTTTCCTCTTCTTCAAAAGTTAAGCATAAATCTTCATTTATGCATAATTTTTCCTTCAACCAATCCCTTGTTTATAGCTCCATTGTTTTGATCAACCTTGACCTGAATTTTGGATCTACAAATAACAATAAACTTGCAGCAAATATTAAACATTAATATCCAATAATTTTGTGAATAAATGATGAAACTATTGCAAATCCCGTCTGGGGTAGCACTGTTGGCAGCACTAGTGGTAGCACCCCTTTTCTGCACTAACAGGAATTTTCACCAAGGCTTCCACATAAGGGAAGAAAACAAAGGCTTCCACATAAAGGAAGAAAACCAAGTTGAAAACTAAGAAAAAATACATCTTTATTATTGAAAAGTAATAAATTACTCCTAAATTAAACATTAATCATTGATAATAAGCAATGGTTAAAGTTTAATTTAGGAGAATGAGACAAACCTAATTAAATCTTCAAGTTTGAGAGAAAGTTTGGAGAAGATAAGAGAGAAGTTGGAGAGCAGTTTTTTTTTTTTTTTTTGCATATTTGTAGTTATTAAATCTAAAAGTGAAGTTAATCTTTCTGCCGACCTCTTAGTAAGAATTTGCATATTTTATCTCATAATTATTTTTAAAATGCTAATAGCGAGCTAGCAATTCTTGTAAGGTCAGACTATAATTCAAAATAGTGCTAAGGGTATTTTAGGACATCTACCAAACACACTTTTTGACAAAGCATTGCCTACCACCGCCACCACAAAACCATTGGGAAACAGAGTGATTACAAATCATGCTTAATTATTCCTAACATTACCCAACCATGATCCACCCTCCC
Organism: Campanula takesimana; assembly: GCA_026119855.1. Classification (NCBI taxonomy): domain Eukaryota; kingdom Viridiplantae; phylum Streptophyta; class Magnoliopsida; order Asterales; family Campanulaceae; genus Campanula; species Campanula takesimana. The sequence continues at coordinate 17,403 of JAOWBW010000388.1, read as the reverse complement.
TACAACTAACTCTCTCTCCTCCCTCCCTCTATATCTCTCTCTCACACACAGTGTGTGTGTGTGTGTGTGTTTTTGTCTTTTGTTGCAATCTAAGCCTTGAAATAAACTTGTAGTCCAAAACCTATATTTCACATAGCCAAAAAAAACACTTCAAAATGAGCTCAATTTGCATATCAAACTGTGTCAACGACGCAAGAATTCCGGTTAGAGCCACATATGTCAACCTCTACAAGTGGCCGGAATCTGACGCAGAGTTTGTCAAGACGGTGGCTGCAGACGCTAACATGCGCTGCAAGGTAGGACTACTGCACCACCAGCCAAGGGTGGTGGATAGTGTGTCTTGTAGGCAGTTGTACCTTAGAAGCTACACATTTTCAAGGAAAGAAACAGTGCCTGAAAAGACCAAAAAGTGTTTGGGTAAGGTAAAAGAGAGGGTAGCCCGAGGAGGGAGGAGGAGGAAGAGGAAAGGGGTGGCACGGGGGAGAAGGTGCGTGAGGAGGTTGAAGGAGATCTCTGCTGCCGCCTTTTGTGGTGTTTTCCGGCGACTCTTGTCTTGTTCTACTAGTGTAGATGTGGTGGATCATAGAGGCTATTAGTGAGTAATTTATAGCTTTTCTTGAATTCTTTACTTGGATTCTTTTTTTGTGTTTTTGTTGGAAGTTTTACTGCTAATTCTTTTTGTTGGTGGAGTGATAGGTATTGGCCACAGTTTCCTTTGTATTTAAACTGTGTTCGCCATTCAAGTATAGGATGGAGTATTTTAAGTTATGATCTCTTATTTATTACTGGTTTATTGTTTAATCTTGTATTTTAATTTCTTTGAGGATCTGATTTTGGATTTTGTGTAGACTTTTTCTTCATTTAGTACTTGTGCAGTTGTGCCTTATATCTTTGTAACAACTGGATCCGAAACTTGAGTTTTATATGTCTCTCTGTAACATTTTGGATTGTATCAGTTCATAAAAATATGTGTACTAAAATATGTACTTACAGAACATAAGTAGTACTCCCTCCGTCCCGGAGTAAGAGTCCTACCCCTCATTTGCACGCTTATTAATAAATATTGGAAGTGATGTAAATGTTGTGAGTGTAAAAGTAAAGTAGGAGGGAGAATGAGTGGGAGAGAATAGTGAATTGATTGGTGTTGTGAGTATAAAAGTAAAATAGGAGAGAGAATGAGTGGGGTGAATAGTAAAGATTCTTTGCCATTTTAGACTAAAACTAAATCTCAAAAGGATATACAAGAAGAACTGGCTCCCAATACTCCCTCCGTCCCATAACTATGTGGACAAAATGGGTTGTGCACGGGAATTAAGGGATGAATAGTAGTGATTAGTTGTTGTGAATGTGAAAAGTGAAGTAGGAGAGAGAAAGTGAGGGTAGGGAATAGTAGGTTGATTGGTGTTGTGAGTATAAAAGTAAAGTAGGAGAGAGAATGAGTGGGAGGAATAGTAAAGATTCTTTACCATTTTAGGAAAGTGTAACTTATCGATGGGACGCCCAAAATGGAAATTTATCCAAATAAGCTGCTTGCATTGGTGGAAATGGCCGCAATTGGTGGAAAAGGGGCACAACAATCTGGGGTTGGAGATGCCAACTATGTTTGTTTGACTATAAAGCTTTTTAGGTGATCAAATCTCAACAATTTCTTCAACTAATTGAATATGCTTAATTAATTCTCATTTGACTGTAAGTATCAAGGTTGATTTAGTAAACAAATCAAAATAATTGTTTAATGGATACAAGTACAAATATGCTTACTACTAGGTAATATCACCCTCGTTTCATAATTAATGTCGTCTTTTTTTGCTTGTTCCAAACTAAGTGTTGCGCTTCTAAATAATGAAATCGTATTAACACAAATTATCGTGATACAAGTAATCTATACTACAATAGAAAGCAAGAATAACCGTTTTACAAAGAGCGGTTGTGATTGAATCTCAGAAAATGATCTAACGGTCTTAAATTAATCTAAAATAACCCACTATCCCACTCCCCACGGTAGTTATGTAACCTCTCCACTCCAAAAAAGAAAGCTTTCACTGATTCGGATTGGTACAGGGATTATCCAAAAAAGAGACGGATACAAAAACATGATAGAAATGCTAAAAAAAAAAATGATCCTTAAGGTGATGAGTTTGGGTAACAAAAAAGAGGAAATTGAGTTGAGGTTAGGGATTTTATGTGAGAGGACAAAATTAAATAGGGTTCTTTCTTCATTTCCATACTGTCGCCGTGCCAGTGGCACGGGTAAAAATACTAGTGTACTAACAAAAAGAAACCACATTCTTTGAAAAGTTCGATAAGTTAACCGTGACACTTCTTATTCTTGTGAGATAAAAGGAGTGTGTGCAGCAAGTAAAAGGTTTAAAAAAAAAAAAAAAAAAAAGTGAATTCAAAAATGGGGAATCTCTATGTAGAAAGGATGAAAAGCTATGTATAAACTACTAAACTAATATCCATCTTTAACTTATAACACTTTTCTTTTTTTCTTTTACTTTTTTCCTGGGTGAAGAATAGTAAGAATTTATAGTTTAAAATTAGCTTTAATTTGAATGCTTCTTCATAACAAGGGTAATGCCAAATTAAAAATTACACATTACAAGAATATGATCAGCTTTTGTATAAAGGGCAATGATACACAGGAATTTTATAGTCCAAAGCACAAAATCCAGCCCATCTACACCAACAAAAACAAATAAAGAGCAGCACAAAGTTCTTGGGCTGGGCCTCTCAAATGCTACCATGAATAGCCCAACAGTATAACTGGTGATTGGGGCTGCTTAAAGGCCCAACAAGGTACCAAGGCAAAAAAGCAATGTGTAAATGTTACACTTATACAGAGTGGTGATGTCCAAATGGGCAGGCCGAGCCTGGTCCATCCCAAGAAACTTAGGCCCCGTGGGATTTGGGGTTGACCCGGCCCGGCCCTATGATGTCCACGGGCTTGGCCCGCCCGGCCAATTCCGGTGATGTCTTCAGGATTGACCGGTCTGGCCCAGTGGCCAGTACACTTTTCAGGCTTTGACTAGGGACTCATGATCAAAACAGGCCAGTCCATATCTGTACATAAACAATTTCTGTACCAGCAGAACTCTTCTAACTTATAGGGAAGATGTATGTCAAATGAGAAGAAATTGAACAGGTGTTGCATGAATCATGATAAAGACTTTTAGTTTTGTTTTTGAACCCTAAAATTTCATAGAAATCAAACTCAAGAATAAGACTTGAAAATGAAATGAAATAAAATACAAACAAGAAAGACTTGACCCAAAAAGACAGTGACATGTTAATATTTTACTACACCTATCTCATAACCATTTAAGTCAAACTCATAGAATAAGACCTGCACCATCTCTGACAATTTCATACTAAATATATTATCATTGATATCATGTTCAAGGTAAATTACTCTTATAGCATCAATCAAGATGCCAACTGTAGTCAAGATTTTCTTGAATATGATACTCCCTCCGTCCCAAAATGATATTCATATTTTTTTTTCGCTGTTATTGCCAAAAAAAACTTTGAGCAATAATTTTAGGTTGATATAATTGTCATAATGAAAATATAAAACTTGTTGTCGATAGTATTGTTGATGGTGTATCAATAACAAGTTTTAGATATCCATCAGGACAATTAAATCAACCTAAAATTATTGCTCAAAGTTCCTTCGCAATAACAGTGAAAAAAGTATGAAGATCGTTTTAGGGACGGAGGGAGTATTTCAACTTAGACAAGATCCAAAACCATTTCGAGGGATTGAGTGAGAAAAGACTAACCTTTGGTGCAAAAGTTTTGTGACCGGGGCGTTGAGGGTTAATGGTTCAGTATATCAAAACATCTTCTTCAAACTGCGTCTGATGTAGAAATGTGGACTGGAAACTAGCTAGCCGTTAATGTGGAATGAAAGTATGAAACATTCGTCTTGGTTTGATGACTTTGCACCTGTAAAATGAAGACAAGATCCATTTAATGACTTGAAAATGAAAGGGATAGTAATGTTCAGATCAAAGATGAGTAAATTTGTGCCACGGAAATATCGCAGATTAACCATTGGATCACAAAAGGAGGTGTAAGACTGGGTGAGCTCATAGATGAGAAATAGCAACATTTAAAAAGAAAATAATATACATATAAATATACTCCCTCCGTCCCATTTCAAATTGCAAATACTAGGTTGGCACGGGGATTAAGGGAAAAAGTGAAAAAGGTGATGTGTTGTGAGTGTTGATTGTTGAGTGGGAGAGAGAAAGTGGGGTAGAAAATAGTTAGTGGGTTAATGGATGTGAGTGTGCAAGTGGGTTAAAACTTGCCATTTTTGGATTTTGCAATTTTAGTTGGGACACCCTTTTTGGCAAGTTTTGCAATTTGAAATGGGACGGAGGGAGTATATGATTATATATTATAACTAAACCACTTGACAGCAACAACTCTTATCATCATCGATATTCACGGGTCACAATGATAGACAAGTTTATATACTATACAAATGAAAACAAGAATCATTGAATGTTGAATCATAGAATTGCAGCCCAGGATCATTGACTCAAAAAAGGAAAAGGAGAGAGAAATCGGAGAGCAGGAAGAGGTATTCAAACTTGTTTAACTTCCAAGGCTAAGCCTATCAAGTGAGAGACAGTATTCAAGCAAAAGTAGGGCGATGGAGCATCCTAGCATACGACTATTTTTCTGGTCAATCTTGTTTTCCATCATCATAATCTCCAACGCAATAGATACAATATCCCCAACTCAATCCATTGGAGATGGGCAAAGTGAAACCATATCATCAGCTGGTGGACTTTTTGAAATGGGATTTTTCAGTCCTGGTAATTCCAAGAACAGATATGTTGGCATATGGTACAAGAAGATAACAGCAGTGATACAAACAGTTGTTTGGGTAGCCAATAGAGAAGCTCCACTTCTTGATTCGTCAGGCGTTTTAAAGGTCAGCGATGAAGGATTTCTCACAGTGGTCAACGGTAATGGGACCGCCATTTGGAGCACAAACTCAACAAGAACAGCAAGGAACCCAATAGCACAGCTTCTTGATTCAGGAAATCTGGTAGTGAGAGAGAGCGATGATAACAAGCCAGAAAACTATTTATGGCAGAGTTTTGATTACCCAAGTGACACACTTTTACCAGATATGAAGCTCGGCACGGATCTTAAAACCGGGAGAGAACGCCACATGACTGCATGGAAGAGCAACGATGACCCTTCAAGTGGCGATTACCAGTTCCAACTAGATCCGCGTGGGGTCCCCCAATTGATTGTAAGCAAGAAAGACTCAATAGATCAGTACTGTTCCGGACCCTGGAATGGTCTCAGGTTTAGTGGAACACCATATCTAAAAGCTAATCCAGTATACAAGTACTATTTCGTCTTTGATCAAAATGAGGCTTACTATAGCTACGGGCTTGTAGATAACGCAGTGGTCACAAGACTAGTAATAAATCCAAATGGAATAGTCCAACGGTTCGTATGGATCGAAAGGACCCGAAGGTGGGATGTGTATCTAACGGTTCAGTCAGACTACTGTGACACCTATGCATCGTGTGGTGTACATGGTAGCTGTAATATTGACAACGCCCCCAAATGCAGGTGTCTTAGAGGGTTTGTGCCTACTAATCAAAACAACTGGGACTTAACCGATTGGTCACAAGGGTGTGTTCGAAGGATTCCCTTTGACTGCGAGAAAGGGGATAAATCAGGGTTTCGAAAATATTCGAAAATCAAACTGCCAGACACTCGAAAATCTTGGTTTAATAGAAACATGACTCTGGATGAATGTAAGGTGGTTTGCTTAAGTAACTGCTCTTGTATGGCATACACAAGCTTTGACATAAGTACCGGTCGCCAGGGAAGTGGATGCCTGCTCTGGTTTGGAGACCTTGTTGATATTAGAGAGTACACACAAGCTGGGCAAGACATCTATATAAGGATGTCTTTATCTGAAATAGGTATGAATTTCTTTCGACCACCCAAAAAATTCTAAAAGGGCTTTTTTTTTATGTCTATTTCCTTATTTTCGTGCTTTTTATTGCTCTGTATGCAGGTAATGGCAGGAAAAAGAAAGCAAGATATATTGCCATTTCTGTTGTATTAATAGCACTGTTTCTGCTGGGATTGAGCCTTGCATTGTATATCTGGAAAAAGAAGAAGCAAAAGGCACAAGGTAATCCATCAACTCCATAGTATATACATGAATTACATAAAAGAAGAGCCTTTTGGTAATTTCTTGCTCTAATCCAATAAGGTCGTTAAAGAGTCGTACACCCTCTGTCCCGAAAAGATCTCCTTTGCCATTTTTTATTGTCCCAAAAAGTTCTCATTTCTACAATTTAGGCGTAAATGTGCATAAACACAACATGGCTAGTGAACCAAGTGTTCATGTCCTTAAAAAGTTTGAATAGTTAAATGTGAAGATCATTTTGGGACGGAGGGAGTATATAAATAATCTACTACTGATCTGCAGGGAAAACAAGAGAAGGTCCAGAAGAAAGTAAAACTGCTGAGTATCAGAAGGGAGATTTAGACTTGCCACTATTTGAATATGATACAATAGCCATGGCCACCGACAACTTCTCAATGAGCAATAAGATTGGGGAGGGTGGTTTCGGACCAGTCTACAAGGTAAAGCATGGATCTAAGAAAATACTACACAGGAAAAAGGAAAAGTTACATAAACTTTCAGTACATGGGAAGGATATCTATGAGGGCTAGTCTTTTCTTACTTGTCTTCTTCAGTTTACTCTGCCAATATGAGAGCTAATTCCTGTGAAATCTGTTCTTGCTTACCTATCTTTTTCTGTTTTTCTAGTTCAAGAGGGTGCCCTGCCTCCTACCTTCATTACCCATCCATTCTCTATCATAGTTAGCCTAATAGTACTTGGCATAAAAACACTTCCGCTTGTAGGAAACCGTTACCATTCTAACGAGATCAATAAATCATCTATAGATGAATTTTTAGCTGCTACAGATAGTGATTTTGTTTCATTAAATAGAAAGCACAAAAATATATTTCTATCAGAAACATGCATATAAGTTTATGCACTTCTAGGTGATTCGAACAATAATACTGAGACTGACAAAGATGATGATATTCAGGGAACATTAGAAGATGGACAAGAGATCGCTGTAAAGAGGCTCTCCGAGAATTCAATCCAAGGGCCTATTGAGTTCAAGAATGAAGTTATATGCATTGTGAAGCTTCAGCACCGAAATCTGGTGAAGCTTCTAGGATGTTGCATTCACGTGGAGAAGATGTTGATCTACGAATACATGCCCAACAGAAGCTTGGATGCTTTCATATTTGGTTTGTGACTATCAAAAACCTATATATGTTCATCTTAAATAGTGCGATTTTATATATATGCATTTTCGCCTCGTGACCCTTTTCTTGGAATGGATCATTAAGATGGAGACTCAGTGTTTATATTCCTGTCAAATAAGTTTTTATGTTATAGAATTCAGCCTGCTACTTCATGACCTAACACTGAAAAAATGACGGACAGATAAAACAAAGAGATTGCTCTTGGACTGGCCAAAGCGGTTCAACATCATCAACGGGATTTCAAGAGGACTTCTATATCTTCATCAAGATTCCAGACTCAGAATTATACACAGAGACTTAAAAGCTGGAAATATATTACTAGATCATGAGATGAACCCAAAGATTTCAGACTTTGGCATGGCTAGAAGTTTCAGAGGCAATGAGACTGAAGCAGAAACGACCAGAGTGGTTGGAACATAGTAAGAATTTCTTAACATTTGTTTTATACATTTTTCCAGTTTCCATGAAATCGCTTCTTATATCAATAATCCTTTAGTGGCTACATGTCACCGGAGTACGCAATCGATGGGCTCTTCTCAGTGAAATCAGATGTTTTTAGTTTCGGAGTTTTGGTGCTAGAGATCGTGAGTGGGAAAAGGAATAGAGGCTTTCAACATCAAGGACACTTTCTTAACCTTCTTGGCCATGTAAGTAAAGATCTAAATCATGTTTCAAATTGCTTCCATTACTCATAAAAGCTAAGAAAAATGTTTATCTTTAATCTATTAGGCCTGGAAACTCTATCAAGAAGACAGGTCATTTGAAATGATTGATGCATCAGTGGAGGAATCTTGCAACTATTATCAAGTTTTACGATCAATTCATGTAGGACTTCTGTGTGTTCAACAAAGGCCAGAAGATAGGCCAAGCATGTCAGAGGTGGTTCTGATGCTGAGTAGTGAGGGTGCATTAGATCCGCCTACTCAACCTGGTTTCTTTAACGAAAGACATATTATTGGAGCACATCCATTGAGCAATAATGACTCTACGTCAGCTGGGATAACTGTCACTTTGTTAAGTCCCCGATAGAAAACCCAATGAGAGTTATACCCCATAGCTCAAAGTTCGAAGGTCATTGTAATTTTTTTGTAAAGATTCATAGTTGGGCAATTGTAAAGAATTAAGGCAGTAACAACTTCTCCACAATCACTATATCAAATGTAAAGCTACTATGATTTTATTGTCAGTGGTTGTTGTGCATATAGAGTTCTACAAATGAATTTCACCAATAAGTTTTCCGAAGGCTCTTGCTAAGAGTCTAATTGTAGAAATATTTCGCATGCAGAACATGCACCAATACATTGACAAATGTTTCCAGCATGTTGATAATCGAGATGAGCAACATTTTTATTAGAATCTTAACAAGTACTCGTGCATTGATTAGCTTTTCCGTAGATAAATTCATATACCATTTTCGCAATGCTCTGAATAAATAAATTCACGAGTTAAGATTTTAACAAACATACATGATTAGGACATCACAATGATCAAGAAAAACACTTATGACATGCAAATTATTGGCAGCATGTTCCCTAGGTCTCACAGCTAAAAAGAGGCAACAAATTTGTACTCCCTCCATCCAAAAATGAATGTCTGAATTTGATATCGATAGCAAATTCGGACATTCATTTCGGGACAGAGGTAGTAACAATTGGCAAGCTAGGTTACCTTTCATTCATGGCTCTTCTTTATATTGCTCTCTGTCAGGCATTTTAACAAACAGTTCGTCCACACAAACATATGTCTCACAAACCATAAAACTGTTCTCTCCTGATTCAAGCTGCCTGCTAAACAGCTTTCTTTGCTCCATTTGATCGTTGTCTACATGAATATATTGAGTCCAATAATATGAATCCGGAGACAATTATAGAACAACGTTGTCAGCTATTCATTAATTCAATATTTTATAACATTTTAAAATATGCAACCAAAATTTTGTGAGTTTTTTTTTTTTTTTTTCTTTTTTTGCTTTGAAAATGAAAATGGTCGTTTATTACTTGCGAAATACTCCCTCCGTCCCAAAACAGCTTTCACCCTTTTTGAAAAGCACGGGAATTAATAAAATGTGTAAGAAAAGTGGGTGGTGTGAGTGGGAAGGAGAGAGAAAATGGGGTAGAGAATATTAAATGGATAGTTGTTGTGAGTGGAGAGGAGAGAGAAGTAGTGGGAATCTTTTCCATTTTGGGAAAGTGAGACTTACCAATGGGACACCCAAAAGGGAAATATGTGCAAGGTGTTTTGAGAATGAGGGAGTAATTAATTGTTTTAATTTGCAAACTGTACTTTTTTTTTATTTGAAAACTCGTAAACTGCCCTTCAATTATTCATCGGTTTATATTAGTTCGAAAAATAACTTAGTATGTTGAAGGTTTATATTAGTTTCAAAAAATAACTTAGTAAGTTGAAGGTTTATATTTTATTTTTATTTTGAAATCGCTATTTGGGGTTGGGATGGGTGGTGTGTGGGGAAGGGGCGAGGGGGGGGGGGGGGGTAGGGGAGTGTTCAAAAATAATTTTAATATGAGTGAAAAGAAGTTTTTTTTTGGGGGAGGGGGTGGGTGGGGGGTGGGGGAAAATTTTCAATAAATTAATCATCATTTTCCCCATTTTACGGAAAATGATTTCCTTAGGTGGAGGTAAAGAAGTTGTTTCCTTAGAAAATGGGGAAAATGTTTTCCAGAAAATGATTTTCCCCATTTTCTGGTGCTAACAAACACCAGAAAATGGGGAAAACATTTTCCTCCAAACAAACGGAGCCTGAATCTCATTTTAACTAGTACTCCCTCTGCCCCTAAATTAGTGTCCATTTTCTAAAAAAAATTATCCAAAATGAGTGTCTTTTTTGAACATAACTTTGTTCCTAAATGTTTTTTTTCGAAAAAAAAATTCACCGGTCTCTTTATACGTGCAAAACTAAATGTTTGGAAGAAGATTATAAGATTATATATGAATCTTTGCCACCATATTGTACAAAATGTTGAGATTTTCAGATGTCCCTTAAAATAAAACTAGCGGGTAACCCGTGCTCTGCACGGAAACCAATACTATGTCTTTTAACTATAGTTAACTAATATAGTAATCATCATTTTAACTAATACTATTAATAATAAAATTAATCTATATGATTAATATTATTATAATAACTATTATAATTAATTAATACCATTGATAGTAATAGTTAATATATATTAATAGCAATGATTAGTCTATATAATAATAATTATTAATAAAATTATTATAATAAAATAATATTATTAATAGTAATAGTTAATTGATATAGTAACTATTATGATTAATTAATATTAAAAATTAATAATCTAACTTATATAATAACAATTATAATCAACTAGTACTAATAATAATAATAATAGTTAATGTATGTAGCCTATTATAGTTAACCAATACTATTAATAGTAAAAAATAACTTATAAAGTAACTATTATGGTTAACTAATACTATTAATAATAATAATTAGCTATATAGTAACAATTATAGTTAACTAATACTATTAATAGTAATAGTTAACTAATATAGTAGTAACTAATACTATAGTAGTAATATTTAACTAATATAGTTAACTATAATAGTAACTATTATAGTTAACTAATACTATTAATAGTAATATTTAACTTGTATTGTAACTAATATTGTTAACTAATACTATTAATAGTAATAGTTAACTAATATAGTTAACTATAATAGTAACTATTACTAATAAGAGTAATAGTTAACTATAATGGTTAACTATTATAGTTAACTATTATTAACAATAGTAATAGTTACTATATAGTAAACTATTATAGTTACCCTTTTTAATAACTATTGTTATTAGCTAATAGTATTAGCTAATGAAAAGTCACTTATTTATTAGTATGTTGTTGATGTGGCTTCTCCAAATGGAAGTTTTCTCCATTGTTTGTCCACATGTCAATATCATAGCTCTTTTGGTCAACTTTAATATATATTGTCACGACCCGAAACCCCGTCCCTATTTTTAGTATAAATAATTATTTATTTGTTTGTTTACTTGCTTAACTGTTTATTTAATTATTTACTTAATTAAAAATTTAAGTGTGCATTCTGTGTGTTATAATAATTTATGCCTAGCATTTAATTGATTTTGTGCTAAGTATAGAATTGTTGGGTCTTAATTGTTAGTAGGAAGTATTAGTTTTGGGTAAGTAGTGGAGGAGGGGGCTAAGTGTAAAGTTTTGAATTATTCACCTTCTCCCTCACCTCACCTTACCTCCCTCCCTCACTCACTCCTCATTCTCAGCCATTTCTCTCTCTCCATGGGTATTGAAGGTAAAAATCTCCCTCTTCCTTCTCTCTTCATTTCAATCATCTTCCCCCCATTTCCTCTCATTGTTCATGTTATACCAAATGTCTAGATCGTCGATAGGTTCGTGGGGAGCTCATAGAAGTTGATTGGTTGAGTTTGGATTCCTTTGAGGTAAGTTACTAAGCCCCTTTTAGCTTAAAATTGGTCATTTATGTTTTGTGTGAACATTGGATGATGATTTAATGCTTAGTTGTGAATTTAAATGTTGATTTGTATCTTTGATCATCTTTTGTGAATTTTGGGAAATGTTGAGCTTTAAACCTTGGTTTGGGTCCTTAGTTGATGTTATTTGAGTTCTTGTAGACTTCTATGTCATGTTGGGTGCTTGGGTATGCAAAGAGAAGGGTTGAATTCGTTGGGTGCAAAGTTGGGTTGATTTGGGTAAGAATTTTGGAAGAACCAGGAGTTCTGCAGATTTTCTCTGTGCGGCGAAGGAGGCGCGCGCTTCCTCTGGGCTGAGGCGTGCGCACCCTCACTCTTCCTTTTTGGCTTTGTCCTTCTGGTCTAAGGAGGCGTGCGCTTCCTCGCTTCCCATTTGATTGATGTTCCTTCTGATTTCAGGAGGCGCGCGCATCTTCTTTGTTTGAGGTGCGCGCTTCCCCTCCCCTGTTCTGGTAATTGCTCGTTTCTCGTTTAATCTTCGGTAAGTCATAACTTCCTCACCCGGACTCCGTTTTAGTTGTGTAAGCTATCGTTTTAAAGCTCCTTTTGAGTACTTCGAGATGAGCGGGTTTATTAAATGAAATGTCTAAGTATTGGTTGGGAGTGTTGGTTTGGGTCCGTTTGTGATCATGTTTGTAATGTGTTAAGGTGTGTACCATTGTGCTCTTTTTGAGTAACTTCAAGTGTGATGTTGTTATTGATTGATCTCTTCATGAGAATTAGTTTGAATCCTTTGTGATGAATTTGGCTTGGTTCCCTACTTTGGAATCAATGCCCCGTTGTTGTTTCAAGCAAGTATTTATTACTATGTGCTTGTATAGAGTCCAGCTGGCATTGTTGTGTTTGTTTTGGGCAGTGATGTATATTATAATGGCACGAGCCGAGTCCAGTATAATGTACTTCACTGGTAACCCAGTTTCCCCATGTTCAGTGGCCTTGAGTGGGATGCCCCTTCCGTGATCGTGGTTGGGATGAGCTAGCTCTTATGGTGAGTATTCTAGCTATTGGCTTGGGGGTATGACTTTGTGTTATTTCCCCCACTATTGTTGTTGTTACTTGGTTCCGGAACCGGCTTTAGCTCGTTCATGCTGCTCAACGGACTCTTCTCAAAGGATGGTGTTCCGTTTATAGAACCTTGGCTCAGTATCCACTTATGAGTGTTTATTTCCGCATTATGTGTTATGTGATGAGTGGACTATATCTTTGTGTTATATGCATATGTGAATGCCTATTGATTGTTCCTTTGCGATTATCATGTTAGCATGAAATGTAGTTGCATATTAGTAGCTTACTGAGATTTTATCTCACCCTTATTTGTTTACTGTTTTAGATAAGGGCGTGCATCCGGGATAGGTCACTTATCACAAGGAAGGCGTCGAGGTGGTAATTCTTTTGGGGTATGTTTGTAAAGGCTACATTATGTAAATGTAGAAACCTTAATGGGTAGTGTATCCGTGACTCGATCTTGTAACACCTATTTTGGATAATGGTGGTGTTCATTCTTTTGTATAAGTTAATGTAGGCCTTCGTGCTAAGTAATTTTGTTTTGAAAGTTATTTAAAGGTAAAGTGGAGATTTGTACTCCAAAGTGGATTTCGTTTATCTTATGATAGTTTTCGAAAAGTTTTTGTTAAATGTGATTTATGACGTCTTCCGTGCGCGTCCCGAGCGTGGGGCCATGTAGGACCACCGGTACGGGGCGCGACAGTTGGTATCAGAGCTAGGTTGTAGATAGTCTAGAGTGACTAAATGACCTAGGAGGGTAATCGAGTATGGAGTGAGTAACGATGAGTGTCTTATGCAGGTACTCAGTAATCATGGTCGGGTCTGATAATGAACAGGGTGGACCTGCCGAACAGGGAAATGCAAGGGAAGAAGCCCTAGCAATGTTTCAAGGGATATTCGAGGCGGCATTGAAAACCATGAATGATAACAATCGTAGAGAGGCACCATTGGCTCCGAGGACTGGACTGGAACAATTTCTGAGGATGAAACCGACAGAGTTTGACGGAGGGTCAGATGTGGCTACAGCAGAAAGGTGGGTTGAGTCTATGGAAAAGATCTTTGAGGTCTTACAAAGCTCCGATGAGGATAGGGTAAGATTTGCGACCTACAAGCTGGTTGGAGGCGCAGAGTATTGGTGGAAATCGTTGAAAGCTAGTTGGGAGGAGGCACGGGTACCCATGTTTGGGAGACGTTCAAGAAGAAGTTCAAAGAGAATTTCATTCCTAAGGTGGACCAAGATAGGAAGGAATCCGAGTTTCTTAGCTTGGAACAAAACTGTTGACGGTGGCCGAGTATGTTGCCAAGTTCACGGAATTGGCTCGTTATTGCAATTACATGGTTTCGACTGAAGAAAGGAAGACCTCGAGGTTTGTCAAAGGGTGAAAACCGTGATCAGAACCCAACTCACCTCCCAAAAATTTCAAGACCTACAGGATGCCATTGATGCGTGGCCTACCAGGTGGAGCAGGACATTGTAGACATAAGAAAGAGAAACGAATCAACAAGTGTAGCGAACAAGGAGGTCAAGGGAAGCCACAACCTCATCGTGGTGACTCTAGAGGAGCACAGAACATGTATTCACTTTCAGGGGAACTTCTCAAGGACAACAGGCAATAGGAATCAAGGTAACACCTCGGGGGGTCAGAATAATCGGGTTGCAATTATTGTCAAAAGGGAGGACACTCCGAGGAGAAGTGTTGGAAAAAGCAAGGAAAGTGCTTGAATTGCGGCCAGTTGGGTCACTTCAATATCATTGTCCTAAACCGAAGAATCAGTCAGTTGGTAGTGGTACCGGGTCGTCTTCGGGTCAGAAAAGGGATGCCTCGGGCAAGCCCAAGGTGCAAGGTCGTGTCTTCGCCATCAACCAACAACAGGCTTCGAATGCTTCTGACGTGATTGGAGGTATTATTTCTATGTCTAATAGGAGGGCACGTGCACTAATAGACCCCGGTTCTTCGCATTCTTATGTGTCTGTGCATTTTGCATCTCAGTTGTCTTCTTTGCCTGAGTCCCTACCTTTTGTATTAGAGGTGTCTACCCCTATGGGTAAGAGTTTGGTGACTGATAAGGTATTGCGTGATTGTGATGTGCATATACGTGAGCATGTTTTACTTGCTGATTTGATTATATTGCCATTGCAAGATTTGATATCATTTTGGGTATGGATTGGTTGAGTCGATACCATGCTACTGTTGATTGTTTTAAAAAGTGGTTACTTTTTCTACCCCTAATGCCCCTGAATTTCTTTGAGGCGATTCCTTTGAGCAAAAAGGTTCATGTTATTTCGTATGTGAAAGCTAGAAAGTCGTTGAGCCGTGGTTGTGTTGGGTTTTCTGGCCAGTGTTCTGGATACTACAAAAAAGGTTTCTAGTGTGGAGGAGGTAAGTATTGCTAGGGAGTTTCCGGATGTGTTTTCTACGGAGTACTCTATGCCTCCTGATAGAGAGATCGAATTTGTATAGACTTGCTTCCAGGTACAACTCCTATATCGGCGGCACCTATAGAATGGCTCCAGCCGAATTGAAAGAATTGAAGGAGCAGTTACAAGAGTTACTTGATCGTGGGTTTATCCGCCCTAGTGTGTCACCGTGGGGAGCTCCTGTATTGTTTGTCAAGAAGAAAGATGGATCTTTGAGGCTGTGTATCGATTACAGGAAGCTAAATCAGGTAACTATCAAGAATAAATATCCTCTTCCCCATTGATGACTTGTTTGATCAGCTTCAGGGGTCAGTTGTCTTTTCTAAGCTTGATTTGAGGAGTGTTTCACCAGTTTAAAATTCTTCTGAAGACGTTCCCAAGACTGCTTTCCGTAGTAGGTATGGGCACTATGAATTCCTTGTTATGCTTTCGGGTTAACGAATGCTCCTGCGGTATTTATGGATATGATGAATCGGGTTTTTAAGACGTATCTTGTACTTTCGTGGTGGTGTTTATCGATGACATTCTAGTTTATTCGAGGTCTCGGGAGGAGCACGAAACAACATTTGCGAATGGTCTTATCTATTCTTCGGGAGAAGCAATTGTTTGCGAAGTTCAGTAAGTGTGCCTTTTGGCTCAGGGAAGTTTCTTTTCTGGGGCACGTGGTTTCTAATGGAGGGATATCCGTAGATCCTTCGAAGATTGAAGCTATTGTGGATTGGAAGAGGCCGAATCAGTTACGGAGGATTCGAGTTTCTTGGGCTTAGCCGGGTACTATAGAAGATTTATTGAGGATTTTCCAAAATTGCTACCCGTTGACTCAGTTGACCAGAAAGAACGTGCCGTTTGTGTGGGAAGAAAGATGTCAATTGAGTTTCGATGAGTTGAAAAGGAGGTTGACCACCGCTCCTATACTTGTGTTACCAAATGGGAAAGATGAATTGGTATTTATAGTGATGCTTCTAAAGAAGGCATCGGTTGCGTTTTAATGCAAAATGGGAAAGTGATTGCGTATGCTTCAAGGAAGTTGACTCCGAGTGAGCAGAATATCCTACCCATGACATGGAACTTGCGGCTATTGTCTTTGCGTTGCACAAGTGGAAGCATTATTTATATGGAGCAAAGTTGAGATTTTTACCGATCACCAAAGTCTGAAGTATCTTTTCTCGCAAAGGAGTTGAACAATATAGACAGCGCAGATGGATGGAATTGTTGAAGGATTTTGATTGCACCATTTCTTATCATCCGGGTAAAAGCAAATGTGGTCGCTGATGCCATTAGTCGGAAGTCTTATGTAGCTTCATTGATGGTGCTTGAATGGAAAATGTTGGAAGATGTTCAAGATTGGGATCCTTATGAGTCCAAGCATGGGCTATCTTTGCGAACATTAAGGTATTACCTACCTTAATTCAACAAAATTAAGGATGCTCAGAAGGATGATCCCGAATTGATGAAGATTTCGAGTAAGATTGGGGACAAAAAGTTTGAAGGGTTTTCTTTTAGTTCTGAAGGGGTTTTGAATTATAGAGGTCGTTTGTGTGGTCCCCAGTGTGGGAAGAGTAAAGCGCCAAGTTCTGGATGAGGGCCACAAGTCGAAGTATACCATTCACCCCGGGAGTACCAAAATGTATCGGGATTTGAAACAGCATTTCTGGTGGAGTGGCATGAAGCGGGAAATAGCGGGTTATGTATCGAAATGTTTGACTTGCCACAGGTTAAAGCGGAGCATCAAAGACCCGCGGGGTTACTTCAACCTATTGAGATACCGGAATGGAAATGGGAACATGTGACGATGGACTTTGTGTCCGGATTACCGCGTACGAGGAGGAGGCACGATGCCGTTTGGGTGGTTGTGACAGATTGACAAAGTCTTCTCATTTTCTACCATCGAGATTAGCTATTCAATGGAAAGGCTTGCGACTTTGTATATCAACGGATCGTGAGATTGCATGGGGTTCAGTTATTATTGTTTTTCTGATCGGGATCCTAGATTTACATCTCGGTTTTTGCAGGCGTTTCAGAAGGCTTTGGTTCTGAATTGAGGTTTAGCACGGCTTTTCACCCCACAAACGATGGTCAATCGGAGAGAACGATTCAGATTCTTGAAGACATGTTACGGGCTTGTTCGATCGACTTCGA